>JAPKLX010000025.1:1434276-1450285 GCA_026898415.1 Leonotis leonurus
CATTACCCCTGGAATCCTCTTTCATTATTATTGTTATTCGTATATTTGCTTATTTTGTATTACATTGTATGCATTGTAGATTAAATCAACTCTTGAAGTTTGTTGCCTAAATAATAATTGGATATTCGTGTTGGTTAATCAGTGTGTTTTCGTTTATCAGTCCCTGTGGATACGATACTCGACTTGCTCTATATTATGCCTATTTTTATAGCGTAGAATAGTGTGATCAATACTCATGGGTATTCTCCTGGCCCGAAACCATTTATAATTTAATTAACGGTCTGGATTGATAGAACCCGTATGAGGGGCTCATAAATTCGCAGGATCCACATGTTTAATTAATGACATGAATAATTAATTCTTATGCACATAAGAGAATATAAAAGCAGAATTAAATATTTTATACCTTCTCCTACGCAAATCCTCCGCTTGTGGAGAAACGAATTGAATCGTTAGCTATCAAACCGCAATCCACACCGTTCAAATTTTCTTCTTGATCTCCCATTTACCGACCTTATGAACTTCTAACCTATTCCAGATCTACTTACTAGAATATCGTGTGGGCGAATCTATCTAGTAATTTATGAGAAAAAAGAAGAACGAAATTGAAGCTTGGAATGCTTCTTAATTTTCGAAAATTTGGAGTTAAAACTCCAAGACGGACGTTGATTTCTAGGTGAGGAAGTGAGAGAGATCGGCTCCTTTTTGTACTCATTTTATAGATATTGTAGGCTAGGTTAGAGCTTCTAAGGAGAATGAATTAGATACCAAATAATAGAACCATATTCTCACTTTAATCTCCTGCAGTTTCCAACTATAATTCAAATTCAAATTTGAATTATTTCAAAATTAATTTGGGCTTAGACAAATCAAAATTTTAATTAAATTAATTTACAAGTCACCATTGGGCCCAGTTAAATTTAATTAATTGTTTGGTTCGCTTTAAACTTAAATTAGTTAATTTAAATTAATTTGGCCTCCAATTAATTACTTCATGGAAATGCAATAAAGTGCAATTCTATTATAAATATTTATCGATTCCACTATAGGATAAATATTGAACTTATCTTCATTCATTCGAATTACGGATGTAACCCTCTTATTATTAATTATTTTCTGACAACTCACAATTAATTAATATATTTATTCGTGAGTGATCTGTTTCAAACCTTAATTATTATTACATATGGAATAAATTCTCAATCGGTCGGGTTTCTTATGCAATAAACCTTTCTGAATGTCTCACGCGGATTTAATCAACTCGTGTCACTGAGGCGCGATTCTGCACGACTAACAATCGAGCACTTCTCGCTAAGTCAATCACTACTGCCCAAGACATCACTATTTAGGGTTACGAAAAACCCGCAATCGCAGCCTTTACAAACTAGACTATCCAAGTCTGTCTAAACTGTGATTTTATATTACAAAGGAGCCTACTGCGTTACCTTCTATGATTATTGATCCACCACACAGTCTACAATTGTAATAAGTGGACTTGTTTGTAATTTAATATATAACAATAATAAATAACAAACCAATGATAGAAACATTTATTCTCATTAAAGTGAAACTGGAAATAAGTCTGATATATCTTCTAAGCATAAAGCATGCTTTGAAGTATACAAACCCTAACACGGATCCAGTCTGGATCCGATATATAACAGTTTGGTTTCGGTTCTAGGACCGTAACTATTTTAACGGTTCTGGTCCACCTTTGACAAACCTACTTCCTTGTATGAACTTTTCCTCTGCATTAACTCTTCCACCAAAACATGTTGTTCACTCTGCTATTATCTTTACAAATTTGACAATATATTCCCATATTCCCATATACCAATAACCATGACAACAAAGGTCTAGATGAAGTGATTTTCATGGTGGTAGGGGTAGAAAGATTCATAACTTCAACAATGATAATAAAGTAGCTTGTTGATCGCACTATTTTAAATGTAGAAATAGGTGTAGAATAAGTATCGTATCCACAAAGACTGATAAACGAAAACGCACTGAATAATTCTTCTAGAGATCCAATTATTATCTAAGCAAACAATAATATGAATAAGATCAAATTAAAATAAAATAGCCTACTGGCTCGCGAAACAATAATAGAATAAAAGAATAATAAAGAGTAGATTCCAGGGATAATTTATCGACACTAAATCAATTAATGAATTGAACAATTAAATCTAATTACCATATTTTAATCCTAATGCATGTGAATGTTCGCATAAATAACCACATACTCACGAATAGAACAGTCTATGATAGTGGGCTAATTTAATCCATATCCCCACTAGGTCTCAAGAGAATGAAATCAGTTACAAAAAGCACACAAAGAATATCCTCTTACAGTTCTTCTATCTTCGCTAGGTCTAAATGGGAAACATGTATTGTGATCTATGGGATCAACTATGAATTTAATTCCGAATAAGACATCAAAATCATAACTTGCATGCAATAATAGTGATCAATCATCAAAACATGAGAATTAAAATCTTAAATCACAAACAAGCATATGAAGAAAATTTAGGAATTAATACGAATTCATTAATCAAAATAGGTCTTACAAAATCCCTAAAATCTCAAGGCGTTTAGCCACACATAATGAAAGTAAAAACTAAAAAGAAATAAGAGAACATGAAAAACGCCTTTTTAGAACTCTTGATCTTCGTGTTGTCAATCCTTGATCACGATCTCTCCTCCGGGATGTAGAAAATTAATCTATAATTTAAACTATGTGAAAATAAAAGTATAGAATGTGCAAGAAGAAGTCTAGGGCTCTAAAATGAAACTCTTATATAGTGTATGGGGTGAGAATAAGGACTAGGGTTTGAAATTCCGTAAAAACAACTGAAAAATGAGGAAAGCGCAAGACTTCGGTGATCGCCGACTGGGATCGCCAAAGTTACGCTTAATTTTTGTTGGGATCGCCGGCTGGGGTCGCCGATCTTGCTGTTTTTCCACGACGAGCCCAACGCGATCTCCATTCTTCTCATCTTGAGTTCGGCAACCGAAGCCTCTGGTCACCGAACTTACTGTTCTTTGGCATTCACGTGGTTTCTCGGGCTCCACGCACTCGTGCCTCGATTCTTGGTCTATCTCCTGGTCCAGCACGCATCTTTACACGTTGGTTACATCACTAAGCTTCCAATCAACCCATTTCTACCATCAAGTCCTATAAAAAGATATAAAATAGGACAAAACGTAAAAGGAACACAAAATGCTAAAAGCATGTAAAATGAGTGTTTATCAACCTCACCAAACTTAAGCTATTGTTCGTCCTCGAAAAATGAAAAGAACAAAAGACAATAAACACAAATGAGAGTAAACAAAGATCATCGATGCCTTAGATAAAAGAAAATAAACGGTAGTTGATTCAAGACATCTTTTCGACTCACCTCCAACGGTCAACAACAAAAGTGGTATCAACAACTAAAAATTTGTAAGTTCTCACGGAAAAACTATATCGCTCAACACTCCGCTAATATAATCAATGAACACTTAGCAAAATCAATACAATGCAATCAAACTTCACATATACTTGTAAATTGTCTAATTTCTTGACCACTATTAAGTGTACAAGAATCACGATCAAATAGGACTTTTCTCGGCTTATAATGTGGGGAAATTGTTTAGGGTTAGGAACATTTGGCTAAGTGACTGAAAAAAAATTCTCCCAACTCATTCTACACAGGTCCTTCATCTATCATATTGTTGGGAACCCCACAAGTTTATATTGTTTTGATGATGCAATTCGAAACAACACTTAGTTAAATATTTTGTCTTGTAATTAATGTCATCTGTTAAGGAATATGCTAAATTATAAAAAGAAGCAGATAGTACAGTTTTTACTATCTGTGTTATTCTTGATAAAAGCATTCCTGGACACATTAATTATAAATGTTCTACATTACTCGATTCGTATTTATCACAGCGATCTGTTACTAGTTTAAGGACAGGTAGCTGTCATCACTTGTGTAGTATTTTATTTATGATCTACATGTTTTGATCTTAGCCTTCACTTCTGTTTAAATTAAAATGGAACAGATCATGATCCACTATCTGTCCATTCTTTACCTACTGTACTTAGTGAAAGAAAAGACAACAGCGAGCTGTGTGAAGAGAAAGCAGCGAGTGATCAAGCTTGACAGCGAGTACTCTTGGTTACAACAGCTAGTGATCAAGTCTTTGACAGCGAGTACTCTTGGTTACAACAGCTAGTGATCAAAATAGCATGAACAGCGAATGGATTCAACAGCAAGTGAATCAAGTCGTAGACAACGGCAGCTAGAACTCATGATTGCAAATGGACAGCGAGCTGTTCATTTCAAAAGAAAGCAAGAACACGTTCAAACATACAGCGAGAGATAGCTCTTATCTTTTTGGTGGGCTGCCGACTTACCTAAATTAGTCACAAGTCATCCACTCAGTGTGTTGTCACATCAACGGTATGTTTTAAGGAATGATGTACAAGATTTTCAAATATCTCTGTAAAACGAATCATTACCAGTATGGCAACACATTGGGAAATTGCGTGAAAGGTGGTAACCACTCTCAACCTGGCAGCGCGTGCTTCAACAACTCTGACATGCATTTAATGCCGCCATTAATGCGTTGAAAATAGAGGTCATCGTCTCCAACGGATAGTTTCTTCATTGAGGCTATAAATACCACCTTCACTTCCAGAAAGAAAAACGAGAATTCAAGCAATCAAAGCCAAAACTCTGCTCAAATATCTTCAAAGCTTTCATCGTTCTAAAACACTCCACCTACGAATTCTCTGAGTGTTCATCTTTTGAAGATTACTTTCTGGAAATTTGTTCTTACATTATTCTAAGTTAAGGATCTAGTTTTGATCCAAAGGTTGTAATATTTTAGATTGTAGTTTTCAATCTAGAAGAAGTGTAATCACAAGTATTTATCTAGTTTTGATAAAGCTTGTGGCTCGTACTCAACGAGTAAAAAGAAAGGAGACATTAGTTGATTTCGATCTAGTTTTGATCGAGCCGTGGACGTAGGGAGGTTTATCCCGAACCACGTTAACTCTTGCGTTCTTTACTTTCTGTTTTACTTCATACTCATCTTCTTCATAATTGCATTAAACTTGTTTATCTCTAATCTATTGGTTAAGAAAACGTTTTCAACAAGAGCATTAACCACCGAATTCCGCACACAACATTAATCAAGATTAACTTGTTGAAGTTTCTCTTATTAACTGTTACTTTACACTTAAGGTATACTTGAGCTAAGTTGATTCTTCTGGACACGAAGAACCTTCTTGCTAATTCAAGCCTTCTTATATTCTAAGATTGCTTAAACCTTATTGATTAAAAACAAAAACAAGAAAACCTAAAAAGTTGGAATTGGTGTATTCCCTCCCCCCCCCCCCCCCCCCATACACCAAACTAGCTCTTTCGGGACCAACACATATCAATCAAACCAATCAAACTTCACGTAATTCTATCCATACTTTATCTTTTCGCTCAAACATTCTGCTTAGATATTTCCTTCACAAATCTAGGTCCCGACCCCTTATGCTCTTTTTTTTCATTTATGAAAACTAATTTTTCTTTTCTCATATAAGCTTATGGGGACATCGAGCACCTATTTACATAGAGTATAATCACATAGATTGACTAATATAATAGTATATAATCTAATTACCCAACAAATCTATCAAACTTTCATAATCCACATCTCCCAAGACTAAGAATAAAATGACTGTAAAGGCTGAAAGTAGGGTTCAATGGACAATAATAATAACAGTATAGTGTATATGACATGACTTATCAAAAGATGGCCTAAGATCATCTCACAATTCTTTGTACACAACTGCAGCTTCGAAACAAATACCAAAGCAAGTTCTAGAAGTAATAATCACATGCAATATATGAAATCATACTCAAAGAAAAATATACAATGCATAATGCAACATTTCAAAGGCTCAAATTTCTCACATGGGTCAATACTCACAAATTTTAGCATCAAAGTCACTTTCATCATATCACGATAGAGATAAGTCTATAACATGTTCGAATCAACATATTTTAAAGAAAATACGAATCACATATCATCATTGGCATCTCACTTTGAATACAAGAAGTTAATATCAATCCTAATACATGTTCAAATCGATACGAGTTCATCAACATAAAGGAAATAAAACATGAAAACGTAAAATAAAAATAAAAATAAAAAATAAAAATAAAGAAAAGAAATAAAAAAAAACATTAGGGGGCTCTCTAGTGTGGTGAATCGTATATCGTATCCATCTCTCCCTCCCCAAGCTTATTTTAACACGTAATGAAAAATAAGTTTGGCGGAAGACAAAGTTATACGATATATAATTCACGCTTACGCTGACTAATCATTGAGAAGGTGGCGGTGGCCAATAATTAATTTATAAAAATAAAAATAAATACTATTATTGTTATTAATGTATAATAAATAGAAATGAATAGGCATATTAAATAAAAATATATAGTTAAATAAATTACAATTTGATTTTCATTACATTTAAAAATGTAATGACTCTTCAAATGTATAGTAATAAAATTTGAGGGCTCGGCCCAAGCCACCCGATCAACATGGGCCTAAGATCGAGCTTGTATTATGGACCGATCAAGCCATAAATCGGGTTTGAGCCCATCAATAAAATCATGGATCAGGCCTTGATATAGGAAAACCCGATCCAGCCCGGTCCATTACAATTCATATTTATAAGTTACATCAGTGCCCATTATTTTCATTGTGACTATTTCATGAAAACTATCAAGTTAAGTAGGTATATGATAGGTGACCTCTTAATATGCTTATCATTGAAAACAACACACACTAAAATAACGAACAATTCAAAACTGGAACATACGGTACCCATGATTTGAAATTGAAATCACTTTGGATGATTTTGATTTCAAACTAACCATGAACTACAATTACTACAATTCATTTACAATTTTAATATTTGAGGATGATGAATAATTCAATTACAATTCTAATTGTAACTATGAATATGGTGAAGGGTGGAAATTAAAAGTGCTCATTTTCGTAAGTACAAAATGAAAAATGTGCATGTTGTAAAAAGTTTATGAAAACTACCCAAAATTTGGTGAAGAGACAAAATACCCTTACATTTTATTGAATGGAAAATAAATTATGGCCATTCATTCATACGAGATGTTTCAATCGATATGAATTTATTACAACAAATACATTAAACGACCAGATTTTTAGGATTTGTGCTTGTATCAACAAATTGAAATTTATAGAACGAGAATTTTGAAAATCTGGTCATAACTCAATAAATTCTGATCGTCATTTGGTACATGATGTTAAACTAGCGATAAGATTTTTTTTAAGTTAAAGTTATACGACCAGATTTTTATGGGGAATGCTTGTATTGACAAATTGAAATTTACAACAAAAATAAAATAAAAATCCGGCCGTTACTTTGAAAAATCTGGTCGTGAAAAACCATAGTTACGATAGGAATTTTTTGATTTTTTTTTTCGACGACCAGATTTTTGTTAGAACATAGAAAATATATAATTCGCTCGAGTTTTGTGAAATTATGGTCAAGGTAGTGAGTGCAGTAAGCAATTGAATATTGTCAGATTGAATACGTGAAATTTTGATAGAATCTGTATATTCTAAGTTGAATACATTTAGAAATAAAATACGAAATATTTTGGTACTTTCAGATATTTTTCATGTATAATTTTACAATTTTAACATTTTTCATCATTTTCATGTTATAAAAATAGATAGTCTTCACAATTAAACGCTGTGAACCCCTCTTGATTGGAGTAGATGGCTGAGGGAATAAAAAGTGAAATTTCAACTTTAAAAATATGAAAAGGTAGTCTGCGAAGTCCGCCATCATTTCCCTCGCAATTGCCGCCTCTTCCCATCCTCAGCAGCTCCCATATTTATTATTCTACTTAATTTAGCTGAGGACACACAAACACAATCTTTGATTTCAGTCAACAAGGAAAAATATACGGCAAATCCAAAATTTGAGGAATGAGGAATGATGAAAGGAAGAGACGAGATAGAAGGAAACTGATTGCTTTGACCGGCGCCACCGCGCTTCTTGCCGTCACAGTCAACTTAGCCGTCACAGCGCTCAAAACCCATTTCAAGAATCGCAACAGAAAAGGTGCATAATTAGTAAAAACACTAGTGCCCAATTGGTTATAAGTTCTTGCAAAGCTTCATTTATGTGGAAGTGGAAGCTTGGGTTGGAGTTAATTGGTGGAAGCTTCAATTATTATGTTATGAATTTTCTTGTTACATTGCTTTCACCTAACGGTTGAGTATGACTATATGGGGCATGTGTATTTGGGAATTTGGAGGTTTTGGCATTTCATATATCAGTTTTCAACTTCTCATACTAAGTGATTTTTATCCCAAGTGGAAGTTGACGAGTACTTTATCTTCACATAGGTCTACCGTTTTCTTTTAAAATTTCAGTGGTTCCAGGATCAAATGTACAAACAAATTTGTCAGCTTCTGAGATACTCAGATTAGCCGATAACATTGTAGCAAAATCCAAGAAAGTTCATGATGCAGTTGCTTCGGTTCCACTTGATAAGGTATTATGGTACACAACACAAATAATGTGATGCCATCTTTGCTTTCAAATTGTTTACAGATTGTCCATTCATTTGCATATATTTACATTTTGTGGAGTTGAGGCAATATTGTGCCTTGTGCTTATTTTGCAGGATGTTTTTTTATGCATAAAATCGATGCCACACTGACACTGGTCTGATTAGTGTAGGGTCTCAAGCAACAATGAAATTACCTTTCAAGCTGCCAAAATCCATTTGTACTATTACTTTCTATGTTGTTTGCTGGACGTGTTGTTGGCTCCAGACAAACATCAATATGAATTCTTACAATTACTGCCCATGAGGCTGGTCGCACAAATTATCCTTATTGCCTTATGCCTATGAACAAAAAATATCCAGTTCTGTTACTATACATGACAGTTAATACATTCAGCATTTCAGGAACTTCAAAAAATATGTTCAATATTTACTTTTACATTTTCTGATTGTTAACTAGAAAAACTTTTACATAGTAGTGATGCATGTTTAGATGGCCATCTTTTTAGTTGAACTCCCATGCACAGAATTTTCGTTATTTGCTCTCAGATGAAGTTCTGTGATAGTTGGTAATATATTTTTTCCATGTCTACTTGAAGGTGCCATTTTGATTTTATTGTCGTGATCTTTTGGCATATGCTAGACAACATAATATGTATGCCTCACAGGTAACTTATGCCAATACAATACTACCGTTGGCAGAATTAGAAGCACAGCAATTTCCTATAATACAGTCTTGTGCATTCCCAAAATTGGTATCTTCTTCTGATGATATTCGTAAAGCAAGCATTGAAGCTGAGCGAAGAATTGATGCCCATATTTCCATAAGCAGGTTTTACTTAAACTTTTTTTTTCGACTTGAGCCCACCCCTACTGGCTGCTAGAAAAAAACTGATGTTCTTTCTTTTGATTCCTAGAAACAAAGGATTATGCTACAGAATGTCATATCCAATGATATTACACATCTAGGCAAGCAATCTGCGCCGTAGGCTAAAGTATGACTAGGCAGTTGAAAAGAGTACAGAAAAACTATCATTCACTTTTGTTGCTCAAGATTCTATAAATATGCTTTTGGCTTCACACAGGTTAGGGAGATAAACCTTAAATGGGAACATATAGCAACAAACACCGAAAGTATCTAATTACGTTATATGATGTTTGTCTGATTTTAGCATTTTACAAGGAGACGATTATTTTGTCTTCATGTCCCAAAAATTTGTTATATGGGCTGTAACAAAACAAAGTCTTCAGAGGTATTCTTAGCATCATAAGACAAGGTTTAGTAGGTTGCGTTGGTGTGTAGGATATAAAAGCGATGTAGGTTATGAAAGCTATTGTAGTCTAGAAGGATTATCATTTCTGATACTTATATTCGCAAGCTGGTAATCAACTGAAAAGGATTATGCTCAGTTTTGATTATTGTTTTAGTTGAGGCTGCAATATATAATCAGCTCACCTGATTATCCTGTTATAAATATCTGCCAAATTTATAATCTTTTCTAGACTGTTAAGTTTAATCTGTTTTGAACTATTATTTTGGGTCAGATATTTTTTGTTGCTCTGTCATAGTGAGGATAGAGTGATGGATAAAATTTCTGATGGATCTATATATTGTCCATTTATTGGATATGGTACAGTAAACGTGAAGATGTTTATCGTGTTATCAAAACTTTCACAGCACGGGGAGATTGGATGAGTGCTGAAGTCAAGCGTTATGCACAGTATTTGGTATGCACCGATAATCATCTTATGTATAGCCCAATACTTCTTTCTTGAATGCTTTGTTTTTTGATGATATAACTTTCTTTTCATCTAAAGGGTGCTTTGCTATTCAATTAGTTCAGTGTTGCATGTAACCAAGCACATGCTTAATTTTTGAGAGGATTTCTTCCCTATTGCATTTTTACTCTTGCTTTTCAAAGAACTGTTATTTGTCAAGTCATTATTTGTAATATCATGTAGTGACAGGTTCAAGATTGTGAGCGGAATGGATTGAACCTTACCTCAACCAAGAGAGAGGAATTGCAGCGTTTGAGAGCTGAAATAGATGAGCTGAGTATTCGGTACATTAGAAATCTGAATGATGATTGTACAGTTCTTCTTTTCAATGGTACGGAGCTAGCTGGCTTGCCTCCAGAGTTCCTTAAGGTCCAACTCTGATATACTCTTTCACTATGTGGCTACTTTCCTCATTTTATATTTCTTCCTTGATATCTGTTGTTTGTCCTCTATTATTATTCTGTTTTGTTTTTTTATACGAATGCATGCCATCCAACACCAGCCACAAGTGGTAGTTAATATAGTTGTAGAATGCAGTGTTTCAGAATGCTAATGAATAGCGTTGAGGGTCATGAAGTTAACTTCTTCTAGATCTCTGTATATTATGTTTTTCGAAGTACAAGCTTAGCATCATAAATGAGCTAATCTAGCTGCAATAGTGTCTTTACTGCTAATGATGGGACACATTTATGACATCTGTTTATTTTTCAGGGTCTGGATATAGCTGACAATGGTAAATTCAAGGTTCTGTTAAGAAGCCATCATGTGTCACCTATTTTAGAGTTATGCAAGGTAAAATTTTCAAAGAATGTGGATGACCTTCTGTCAAAGCAGCTAAATTACCTGTTATCTCACCACATCCTATGCTGAAATATCTTTTAGATAAAGCTTTTTATGCAGGTTTGATTAAAGAGAATAACGTATACACTAGAACTTATGTTACACATACTTGAGATTTATGAACTACATAGGTACAAGTTTCCTAAGCTAAGCGGAAGTTGCATATTCATAGGTTTGTCGAACAATGATGTGAATGACAAGGATTTAAGTTTTTTCAGAGTGATTTACGTTGCTTTTGATTGGTATGCGCTTAGTTAGATTCCTTTAACATTGAAAGATGGTACCATAAGAAATACTGGGAATGTGAAACAAAAGATTCAAAAACTTTTATCTGCAGAGTTGGCGATTAGGCAATAGTTACACCCCACAGGGCCCAGACTACTATAATTATATCTAACTACTACAATTGCTTTGGAGCCACACAAAATGATTATATTGTATTGCTCAACTTGATTGCAAGTAAGTATATCTGTAGGAAATTGCCTAGGGACTTTCAGTACTTAAAATGAAACTACCCTTTAAAGTCCGAGTATGTGACCAACCATTAAGGAAAATAATCTAAATCTCATGGAATTTGCAATTGTAATTGTATCTTTGGAGCCTTCTCTCAATTTACTATCACACAAGTGTCGATTATATGTTATGGCATGATCCTTTGATTGAGTTGCAAAGACAGCACAACCTTTAAAAAGTACAAAAAAGAAAACCCCAACCTTCTGCTGAAGTTGCAAAAATGGCTCAAAACAAAAAGTATGGGATCGAAAATATGATGTGTCACTCTGGGATGGTGCTTGGATTTTCAGCTATATTTTGTAGATTGTGTAGAAATTCTTTTGCCACCCAAGCATCAACAATCTGGCGTGAAACATTATGTTTCTGATACTGGATTTTTTCTTCCCTGCCATATTTGCAACTTTGCCAGCATGGTAAACGTTTTTTGGCATGTTTTAAAGGTTAGACTATCTTTGCAACTCAGCCCATAGATCAGGTCATAAAGTATGATTAACCAACTACTTAGTACAATCTCTTACCACATTTTTGTATGTGCCTTGTGTATATTGTGCATCTCTTGTTTTTATATTTTGTAATTGATTTAGGAATTAATAACTACAACGTAACAATTTGCGCTAGGTGCTGATCTATTATAGAACCGTTCCAGAATGCAAACCTTTGTGCTTCATTAATTCATGAGTGTATCGTTTTGAAGGTAGGGTCAACAAGGAAGTCCGTAGCTGAGTCTTATGGAGGGAGATGTGAAGTGAACTTTTCTCTATTGGAAAAGCTGGTAATGAAGATGATCTTTAATAGCTTTTACATTTATCGTTGCGTTACAGTTCTATAACTCTCAAGCAAGTAGGGATTGGCTAAACTTTCAAATAAAAAATATCGTTGACATGTTGCAGATGTCGGTTATAATTGATTTAGTCATTGTAACTTTAACTACCAAACTATGTAAACACTCTGTGCACCAGGCTCCTAAAGATCTTTGATTATAAAGCATCTTTAAGGGATGGGTGTGAAAATTTTGGAGATGTAGAATGTGGGAGTTATATTTTAGGTTTTGGTTTAATTAATTAAATATAAGGAAGTTAGGAAACTGAATATATTCTCTGTTGTATTTACAGGTTCAGTTGCGTCATAAACTCGCCAGATTGCTTGGCTACCCGAACTATGCTGAATATGCTGTTGATCGTAGGATGGCAAGCTCATCAGCAAAGGTTTGTCCTGCTTTTGATCAATAACTCAATGCATGAATTTTCACAATGCCTGAAATCGGCTAACATTCACCCCTCGGTAGCTATTTTATTTGTTTCAGAGAAGCAATGACCCTAAGAACTTCTAGAAGTTGTAGTCGGAAAGGTCCATTGCCCAGTATTTTGTTAAATAATACAGTAGTTCATGGTCAATAAATGATTGGATTGTACATATCTTTCATGATTTCATCTATGCTTTTCATGCTTTATGCCCTATGTATTCTCATTTTAACTCTATGAATTGGTTTATTGTTGAGAAACAACTCTTATTTTCTTCAGGTTTTTGAGTTCTTAGAGAAAATATCCGGAAGCTTAACCGAGTCAGCTTCAAATGAGCTTTCTTTGTTAAAGGAATTGAAGGTTTGCTTCTTCTTTTTTTCTCTGTTTTCGCTCTTAAGTTGATTAGAAATAATTCCTTCAGGGAGAGCCACATCTTTGTTTATTAAAAGGATTGTAATCTTTTAAATGTGTTATGCTAATTAAGAGAAAAGAGGAGGGAGAATCTGCCTTTGGAATTGAAGATCTACCTTACTATGTCAAGAAGATTAAAGAGCAGCAGTGCAATCTGGATTTTGGAGTTGTCAAACAGTATTTTCCTGTCACTTTAGTTTTATCTGGGATCTTCAAAATATGCCAAGATCTGTTTGGTAATGGTTTCCAGATTTTATAGAACTGGATACATCTTTTCATTCTCAGGATATCTTATGTTTGAATAGTCTCTAACTCTCTGCTTGGTTCAGGCTTAAGATTTGAGGAAGTAGTAGATGCAGAAGTTTGGCATCAGGATGTGCAACTTTTTTCAGTTTTTGACTTGAGTTCTGGAGAACTCATGGGTTACTTTTATCTGGATGTATACAGCAGGTTTGTTTGTTTTGTTTTTAGTTTTTCATTTTTTTGTATTTTAAGCTCAGAAGCTTACCTTCTGAGATACTAGACTGAATTATATATTCGCAATCATACCAGGGAAGCAAAATATGGCCTCACCTGTGTTGTGGCTCTCCAAAATGGTTCGTCAATCAACAATATAAGACAGGTGATTGTTATTTATTGTCTCAATTGTGAGTCTAGTGCGCATCTGTTTTCTTTCATGCCCTGGAACTTTTTTCTATTTCTACTTTTCTGCCCTTTGTTTGAAAACATTAGCTTTCTGAAACTAGCTGGAATATAGTCACTTTTATACCTTTTATTAAATTGAGCATTTTAATTGTTCGATTCTTGATGATTTAGTTAAGTTAATATTCCGATTATCTGTTAATATCTATCTTGACTACTTCTTCTCATTTAATGATTTTTCATTGCTTGTATTTTGGTTGACTATGTAGCAATATTTTGTTGAATCTTCATATTGTATGTTGGCTGTGTGCTTTATAGGGTAACATTAAGTTTGGCCTTTAAAATAGTTTTATCCTTTCCAGATTCCAGTGGCCCTACTGATTTCTCAATTGCCAAAGGAAGTGGATGGACATCCTGGATTGCTGAGATTCTCTGAAGTAGTAAACTTACTCCACGAGTTTGGGCACGTGGTATGTTCTTTTGCAGTGCTTACTTGCTGCATACTTGGGGCCTTGGGCCTCATGTATTAATCTAAGTATGATTGAAAAGCTACTAGCATCGTATGTCGTTTTTGATGTGCTGGTGGCCTAGCCAATTTACTTGATAGTTACTCTGTTTCCGTATTCACAACATATTGACAACACAAATTTTAACCAAGAAGCTGATGGTTTTAGGTCCATCATATCTGCAACCGAGCAACTTTTGCTAGATTTTCTGGCTTGCGCTTGGATCCTGACTTTGTGGAGATCCCGTCCCTGCTTTTAGAAAATTGGTATACTTCTGATGTTTAAGTTTCCCAATTCTTCAATACAGTTTTGCACTTGTAGGTGTCATTACTTGGTGCATTTTTTTTTTGGCTTAGGTGTTACGAAAGCAGCTCTCTTAAATTGCTCTCTGGTTTCCATCAGGTAAAATTCACATTGTTTACTCTTCATCTCAGGTTTTGAGTGAAAGATGTTTCACAAACTTGGTATTTAGTAATGATTTTCCAATATGTTGGTTCATTGTGTTATCTTCTCTCGCACTAGCTATGCTGAACATATCCTATAGCCTTTTGCAGCTACACCTGCCTTACAAGCTTATCTTAGTAATGTAATACATTGTTTTTGCAGGATATCACAAAACCTATTGATGATGATGTATGTAAATCACTCAAGAGATGGCGTTGTTCGTTCTCAGCGCTCAAATTGAAGCAAGAAATTCTTCATTGTACGTACATGCTAGAATTTCAATTTTTTTAATACACACATGTATGTATGTATAAATCTCCTCTATCTCTCATCCTTGTTGAAGGTGCATTTTCCCACACAGCTTCTAATGAGAGTTTACTCAATGTTGTCAGGCCTTTTTGATCAAATAATACACTCCACTGAAAATGTAGACATGATTGGATTGTTCAATCATCTCCATTCCAAGGTATTGTTCTTACTTCTTAGCAATGTTCCCCAATTTATATAGATATATTTGAATATTAATATGCTTAACCATGTGTGTGTGTTTGTGAATGGCAGGTTATGCTAGGATTGCATATGTTAGAGGGAACAAATCCAGCTTCGTGCTTTCCTCGTACTGCTATCGGCTATGAAGCTACTTGCTACAGCCGCATATGGAGTGAGGTTTGAGGCATCATCTTTTGATCATATGTTTACCGATCTTTTATATAACTTATCAATTCTATTTTGGGCACTTTTGACGTGTTTCAAGATAGGACAATTGATGGGCTTTTGAAGTCCATGCCTTAGGCTGTCCTCCCATATTTTCACTTTTATTGGTATCTCTCAATCAACTCCAAGTTTCAAAGTATCTTCCATTGTTTCGATAATAGAATTGATACGCATGAAATGATAAAAAACTGTCAAGTTTTAAAGCTTAGGTTATAATTGAAAAAAATGCCCAAGAATGGGATGTTAAGTGATACTAAACTATATGTTAGAACTAGAAGTATATATGTGAAGTCTTTTTGTCCCACATTGA
>JAPKLX010000025.1:1450295-1485105 GCA_026898415.1 Leonotis leonurus
TATATGTACTCTTCCTATTGAATATATATGGAATGAATTCCCCACCTATATTTCTACTATGTGTTAACATATATAAGTAATCTATCTTCCTATACGCCACCCCAATTTTATTGGTTTCCTTACTTTGTGCACTTTTGGTAATCCCTTTATATCCTTGGACAGGTTTTTGCTGCGGATATATTCGCCACCAAATTTCATGACATCTTCAACCAGAACGCTGGCGTACAATTTAGGAACAAGGTAGGACATTCGTGCTTTCTTTGAAACCTTCTCTCAGATAAAAAAAAAGTTACATTATAGTTTGAACTTGTATTCATTTGACAGGTTTTGGCTCCCGGAGGTGCAAAAGACCCTCTTGATATACTCTCAGATTTTCTTGGACGAGAACCATCAATACAAGCATTTGTCGACAGCAAAGCTCAGTCTCTATAGAGTTCACATGTTCTACTGCAGCAGGATGGTATTTTTTGAACTAGCATCTCATTTTTCGAATTCTATTAAACTTCCCACATAATCCATGTGTAAGGAACAGGGACCAAGAATGGCATCGCACTTAATTATAGATGTGATATGCTTATCAATCTATATAAATGACTATTATCTTTAGTGTGGTCTGAGTGTTGTGCTAATTTTTCACACAAGAAAATGATATTGAAACTTGCATAGCTAAGTCACTGTGAGAATAGAATTGCAGAAAACTTGCAAAACTCTCATAGCTTGAGTTTGATGACATGGAATGGTGCAGGGGTGTAACTTTGAGAAAGAAATCAAATTGTTCAGAGTTAAAGTAGTTAGGCATCATAAGTTGTTAATGCCACATTTTTTATCTAACAAAAAACAAGAGAATCTCATAGTTGACAAAAGGAAATGATATGTTTATGCATTGACTGCCTGTTTCTTTGGAGTGTCCTCAGACTGCAGGCTCTCATAGTATTTCACCAGAACTTGCCATCCACCGGGGCACATAAACCCGTCGGGTGGATTTTCGCCACTTTTTGCGAAAGCCCTCATCTATACAAGTGTGCATTAAATAAATTAGGACAAGATTAATATGGTCATGCTGGAAGTTGGTGTGTTCCATTGTTGCATTGTTATGCATTTTTCTTTCATGATAATGACTTACCTTAGTTCCAGAAATGAAGAGAAACTCTTTAGCACGAGAGGGATCGAAGAATGCCATCTTCTTTGCTACTGTATCATATGCAGCAACCTGCATTTTACCAAAAGTGTTTCATGTATTTCTGTTTCATAGTGCAAAGAGCAGATAGAATGCTTATTTGAGGAAAGATCTCTTAAACAAGCAAATGTGATTTGCATTGCCCTTGAATACTTAAAAAGATAAAGGCTAATACATCATGTATTTGGATGGATTGAGCAATTTAGAGCTTAGCTATATCATGTAATCTTTGACATACTCAAAGTTGCATTTATAGCACTTACCTTGAACGGAAGAATGTTCAACTTTTCGAGACCGGGTGCCATACTTAGCACTTTCTTCCCGTGATCAGGGTCGTAGAGGTCCCTCTTCTCCGTTGGATGACCCATACCTGCAGGATCACGACCCACAATGTAGAAATTCGCACCTGCATTGATTCGTGCCTTCGCATGCCACTGCACTTCAGTCGGTCCAGCATAATGCATCGGTGAAGGGAAAATGGACACGATGGTCGTTTCGGGATCTAGAACCCCGTCTTCAAGCACCTTTGACAAAAAAAAATAATAATAAGTTCTTATAGGATATTAGCTCATTTTCACCTGTCAGAAGTTGATAATGAGTAGAGCAAAGGGATAAATATAGAAACCTTGCTATGTTGTTCCATGCGGACATCGAGTGGAACATCATCGGCCTTAGTAAACCCTCCCAAAGGATGAAGCAAAAGAATGGGGTTCTTGTAACCCATTTCCAAGAGCCTCCTACGAGTGTCGTTCATGAGCAGAGCGTGACCATTGTGCACCGGATTCCTCAGCTGAAAAGCAAAAACTGCATCCGTCTTACGCCTGTCAAATTCATCACGAAGTTGCTTCGGAGAAAGACGGTAGTGATCAAGACCGTCGTTGTATTTGATAGGCTTGACCACTTCCAGATCTCCGCCTATGAGCCAATCTCCGGCTGAAGTGATCACCTCCTCGACATATGGTAACCCCGGTGCAGTGCTTCCCCATGTTCTTGCGATTCTTTCCTCTTTGTTATGCTTGTATATTTCAATGCTGCCACAATAAATGAGCACTATATTAGACATTTCCTTTATTCCATCACTTGAGATATACTCATTTTGTTTTCCGTTAGTATATCATTTCACAGCTTGAACATAAATATAATTGTCTATTTTCACGTTTTATTATTAGCTGAATTAAGAAGCTAAGGATGAACTGAACACTCAATTGTACAAAAGATTCTCCAAAATATTTTAGGCTATTGAACACGGAAGCGTCCTCACACCACCAATCATGCAACTACCACAAAGAAAATATTCCTCAAATGCACACAACAAAACCAATCATCTTATTTTAAATAATCCAGGCATAAACTTTTGAAGAAACCAATATAGATCAGACAAGTAAAAAACCTTAGATGTATAGTGCCAAATACCAAGAGTAAAGAGATTTGGTCCACCGTATGCACTGGAGCACCGATGTGTATCATGCACCCGAATTTACATATGAAAATGTTCAGTTGCTACAAAGATATGACGGATTTAACATATCTTGACTGGTTTTTTTAGATCCAGATAATATGAAGTGATTGGGGTTGGTTGAATATATTTCCTGAAATAACTTAATCCTTTGACTACGATTCCATACCTTAACTTAACCTTACAAATTCTCAAATTTTTTTCCAGCTTTAGAGTTGGACTTTCCGTTCTAGATTAACCAGAATAATGGAGGTCTCTAACATAAGAAAATGGGGTCTTCATCCGCACACAAATTATCTCACAACCTCCATTTTCCATTTCTTTCTTTCTTTCTTATTAACTCTATGAAAGTTATATGTTCCACATAATATTGACTGTGACTTCGACTAATTTATTCAAGATAAGAACCATAAGGTCCAAAATCATCCCTCCACCCACCCATCCCCCACCATAGCATAATAAATAAATAAAATATTAATGTAAAAGAAAAAGAAAACTCAGATTGCCATGCATTTGGAACAGAAAGCAAACCTGCTAAGAGTACCAACCAAATCACCATGAGGTCCCATCAAGGCAACACTGGTGGAATCCCCAATTTGCCCCTTAAGCTCATCGTCGATGGCCAGTACAATGGGCAAGGACATATTCACCAAACTACCATCCTTCATCCTCACACAATTGAAATGCAAGCTCTGTAAATACTCATCCTCCCTCATGAAGCCCTTGAGGGGGCTAGCCCACCCCTCGCTCACCACATGCACCCACTCCAAATCGATCTTGCTCAGCCTCACCTTCGGCAGCGCCTCCGCCGCCGCGACCCTCGCCGCCCTCTGGTCCTCCGCCACCACGAGATCCACCAGCGCGCCGCCGTCGGGATCTATGAGGGAGCTCTTCACCATCAGTACTGAGGGATTCTGGGAGGTGGGTTTGGGGAAAGATTGGATCTTTTTGTGAGGGAACACCAGTGGGGATAATGGGTTGGAATGGTATATGGTTTTGGAGTGGAATTTGGTAGTGTAATGGCTTTTTTTGAATGTGGTTATGGCAGTTGTTGTGGATCCACTCATGTTGGCATGTTGTAGCCTAATGGTCAGTGACATTTTTAGGGAAGTAGGAAAAAATTGAAATAAATAAAGAATTATGGGATTAGTGTAAATAGTTTTAGATTGAAAATAATAATGAGGTTTTTGGTCGCTGGAATGGGATGAATGATCCTATAAAAATGGTGGGATTTATTGATGAATAGTGTATGTATATGTTGGTGTAAGGAAGAGATTGGAAATGAGGAACGCAATGGAAATATATGGAGATGCAGGCACTGAAAAGAAAAGGTGTCCACATATTCGTGTTCTATATATATGCCAACATCTATCTATATATATACTAAAGCAAAATCCTCCTCCATTAATTTTCCCTCCAAAACTTTTCCATTTAATATATTTTAATTATCACTTGCCCCAATACTTAAATACTTAATAAATTAATATTATATTAGTATAAACTTTTGAATTTCCAAAAACATTTAACAAATAATAATGTAATATTTGAAGAACTTTGGGCTTTCATTTTCATGAATTTATAAAGACTATTCATTATTGATATGTCAAAGAAACAAATAAATTTCACATTTCTTCAAATTTAATGTGAAATAGTAAATAATTTGTATTAAGTTCTATTTAGATGACCATGTTTGACTATCTTTCTTTCCAAAAGAATTTGATTGTGAACTCATCAGTAAATATTTCACAAAATATAAATATGTTATAAAATCTAAAATATTTTATTTTTAATAACTATAAATTTTAAAATGACTTCGGTACACTATCCGGTATCAATTCGGTACCGATTACCTGATTATCCATATAAAATCTAAAATATTTTATTTTTAATAACTATAAATTTTAAAATGACTTCGGTACACTATCCGGTATCAATTCGGTACCGATTACCTGATTATCCATAATTTTCAAAATTTAAGAATCGATTACTGATTTATTTACCGAAAAAAAAAATAGTTTTTAGTCATGTACAATAATATGTCGCAATTTCACGAGTCACCGGTCGAATCGGATATTGATTTATTTACCGAAAAAACCAATTTTTAGTCATGTACAATTATATTTTGCAATTTCACGAGTCACCGGTCAAATAAGTTTGAGAATTTTGATTTGTAAGGATGATGATGGTTGTAAAGTAACCACTACTACAAATGTTGTGCACAAAAAAATACTCCAAAAGTTATGATAATTTTCTTATTACTATTTCTATGGTATTTTTCAACTACTTAGCATCAATTTAAATTCAATAACTTGATTGAATTTTTTAAACATTACATTAAAATATATGAAGTTAATTTAATTTTTAATTGAGAATTTAAATAAAAATTTTATATGAATAGAATATTTTAAGTTGAGAAATACTTGAAAGGTATGTGTGTGTATATATATATTACTTTCTGTTTAAAAATAAAAACCACTTAAAATTTTTTATCCGTTCTACAAAGATGTAAATATATGTATATATATAATTTATTTCAAACATTAAAAATAATAATATTTATGTTGAAGTTATTTAAAATATATTTCTATATATATCATGAGATATAACTCAATACAAATTATTAATGTTATAATTTCATATACATCAAGAATATTTTGTATTTTATAAGAAAAAATAATTTATTATTTAAATTTATTAAATATCAATCATTACCAAAGAAATTAGAATAACATAAAACATAGAGAAAATGCTATACGTGCATAACACCGGAACATCACTATAATTATATATAAAATTTAAAGTAATTAAAAAATCAACAATCAAACTGAAATCAAATTAAATAATTTTTGTTTTATATATGCATTGATATAAATTAATAGCTTTTTATACTATAAATATTTTTAATTATAATATAAAATATATGTAACAAAATAGTTTAATATTAATGATTTAAGGTTACATTTTTAATATTTACATAATAAATGAGAAAATACCTCAACAATCTATTTTAACAAATCAAGGGTTGTGCTTTTTTTTTTCCTTACAAATTTGCGAACATATGTATATATGGTTATTTTCATATGAGAAAACAAAATCAAACGTGACAAATGAGAATAGATTTAGACATTTCTCCATCTACAATCAATTGTGATTAATTTAATTTCATTTAATTACTTTATATTTTTAAAGGAATGTGATTTTTTTTTAAATGATTTTTTTTATAGAATATCACAACCGTTGATTAATTGAAATTGATGTTTTAGATTTTTTTCTCAATTATCACACAAATGTTCTTTTTTATATGATCCAAAACTTATAGTATAAATATATTTCACATCTCTATTATTATAAAATATATTTATATTCAAGTCAATTAATCTTTACCATTAATTTTAGATAGATGGATGAATTTTTTTTTTTTCATTCTCACACTATCACACATAATTACTTATAAATGTCAATTATTATCCAAAAGCAAGAGAATTAACTTATGATGAGTTCTAAATCAAATTCTTTTGAAAGAAAGATATAGTCGAGCATGGTCTCCGAAATATAACTTAATATAAATTATTAAAATGATAATTCTATATACATCAATAATATTTATTATATTATAAAAAATATTACAATTAATTAATTTATTATTTAAATTAATTGAATACTAATTGAATATAAAATTATAAATTAATACATATCAAAATAATTAAAAAAATGCTACCCGTGCATAAACATTTATTTTAATTAAAAATTCATTTTAAAATATGAATATAAAAATTTGAACACCTTTAGATGTTATTTACAATTTGATGAATGAGAATGACAAATGTGTAATCAAAAAAGGATTAATTTTTGTGAGTAGGGGTGTCAATTGGTTCAGTATTTGATTAATTGATTATTTGAAACTGAATTTTTTTTTGTGTACCGCGTGCCAGACCAACCGATTATACCGGTTAATTTTTTTTCGGAAAATGAATTTTTAAGTTATTTCCAAGTTGACTTTAAATTTATCTTGGTAAATATTTTATGAGATAGTTCATTTTTAATGATTAGTATATGAAATCAAGTACCCTATCCATTATCGGTTCGGTACCAATTACTCGAGTATCCGTAATTTTCAAAATTTAAGAATCAATTATCAACTTATTAATTACTGAAAATTGATACTCGATAATAAGTTTTTAGTCCAGTAGTGATTCTTCCCATTAACCGATTGATACCCAATAATCACAAATACATTATGAAAAAAATTCTCAAATTGAGTTTCTCAAACTCAATCGAAATATTTTTTGTCACTTAATTTTTAATTTACGTGTAGTAATTAGAGATGAAGATAAATTTCAATTTTGAGAAAAGTTCAGATCTAATATTATATATTAGTAATAATTTCAAAGGTTACGTTCTTTAATAAATTGTAAACATGAAATAATATAATAATAAAAATATTGTACTCATTGAATGATAATGTATTGCGTTTATTTTGTGATTACATGTAGTTTATTATTTCATCACCGCAAAAAATTACACATATTAACTTATTGACATGTCACAAACAACAAATTTGTGATTCATCTCTCCAAAACGAATTAAGGGGACTTTCCACAATACATTTCAATGATATAACAAACGGTAATTCTACTTATATGTATGTACCTTAAGATTTGTTTGTTGTAATTACAATATGCACATTTAAAGATAACAATGGATTCAAGAGCACTAGCTCATATCACTCGAATAAGCTAACATTTCAAAGTGGAAATGGTGAAACATCTATCTTTTACTGATTAAGCAGATGAAAAATCAAATGAGAATCTTATAGAAGATGTTACAATAATATCATATTACACTTCAAAGTCTACTAATAATGTGAGAAGTAATGTTGATGCATAAATCTATTAATATATTAAAATGAAGTTTGGGTAACTACTTTTTGGAGCCAAATCATATATAGATATCAATTATTTTTGAAATAATGTGTAAATATATTCATTCAAGATTCTTAATTTTAACACATTTTTTCTTTTATGGAATTTTTGCAGCAATTAATCATCATATCCTACTACCTACAAATCTATTAATAGTGCAACTTATTATTTAAAAACCACTAGAATAGTAAATTACATTTAAATATAATTATTTTTTTCCTTTTCTTCATTATTTTATTTTAATAAAATTTTTCAATTTCGTTCGTGTAACTATAAGCAATATGCATATTAAGTTAAAGATATTGACAATAACTTTAATTTTTTATATGACATGAAATAAAAAAAATTAATATGAAAATGTTACGATCATTTAATAATGTTATAACAGGTTTTTGAATTAGATGGAAGCAAACAAAAGAAATATCCAAAAGTAAGAGAGTTAACTTATGATGAGTTCCGAACCAAATTAGTTTGGAAGAAAGATAATAGAGAATGATGTCCGATATATAATTTAATAGAAACTGTTAATGTGATAATTTCATATACATCAAGAATATTTTTTATATTACAATTTATTAATTTATTATTTAAATTGATTGAATATTAATTTAATATAAAAAAATTTAAGTAACATAAAACAATATATATTAGAATAATTGAACAAATGCTACCCGTGCATAGCACGGGAGCATCACTAGTTTGGAACTAAAACTCAATGGTGGTGGATGTTTGCTTGTCTGTGACTCAGTGCACGCATGGCACGTGTGTTGTTTCTTTAATTTTATTTTTAACTAGAAAATGTGCCGCTGCACATTAATTACTAATCGTAAAATATATGTTAATATATTATTATATAAATATTTTTATTACCAAGTATTTGGAAATGTGAATGCATATAATAATTCAAATACTTGTGAATGCATATAATAATTTAAATTTGATTTCATTATAAATGCACTAATACTTAATTATAATTACTTCAATTTATGTACTATCACAGTTTCAAATAATAGGACTTCCACATGCACATATACTGTTATTTTTTTTAAAAGAATGTTCCTTCAAATCTGATCCATTAATCAAGTTTGGCATGTCTGTGGTATTTTCAAATATACTTTGATATTTGACTTGATTATCACCCCATAATTTAAGATCACTTATTGGATACAAAGAACATAAAATGGAAATACATAATAATTAGTTAATATATATATATAATACTTATACGTTATTAAATAGTCCGGCATACAATTGCGCATATCATAAATTAATGAAGAAGATATGTCGTCTTGTAGCTAATCTTCTTCACATGAATAATGATTTTTTTTGCTTTCTTTGTTACTCCATCCGTCCCGTTAATAACGACCCATTTTCCATTTTGGGACGTCCCACTAATAATGACCTATTTCCTTATTGGGTAAAAAAATTGCACATGAGATGCTTTTTACTTTTTGTGTAATAGGCAAATATTAAACTTCCTTGGTAGTCGTGTATAAAGTAAATGGGTCGTTATTAGCGGGACGGATGGAGTATTTTTTAAGGCCGCTCCATTGTTATTGCAATAAATAAATATATATATATATATATTACTAAAAATTATATGTAGTCAATATACCAAATTAATACATAAATATAATAAATAATGAATATAAATGGAACAAAATATATTTAATTAATTAATTTAAGAGGTGAAAATTGAAAAGAATAAATCAAGATATAGAAATATGTTAATATATGATGAAAAACTAATACAATTGATAAAGTAGAGGATCTCAGTGAAACAAGTTGTATTAGTACTAATATTTAGGGATTTTGTTCCTAAATAGGTTTCGAGCATTTGAAGATGCTACATGCAATAAATATGTCTACTGTATTACGTGGCACCTAACTCTACCTTGTTCTTTAAAAACCAAATTATAATGTAATTTGTGCTGTATTATTGTTTACTGATTAGTGCTTTCAATTTTATGAGCAACTTTTGAGTTTTGACTACTTTCTACTTCATTATTATAATTTGAATATAGGGTCTTGTTTTCTTTAACAATAATAAGTTAATTAAATAAATTTTTGGTTTTGTTTTGCAGAGTTTTCAAGAAAAATGGTGAACAAAAAGGGAAATATTTCATGAATTATATATTTGAATCTATCCCACTTAATGTTTTTAAAATTTAAAACTAAATTCAATTGCATCCATCGCACTTAATATTTTTAAATTTAAAATCAAATTCAAAATTGGGAGATTCTTTGGGTGATAAAAGGAGAGATGTAGAATCTTAAAATTATTTGTAATAAAATTGATTATTTTTTCTTCTTTTATCCTCAACTATATTTGTAAATGTGTTCGATTAACTTAAAATATATTTTAGGTTGTTGGTCGTTGAGAAATTCCATATTCTATGTAGAATTTTGATTAAGATTTTTCGCACTAAATAAAAAGGATACATTTCCTACCAATTCAAAGATTTAAATAATTCTTTTAAGTGTGTTTACTAAGATTAATTATAATTATTTATCTTACTCAAGCTCTCTTTTAACTCTTGATTCTTACCTTCAGCCACCTGGGCTCGGCAAAACCTTAGAAGGCACCCATCTACTCAATTTCGATTTCTTTGCTTTGTTTTAGGTAAAATATTCTGATTTTGAACACCATTTGAAACTATATTCCTTTTTTATCGTTACTCTAACTCGTCTCTGTATGTAAATTATATATATGGTTATGGATTGGGTTAATGTTTATGTGGGATTCCCAAAAATTTCCGATTATATAATTATTCATTGTGTGCATGTTCTAAATCTTCAAGATTGTTAAGAATCTTAGTCATATTAGCGAAATTTTAATCTTTAAATTTTTATTTGATTTCTTTCTTTTACTCTTATTGTTTGTTTAGAGGGTTCTTTCTTTTACTCTAATCAGGAACGTTTAGACTCAGTATTTGAAGCATTGTTTGAGATTATTTCTTTTACTCTAATCAGGCCATGTTTGGTAGTCATGATAGGATATAACATGATAAGATTAAATTTATATAGTGTATCAAGATTATTTTAATCTCACCACCTCCTTAGGATTAAAATGTAAGATAAATTAGTGATTTTGACACGGGCTCAATGTTTAATACCGGGCCGACGTGTTTATAATATTTGCTACCAAACACATGATTTAATAAGATAATTTAATCTTATCCTATCATATCTTATCTACCAAACATGGCCTAAAATGTATAAATTTTATCCAGATGAACACTTTTTGTCAATGTAGTTGGCTATAGAGTATTTGTGGACATTGCAACAATCCAACTTATTAGTTGGAGTTTGATTTATTGTTTATATCATGGCTTTTATTGTTTAAGGATTGAAAAATGCAACTGTGAGCATTTTGACAGAATCATACAGAGTGTTGGCTCTATTGTGTGCCAGATGTTTATTTTGCCCTCCAAAGTCATCAAGGTGATTGATGTTTTAAGCATAAAACAATCACATATTTGACTTGCACACATGTGTGGATGACATAGCTAATATTGCTCTCAGAAAGGTTCACTCGAAGGTGACAGGTGCTTTTTTTGCAAAGAAAATGCGCACTGCAAATGAGATCATTAGGTCGGAGGCTATTCAGGAGGAGCTTAGGAGGAGTTTCGGCATGGATATCAGTTATGATGTTGCGCTCAGAGGCAGGAATCAAGCTTTGGAGATGATTTACGACAAGCATCAGGAATCATTTCAATTATTGTTTTGCTATCTACATACGCTGAAAGTGATGAATCAAGGTACGATCACTGATCTCGGTGTCAGCCCCGACAGTAGATTCAGACATTTATTTGTTGCTCTTGGAGCTTGTAGAGTCGTGTTTGCTTTGTGCATGAGGCATGTGATAGTTGTCGATGGCACTCACCTTAAGGGGAAGAACAATGATATTTTATTCGTTGCAGTAACAAATGATGCAAATGAGTATGTTTACCCATTGACTTTTGGGAATGTTACAAAGACTAAATATATGTGAAACTACAACTCTGTGATACATTTTAACATGGTTATTGCCCCACGCGATCGTTGGCCATCCACTGATGTGTCGCTCGACAGTCATTCAAGCCATTGGACCGCAAGTGTGACTATCTCTTTGGTGGAACTGTCGGACATCTTCAGCAAGCTTCCATGTAAACGGCTGATCACCATTGCCGACGTTCTGCTTATTCATCGAATAATAACTAGAATACCTCATCACTATTGGAAGACCGTAATATAGTGGCCTCAATGCTTTTATCCGGGAATTGTAAACTTCTTGAGTAATGTTACGAATATTAGAGTCATATAACGTCAATGTATGACTCGGCAAATGAGCAACTACAACCACAAAGTGCTTTTGAACACATATAGGAAAAATCACCTACGATAAGAAAATATGCATATATCACATATAAATTAAAAACTAGAAAACATGCATGCTAATACATTTTAATAATTAAAAATAAATAAAAATTAGAAAATATACTTTTGTCGCGTTCCACTACTCTATACATATGGATCCCGATCTTTTTCCATGAATCACCTCAAACAACCCAATTGTTGGCACCCAGTTGAGGTCTACGTAACTCTCGACGAAATGTCATCGCTCGAAGTGGATACCTTTATTCTTCATATCCGCGAGACAAGCGTCATACTCACGCTCCATTTTCGTCTACAAAATCAATGTCATTTAAATAAATACAACTAAAAATAATAAAATTAACACTATTTAGTTAATAACTTACGAAATACTCAATTTTGCAAATGATGGTTCTCCCCTTCATTTGATCGGGATACACGTGGTCTCCACGTATCAATCTCGCCTAAAGTGCCATCAGGTACAGGTCGACTGTCTATAAAAAATAAATTATAGGAAATTAAGCCATAAAAGCTAACGTCAAATAAAACTCAACTTTAGAAGTTATTTAACTCCGAAAAGTAATCTTCCTCGAAGTCCATCATCTGTTTGAACCATTCAACAGTCAAAAGATACTCAATCTCGAGGGTATTCACTAACTTATTTCGAGACATCTTCCTAAAACGTTTGAATTTTTCGCATGTCTCGTCATCTGGATAAATAGGCTAATGTAGAGGCTCGTAATGAAGTTCTTCCATAAAGAACTCCTCCAAGGGCACAAATTCACTATCAATGTGCCCCATCGCGGGTAACTTTAAATTAATACGTAGAATTAGGAGACTGAAACTAAACATGATAAAATAATAATAAATTAAAGCGAAATCAAAATAAAATTACATGTTCGGGTTGAAAATAAGATGTGGAATCTCGCATAGTCACATATGGAGCATCGATCGTCTCGCTTGATATTGACGAGCTGGCAGGCTGCACGTCGGGGAACGACATCGTCGATGGATCATAGGAGCTCGACGGCGCATATGATACACCGGGCTAGGTGATATCTAATCCAAACGCCCGAGCCAAGTCCTCGGCAGCTGAAGTGAAAATCGAACCCGAACTAGGGGGTATGATAACATCTGTGTATATCATATCGGGAATCGATATATGTCATCTGCTTTAGATACGAAGTTGTCGTATCGGCTATCGTGGTCAGCTGCTTGGGCAACATGGTAGATGGTCGAGCATCATCATCATCAACTGCAACATATGATGGACAAGTCGAATCAGTAATCGGCGGGCTACGTCTTAGAGTATCTACCACCGGAGAACTCAATCGTGACGTGCCGCACATCATCTTTTCGGCTAGACCCGCCATTCACTTCTTCATCTGGTCTATCCGAGAATCGATATGTGCGTGCATCTGGTCCATCAAGGGTATCGATATACGCGTGTATCCACCTCTCTAATGCAGTGAGATTGGACCGTCTGATGAGTCCTACATCATCGGTGGAACGTCTCGAAAGAGGAGGACCTTCACTGCTGCTGGACGATGAATTTGTGAGAGGCAGTCTAACACACTTCCCCCTGTCCAGACGACGTCGGGGTGGTCTCTCTGCCGGCTCACTTGGCTCGGGTATCTCCTCAACCACAGGAGGTCTGGAGGCCCATGTAGATCGAGGACTGTGAACCTCCTCGATCACAATAGGTCGTGCCGGTTGTCTCGGACGACGCTGATCGAGACGCTCGATCCTCGCTGTAAGGCTCGTCAGTGGAGCACACTACACCAAAATTAGATTCGGGCACATGACAGACAGGGCCCACGGTAGCTCTCTCTCGTCCTCTTCGAGCTCTATGTTGATCATATCATATACCTGCATCAAACACGAGCATTGTAAGCATATTAAGTAACAAATCACAATATCAAATATAAATTAATATATATCTTATTATTAAATTACCTCCAAGCCCTCGTAGAAAGCGTGCAAATCATGTGTATCCGGGTTTTTTCGGAAATTCCACTGGAGGCATCTTAGATACAACCCGTCGTTCCCACGGGGATTCCCGACGACCTGTCCCAACTCGGGAATCACTTCGAATCCCCATATCATCAATGCCCATACCGGGCCGTAAAAGTGGTACATCATGTTGTTCGGAATCTTCCTCAAATAGTTCCGTAGGATCTTGTACGAGTATGCACCCCAAGGATACTGATAGAACCTCTCCATGTCATCGGCTAGTGCCCAAAGTCATGGGAATGCTATCTTCTGGCCGTCATGCTCGAAGACGAAGATACAGGCCACGAGCACGTGGGCGACGTTGACGTAGATATCGTCATCAGCTCCAGGGATCCGTCTTCCACCCTTGAAGCGGTTCACCAAGTCCGCAGCAGTCATATAGATATCTCCGCCGCACGCGATCCGAAACAGACGTACGCCGCTCGGATAGTAGGGGACCGTACTATCGAAGTTTGACGCCTCGAATCTCAAACCCGTGATAATGGAGTGGTCCCGCGCCGTGTACTACACATCAGACCCGTTGATGTGGAACCAAATATTATTCGAAGAATTTTCAAATAAACGTAGAAATTACAATAACTAAAATACAAAAATCAAAATAAATAACTAATCACCGAATAATTATACGAAAATTACACATTTAATTATCATGACCAAACTCTTGCCAAAGATGAGGTGAACACAAAAAATAGATATGAAATGTTAATGAAAAGATTTCTAAATTGTGAATAATTATGTCAAAATTAGTCTCTATTTATAGAGAAGGAAAAAATAAGAAGTTTGATATAATTTATATATTTTTTTAATATATTATACAAAAGTTAAATTGATTTTATGATAATATTATGATAAAAAATAAATTAAAAAAATGTAATAAATTGGTGGGTGGTGGAGGTCTGTGGACTCATCCAAACCCACCCATCATTTTCTTTCCAATCTATTATTTCTTTCTTTTAATGGTAGAAGGTTGGCCCACGACGTAGTCTTAAAAGTTGTCAAAATATTTGGATAAATGAACTTATAAGCTTTTTAAATAATTAAATAAAATGACATTACTTATTTTGTAAAAACTATATATTTTTTTAATAATTATAATAATAAAATATTGTAGGATTATTTATGCAATTTTATTGTAATTTATATAAGTTAATGTCAAAATAAATTGAGATGAAGCTACTTATTTTTTAAAACAACTTATAAACTTTTAAGGAGCTTTAAAAGCTTATAGGGTTTTAAGGAACTTATAAGCTAAACTAAACATCCGATAAAAGACACTAATATAATAATATTGCAAACTAATTTATGTAGCAATCTAATATAGTTCCCAGTCACTTCCTGATTTTAATTAAAATCGACCCTCAAATTATTTGTTTAATAAAAATTATTATTTCAAATTGGTGGGGGTGGGCGTGAAGCTTAATTTTCAAAACATCATATGAAATTGAAGACAAATATGTTCTAATTATTTATCTACTATTTTATTTCATTTCATACTGTGGGTTCAAGAAATGAGATTTGAACAACGGTGGAAACAACATCCTACTACTTAATTATAATTTATAACCCATTCAAATTAAGATCGATCAAATGCAATGCAGGCAGCCCCCCCCTTTGCTGCTTTTGACTTTGACCTGTCCCTTTATCTTAGACTGAGACGTGGAAATTTTATTCTGATTAATTAGAAATGCTTATCAACTGCCCCACTGGAATTTAATCAAAAGAGAAGAAAAAAGAGATTAGTTTAAATGCGTCAACAAACAACCAACGAAGGAGGAATATAATAGTGAATATTTTGAAAAACTTTGCTCTAATAAAAGGAATAGAAAGTTGTACAGAAAAGTAAAAGGAATTTCAAGAAGAAAGCAGAACAGTGGAGTTTGTGACCTTTTACATCTCATATTTTAACCTTGCTCCGTCGTTCATCAACTCTTCTACAGTAAGCTTGTTGTAAATTGATATACCTCGTTTATTGTGCAGATTTTGAATTTCTCCCTTTTTCTCTTGAACAAAATAAATCAATAATAAAAAGCCTTTTTTTTCGCTTAATCTCTTGTTTGGCCGAATTTTTGAAGTTCTTGCTGCAGTTGCATTGAGATTATTTACTTTTTGATTGCCTGCTGCTGTAGATTTGCGAAGTTGATTTGTGAATATGGGTTTTTGAGTTAAGTCCAAATATCGATAGAAGCATGAAGGAGGCATGGGGTCATCTGTTTTGACTGTGACACTAGGGGGTTTCTTGATCTTTGGTTGAGAGTAGGTTTTTGCATTTGGAGTTGGCTTTTCAATTCCTGCCCCTTTTCTATTTTCTTCTTCATGGAAAAGGGCCTTTGTCTCCTTGATTAATTAAATTAAGGTGATTGAGAAAAAAAAATGCAATCTTGCTTGGTTTTCTGAAAAGGGTTGACGCGTATGCAGCAAATTGGTGAGTCAAGCCTCGAGAGGAATGCAATTGCTTGATTCTTTAATTTTCAATACTGTTTCTTGACCTTTTGCATCTGAGTTGAGGGTTTGTGGGGAGAGAAAGAATATAGATTTCTATCGGATTCTTGAATTATCATTGTTTAGTTAGTCTAACATGATGAACAAGATATTCAGTAAGATTCCAAGGAAGCACTCAAAATCTGGTGGAGACCCTAGCCCCTCTTCGAGTTCTTCGACTGTTTCGAAGAGAAGTGAAGGAGGGAATAAGAGATTGAGTAGTGCAGTGGATGATGTTATTACTGCCCCATATTCAGTTTTAAGCATTGGGAATACCATAGAAGATAAGCATCTCCGAGATAAGAACTTGAGAGCAGATGGGAATTTTGCTTCTGCTTCATACGAAGCATTGGCAAGTTTTAGGGATGTCCCAAGTTCTGAGAAGCAGCTCTTGTTTATCAGGAAGGTGAAGATGTGCTGTGTTGAATTCGACTTCACTGACTCTACGAAGAACCTTAAAGAGAAAGAGATAAAGCGGCAGACTTTGTTAGAATTAGTCGAGTACCTGACTTCTGCAAGTGGGAAATTTAGTGAAAATGTAATGCAGGAAGCTGTTAAGATGGTGTCTGCCAACATATTTAGGGAATTCACTCCTCAACCGAGGGAGAACAATCTAGTCGATGGCGTTGATTTAGAAGAGGAAGAGCCTGCAATGGATCCCGCATGGTCCCATTTGCAAGTTGTGTATGAATTCTTGCTGAGGTTTGTTGCTTCACCGGAAACGGACCCAAAAGTTGCCAAGAGATACGTCGATCATTCCTTTGTTCTGAAGCTGCTCGGCCTCTTTGACTCCGAAGATCCTAGAGAAAGGGAGTATCTGAAAACAATACTGCACCGAATCTATGGGAAATTCATGGTGCACAGGCCATTCATTAGGAAATCAATCAATAATATATTCTACCATTTCGTTTTCGAGACAGAAAAGCACAACGGTATTGCTGAGTATCTTGAAGTCCTCGGCAGCATAATTAATGGGTTCGCTCTTCCTTTGAAAGAAGAGCACAAACTCTTCCTTGTTAGAACTCTAATTCCTCTGCATAAACCGAAATGTTTGGGCATGTATCATCAGCAGTTATCCTATTGCATTACACAGTTTGTAGAGAAAGACTGCAAGCTTGCTGATATTATTATCAGAGGACTGATAAAATACTGGCCTGTTACGAATAGCTCAAAAGAAGTTCTGTTTCTTAATGAGCTCGAGGAGGTCCTAGAAGCGACGCAGGGGCCAGAATTTCAGCGCTGCATGGTACCTTTGTTTCACCAAATTTCACGAAGCTTGAATAGTTTTCACTTTCAGGTACTTGATACCTTCTCAGAATCATGTTGTTTCTCTTTTGTGCTTTACTTGTTGTTATTCCCTCTCAGAACAAACCCTTTAATCCTCTTTTTGACAACTTTTTTGTTTTAGCTTTAAATTTTATTTAGTGTTCTATTTGGAAGAACCTTCCTTTATTATGCTTATCGCTTTTAGTTGCTTCATCTTATGCATGTTTGGTGGGTGAGATTGTTGACATAGGCTAATACAACTGCTTCTTCTGTACTTTATAATTTGAGGATCAGATAGTACATTCAATCACTTACTAAACTAATTGAATGTGCTATCATATTTCACTATCTATATATGTTTCTTCTTCAAAGTCATAATTCAGGGAACTCGGGCGGGATATTTGAACTTGGTTCACTCTTATATCTGGGTTTATACGTTTTGGATATGGAATCGCAATAAAAGTGATTTCTTTAATTATTCAGTTTCTCTATTGAGAATAGATTTACTGCAAAGTGCAAACATCCACAACAATGGGCCACTGGTTATAGTAATTTTAGTTGTGAATTTGCATGCACAAACCACATACCAAGTAAGCCTTACGTTATTCTATCTTTTTTCCCGAAACCTTTTGAGATTAGTGATAGATTGAATATTATTTCCTTCCAAATTTTATGTCTCATGTCATTCTGACAGTTGTTCCATCTAATGAGTTCATCATACGTACACGTTTTCTGGGTTGGAAATGATTGTGTAAAATTTGGCTGTTAGAACTTTAGCACAACTGCACAAGTACTAAATGGTACCGTCATTACTGGACCTCAACTTATCAAAAATATTGTCAGTTCAGGACAATATTCTTATTAGACTTCATTTTTAATAGGTCTACAGTCTACTGTTGTAAGACATCCATGCTTCCTTCCTTCACCAGAAACGCCCTGACCTTAATCTCTGTCCTACAATCAAGTTTTTACATTATTCACTTCATTTGCTTGAACCGAAACTGGAAACTATATTTAATAGTTCCATTGATTAAAATGAAGTGCTGTTGCTTGCCAAAATTCGGTGAAGTTAGATTATTATAAGGAATTTCGGGAACTGCTATGAATGAACTCTAGTTGTGGAGATTTTTTATCTTTATATATATACACTCTCCAAGATGTTGGCTGGCTGGCTAGGTGACCTTTTCCTGGACCCATTCTGAAGTAATAAGAGCATCGATACCTGCTTTCTTCACAGATCATATAATATTGAGGTTCTCCCATGATTACTTGGAACTGGAAATAATAATTACATCCATCTGTTTTTTATAGGAATTAAGAAGACATAGTTCAGTATGATTAGAGAACAAGCAAATATGCAAGAAAATCATAGGAATGTATACTTGTCTGGACAAGTAAATTCATACAAATTCTTGATTCTATTTTGTGCTTGATGAATTGCATTAGATCTTGATACTTTCTTTTCCCAATTATGTTATTTTCTTTGCTTTGGTTGTTCGTGAAACGTGTCTTATAAATTTGGCTTGGTCGAATTACTTGTGGGGTGATTATGTATGTATATGTTCATTTAGGTGGCGGAGAGGGCTTTATTTTTGTGGAACAACGATCACATCGAGAACATGATAAAGCAAAACCGCAAGGTCATACTGCCTATTATCTTCCCTGCTCTCGAGAAGAATGCTAGACATCACTGGAATCAAGCTGTCCACAGTTTAACACTAAATGTTCGAAAGTTCTTCTATGATCTAGATCCCGACCTATTCAAAGCTTGCCAGCTCAAGTTTCAAGACGACGAAGTAAAGGAGAAAGACACAAGAGAGAGACGCGAAACCATATGGAAACGCTTGGAGCAAGTTGCAGCAAACAAGGCTACAACTAATAAAGCCATTCTTGTTTCTTGAAGGAGCGACTTGTTTTATCCCATTCTCAAGATTTGTTCTCACATTTTCATTCTTTTTTTCTCAAGTTACATATATATATACATTTTTTTTATCTTCTTGTTTGCATGAGGGTCGAGAGGAGCTCGATAATTAGACGTTAGGTTAGCCATTGGCGTCTTTTTCCTTTGTTTGTTTGTTTGTTTTTTTGATATCTTTTGACACAAGATGAATTGCAGTTTCTTATGTTTGCAGCAAGCGGACAATTTATGGATATTAAATTTTTTATATCTATTATTTTATGAAAATGTGTAGTCTATAAGTGAAGGCTTATGGGGGAATGGATCACATATTATTAGTTGGCCTTGATCTTATGAAAATGTGAAAATATATATATCTGCATTGTGTTTAGTAGAACATAATTTTATTCATGCAATTGAACTTGTTTTGGAGAGTGACTTTCAGGTTGGTTGGAGGGATAATTTTCTTTAAAAATTCATTGCTACACTTGGTAATTTTTTGATTATTTTGCTATTTGTTAATGTAAGTAATTATGATATATAGGTCATGGAGCTATGGAATTTTTCAAGAAGTTGAGGGCGAGAACAAATACTTAAAAACAAGTATAATTAAAGCTTTCATTTTACCGTGTTTATGAATTTGTTATCCGATTCTTCTTAAATCTTTTTTTAATAAATGGACCACTTCATTTTATACTCACAATTTAATTAAACATAATAAATCAAGTCACATTTAATTTGTATTCAATAGTCAATACACTTTAAACACCAACGAACTTTAATTGTCAATTTTTAGCTTGAAAACACTCACAACATTTGTTAAAAACTTAAATCAATCACTTTTAGGCGTCTTCTTTTACCGCCAATTAATCTAACTAAATTCATCAAAGATAATCGTGATATGACTTTTTTTAAAGAAAATCATATTATATTGAATTTAACTTATAAAACACAATACAAATGATTCAAACTCAAGATTTATTGTCTCGAATATTAATATCTTACTACTAGATTAGTACACAAGTGAACTTTAAAAAAAAATGAATTACATTAAATTTAAATTATAAAGTGCATTATGGAGAACTCGAACGAAAGTAAAGCATAGTTGGACGAGAGTATTACAAGGATGAGTGACACATGAATCTTAAAAACCCAATAGTCTTATAATAAGTAATTTGTTTTGCATGATTAAATTAATTAAATTGATATAATTATTACGTTTCAAATTCAGATTTTTCATTAAAAAATATTAATCCAATGAATCTAATATATTTAATTAAACAAACTAAACAACCCCTTATTCTCTTTGAAGTTGTTGTGAACTTTAAATTTAATTATTACTCTATTTGTTCCACTAAAACGATCACAAAGAATTCGACAGGAGAATATAAAAAGTAAAATATTGTGTTTTTAAAAGATAGGAGCTATATTTTAAAAGTAAATATTTTACATTTTCGAAAAATGCTCACTTTTAATAGAATGACTCAATAAGAAAATATGATTAGTTTAACTTAACACATGGGTCATATCTTTAAAAGTGAGATACAAATACATTTTTTTCGATCCCTTAAAAATAGGGTACTTTGTTATCTTTTTTTTTTAAGATTTCATATTTTTAAAATTGATGTATTTATTTAGAGAAGACAATGTTTCTATTGCACATGCCATTTTCAAAAGAAAGTCACATTTTCTTTATATAAATACTAGTGTTCTCCTGCTATGCCCGGGTAGCATTTGTTTAATTATTTAAATATGTATTGTTCTATGTTACTTAAATTTTTTATATTAAAATAATATTCAATCAATTTATATAAAAAATAATAATAATTGTACTAATATTTTTTTAATTTAAGAAATATTCTTGATATATATGAAATTGTCACATTAATAATTTGTATTAAGTTATATCCCGTACACCATCCTCTAGTATCTTACTTCCAAACTAATTTGGTTCGTAACTCATCATAAGTTAACTCTCTTGCTTTTGAATATTTCTTGTTTGCTTCCATCCAATCCATAAATTTGTCATAACATTTTTAAATGATTGTAACATTTTTATATTAATTTGTTTATTTCATATCATATATCAAATTAAAGTTTTTTTCATGATTTTTAATTTAATATGCATATTGTATATGGTTACACGAACGAAATTCAAAGATTTTATTAAAATAAAATGATGAAGAATCAAAAAAAAAATAAATATATTTAAATGTATTTACTACTCTAGTGGTTTTATTATAATAAATTGTACTATTAATAGATTTGTAGGTAGTGGGACATGATGATTGCAGCAAAAATTGCATGAAAGAAAAAATGTGTTAAAATTAAGTATCTTGAATTAATATACTTACACATTATTTTAAAAAAAATTGTTCTCTCTATATAATTAGGCGCCAAAAAGTAGTTACCAAAACTTAATTTTATTATATTAATAGATTTATGCATCAACATTACATCTCACATAATGAATAGGTTTTGAAGTGTAATATGATATTACTATAGCATCTTCTATGAGATTCTTATTTGATTTTTCATATGCTAAAGTAAAACATAGATGTTCCACCATTTCCACTTTCAAATGTTTGTTTATTCGAGTGATATGAGCTAGTGCTCTTGAATTCATTTCTACCTTTAATCGTACATATTGCAATGAAAACAAACAAATTTTAAGGTCCATACATGTAAGTGTCGATTGCAACAATAATTTAAAAATAATAATGTATAATTGAAAAATAAGACTTACTGTTGAGTCCCGGGAGAGCAGGTGTGGTGTATGGGGGGGGGGGGGGGAATAGTGTAGCAGATCGATCTCCTCTAATGTAGAGAGAGATCCAGCTGTTCAAGTAAGTTCTCAACTCAGTGAATAACCTGTCAAGGAACAGATAGACTGGCAGCTAGTTGGAGCGTACCAGACGATCTGTCCAAACATAGATCGTGTGCGGAAGTTGTGATATTTTGTTGGCTACTCTTATACTTAGAAAATATATTTTGTGTATACCGAGTGTTCTTTAAGAGATTAATTCAAGATGCACAGTTCGCTTATTTAGATAAGCTCGCTGGTGAGTGATAAACAAAGAATCAAAACAATACAATGCAAAATATAAAAGAACACACAATATTTAACGTGGTTCGGGAAATCCCCTATGTCCACGATCGATCAAAGCTAGATCGATAAATCCCTTAACCTTGGATCCCTCGCTTATTTATCTAGTTGAGTACGAGATTACAGCTCTCTTATTTAAACTCGTCGAGTACGGGATCTGAGTTCGGTTTTATAATCGTTCTTCCTCCAAGCTTTTGGCTATGGAGGAAACTAGAACTATTGGCTTTGAAAGCTCAAATCTAAGATAAGTTTTAGCTGGTTTATCTTCAGAATAATGGTGGTTTCTCTCTAATTTTCAATACTCAATGATGTATATAATCTATATCTAGCGTTGAATAAATCAATGTAAAACTGAAGAGAATCTTGTGTCGTTGAAGCTTTTTCTGGGCAATATTTAGAACTCTCGAACACACACTTCTGAAGAAGGCTTGAAGTTTATATAGGCATATTTGAATTATAGCCGTTTGGAAGTCTTTGCAGCTTTTGCAGTAAGCATTAAATGCTCTTTTAACCGTTGGCTGCTGACTGTACTTCTAGCCGTTGGAGTTAGTCCTACGTGGATTTTGACGTGGCATAGGACATGTAGCTTATCAATTTAGGTAGATTCTAGCTTCCTCCAACTGGGATGAGCAGCTCGATTGGACCTCGTATGAACAGGTGGATTAAAACATTGAGCTGACTCCCCATGAACAACATATCGTTCAGCTATCGCGCTGCTGCTTGGTCTTCTTATCGACCTGTCCCTCGATCTAACTATCTGTCCTCCATCTAACGATCTGTCCTTGGTAAGAATGTTGACCTCCTGTTTGATAAAATAGATGCTATAAAAATTAAGTCTAGATAGATTAGGTTAGTCATATGAACAAATTGTTACATCAATATGTTTTCACATTTTGACTTAACCTTCTACATAACAAGATTGATCTTTATAGCACAGATTGTTAATTTAATCTGGCCTTACAGGTTGATCTCCCTTCTAATAGATAGACAAAATAAGATCAAACTCTATGACACAGGCTCAACCTGATCTTACAAGTTAGTTGATCTACTATTGAGAACACAGATAGTTTATGTGGACACGATATGTCTTTCATCGATCTGTCCTTACACTTAACCATATATTGTCTATCTAATCTAGACACAAATAAAGCATAAATATCTAAGCATGAATATACATTAAAACGTAATCACCGTTTAATATCATGCATATATATTAAGGTTCCGCATCATCAAAACATATAAATAATGATTTCCACAATCATCAAAAAGGTTTCCAACACTTACCAATTGTTATATCATTGAAAGGTAATGTGGAAGGTCCCCTTAATTCATTTTGGAGAGATGAATCACAAATTTGTCGTTTGTGACATGTCAAACAATTAATACGTGACATTTTTTGCGATGGTAAAATAATAAAACTATATGTAATCACGAAATAACGCAACACATTATCCTTCAATGATTACAATATTTTATTATTATTTCATGTTTACAATATATTAAAGAACGTTTTGTTTGCAATTATTGAAATATGAAATTATTACTAATACATAATATTAGATCTCAACTTTTCTCAAAATTGAAATTTAATTTTCATCTCTAATTACTACATGTATATTAAAAATTAAGTGACACGAAATATTTTGATTGATTTTGAGAAACTCAAGGTGAGACTTTAAATTTTTTACATAATGTATTTATAATTATCAGTATCAATCGGTTTTTCGGAAGAATCAGTATCGAATCGGTATTAGACTAAAAATTGATTATCGAGTATCAATTTTTCGATAAATAAGTCGATAATTGATTCTTAAATTTTAAAAATTATGAGTACCTGAGTAATTGGTACCGAACCAATACTGGATAGGGTACTAAGTTTCATATAGTAATTATTAAAAATAAACTATTTTATAAAATATTTACCCAGTTAAATTTAAAGTCAACTTGCGAATAACTTATAAATTTATTTTTCGAAAGTTTAATCGGTATAACCGGTTGATCTGATATCTGGTATCTGATATACAAAAAACAATTTTTCAGTTTCAAATAACCGATTAATCAATACCGAAGCAATCGACACATCTACTCACAAAAATTAATCCTCTTTTAATTACACTCTTACCATTATCGTTTCTCAAATTGCAAATAACATATAAAAGCCTTTAAGTTTTTATATTAAAATTTTAAAATGAATTTTTAATTAAAATAAATGTTTTGAAATATTTTATCTGCTGAGTAGGTTTTGGAAATTAAAGGGTTTACATCCATATAATAATATTTTATTGAGTTTCTAAAGAATTTAAAGTTATAAATATATATATATATATATGAAAATATATTAAAATTTTCAACATTATTGATTTTATAAATGTCATAGTGAAAAGAAAAGAAATGTTTAACATATTATAAAATATTAGCATGACAATGAGTATGACAAATATATATATATATATATATATAGGGAGTGGTTCAAATAAAAAGGGACATTAAAGTATAAAATAGGAAATGATCTGGGCCATTAGATCAACACAATCCGACGGCCATGATTAAAATAAAAAACGCGCGTGCATTGTAGTATAACAATGCATAAGGTTATTTTGGTAAAATTTGAAGTGGACGGTTATGCGTTCAAAATACAATGCATTTAATAGTTAAATACAATGCATTTAATAGTTAAATACAATGCATAACTCAATTACATTTTCACAATGCATTTAATAGTTAAAATGCAATGCATAACTCGGTCAAGATCTCAACCGTCCGATCATGAAAATCTAAGGCTGAGATGATTTCCTATTTTATACCTTAATGTTCATTTTTATTTGAACTCCCTCCTCTATATATATATATATATATATATATATATATATATATTTGTCATACTCGTATCATATCAATATTTTATAACATGTTAAACATCTCTTTTCTTTTAACTATAACATCTATGAATTAATAATGTTGAAAATTTTAATATATTTTCATATATATATATATATATATATTTTATCACTTTCGATGTTATAGAAGCTCAATAAAATATTATAATATGGGTGTAAACCCTTCAATTTCCAAAACCTGCTCAACAAACAATGATAAAATATTTCAAAATATTTATTTTAATTAAAAATTCATTTTAAAATATTAATATAATAATTTGAAGGCTTTTATATGTTATTTGCAATTTGAGAAATGAGAATGGTAAGTGTGTAATCAAAAGAGAATTAATTTTTGTGAGTGGGGTGTCAATTAGTTCGATATTGATTAATCGGTTATTTGAAATCAAAAAATTATTTTTTGTGTACCAGATACCAGATACCAGACCAACCGGTTATACCAGTTAATTTTAAAATATATATGTCTTGGGCTTAAAAGAAGCAGACGCGTTATAGTACGTAGCCATTAAAATCGCTTACACATATATATATACGTCTTGGGCTATACCATGTTCTTTTAGAAATATGGTGTTTTTCGACAGCCACAATACATGACTGAGTCTCTACATTCATAGTTCTTCAACACACAACTTAAACACATGAATACAAAAAGAACTGGTAATGATACTCAACATCTCATAATATACAAACACACGAATCCCACGACGTCAAGCTCGCGGGATTCGTGTGTTATTTAAGAAAACGTTAAAACACACGAATCTTGCGAGCCCGAGGTCGTGAGATTCGTGTGTTTGTATATAATACCCGTAAAATACACGAATCCCGCGACTCCGAGCTCGCGTGATCCGTGTGTTATTTAAGAAAATGTTAAAACACATGAATTCCGCGAGCCCGATGTTGCGGGATTTGTGTGTTTGTATACAATACCTGTAAAATACACGAATCCCGCGATCCCGGGCTCGCGAGATTCGTGTGTTATTTAAGAAAACATTAAAACACACGAATTGTAAGAGCCCAACTTAAGCACACACCTTAATAAATTGTGTCTTCTAATTTTATTTTATTCTTTTTTTTCTCTCTATGTGTTGTCCCTCTAAGTTAGTTTATATGCACACGTTGCCTAACATGTCTAATTAGTCATCAATTAATTATGCAATTATTTGAAGGTGGCTTAATGTGACTTCAGTATTCTTGTGCAATAGTAGTAGAGTATCTTTTCTAAGACTTACTCTTATGGTCATTAGTATTATGATAAATAAAATGCTTAAATTACCTAATGAGGCATTTATTAGAAATTATTGAGCATACTAAAATAATTATAAAAAGACTAATGATCTATGAAGCATATATAAATACATTAACCAACAATGTACACAAAAGTAGCTTAAGAATATGAGGGTCCTCCAAATTACCAATAAAAATTTCATTATTAGCGTGCGTGTGTTGGCCTAGTGGTAGCGGGTTAATGCCCAAGGCTTAGGTCTCGGGTTCGAGTCCTCCGTGACGCGGCTATGTAATTTAATATTAATGTAATCCAATTTAAAAAAAAAAATTCATTATTAGTCTAAAAACTCTAGCAAGATATACCACATTTAATATTTTTAAGTATAGTTAATACTAATGTGTCTTGCATGGAGACATGGCTAAAACCTATGACTATAGGCTTGTCTACATAGCCTATCCTAGCCATGCATGAGGATTCATAAATTTCTTACACATATCCTTCAAAGTACACCACTATCAAGTATATGAATGATACCTCATTATTTTAGTGTTAAGAAATTTTAAAGATCAAAACAAACCTATAATTATAGGCTATTAAATAGATCTAAAAACCACTTTCTATATACGAAACCATTAGCTCTAGAATGGTGCATAAAACAAGGGTCCATTACATAAAGAGAACATGAGAAATCAAAATGTGAATAGCATTAGGAGATTCATGCAACTAATGTCCCTCCAACAGTACTTGTCAAATTAAATGGTGAATCACCACTATAACTACTTCTATATAAGAGGGGACAAATCCCACTAAGTTCTCACCAAATCACTCACCATCACACTATCACTATCCACTCATTAAATCATACACTCTAGCCTACCTATAATATTCTATTCAAGCTCAAGACATTACGGTTAAACTCTCCCCTTTATCTCATTTCCTTATTGTCACGACCGCATTTTACTAAGGATAGTAGAATCCGAAAAACCGTGACTAAGGGAGGGATTTAAGAAGCGAGGATAGAAATGGGGGAGTGGAATCAAGATGAATTGAACAACATTCTCATATCTTAACTAGGAAATTCATTGTACGAAATCGACATATGAATAATTTGAGTCATAAGCTCATACATAACCACGAATATTAAGGAGACTGAAGTCTTGAGTTCATTACATGGAGATCTCAACTAGCAGCGGAACTATTCGGATCGATGAAAGTTTTACACGTATGAAGACATGTAAAACCCCCAAGAGTCAACCGCTAAGAGACCGATAAAAGCACGGCGTAGCACCCCCCTTCTTCATCGTTTCTTAACCTGCACGTTTAGAAATACATGCAGGGCTGAGTACAAAAGTACTCAATAGACACGTACCGAAATCGCACTCATACAAATATAACTGTCAAGCCATTATAAGTGAAACATAGGGATTTTTGTCTCTAAAGCACCTATGTTCACCAAAATCATTTCTCGTGAAATTCCTATGTTCGACTGCAATCTATTGTAATCTGCCATATCCGAAGTTCTATGTGCCAAGGAGGTGGCCACCTCACACGGACACTGGACCGGCCAACCCGCTAAGATGACTCACGGTCTTTTGTGCACACAAGTCCGAGTAAGATATCTAATCTACTGGGACCCGAATTCGATTATAAATAAACAGATAGACATCATACTTAAATTGAAACATTTATGGCAAGACAATAATTTAAAAATAACTAATTTCATTCTAAAGTCATGCACACATATTTTTATAGAGTAAGAAAGCCTACTTGGATAGTCTCGATTGATGTTGGCTTCGTTCTCGGAGTGCGGGTCCGACCTCTTGTCGAAACCTTTAAATAATTCTTAAGTGAGATACATTTATCAAGTATATCTAATACTTCTAAGTGTAAGGAAATATTATCCTTTATTATTTCGAGAGTTATTCTCGGGTCTTTAGAACTCAACTATTATACGAGTCTAGGAGTTGTATTTCTAGAAGAGTCGTTTGATGACTTCCAAATCACTTTACGATTCGGGAATTTACTTTACCCAATAAATAATTATTGGGTAATATAACTAAAGGTATTTCTAATTTAATATCTCGATACTTAAATCGAGATAAATAATTTCTAACTAAGCTAATTAAATTTCAATTGTCACACTATAAGTATGATTTATAATTTAATCATTTCTTATGATTAAATTCTAATAAATCTATTAGATTCTAATTTGGAAGATAAATTCTAATTTATAAATTAAATCTTCCAATTTAGCTTTAAAATCTTATTCTTGAACTTAGTCCAACTAAATAAATTCTATCTAATAGAATTATTAATAGTCCATTTAAATAATTTATTTAGCCCATAATATAAATTGGGTTAGTCCATTTGATTAATTAAGTGGGCCCAATTTTATTAATACAATCGACTTTAAATTAGCCCATTTCAACATTTTAAGTAGGCTCATTCATATTTATTTAATTAGCCCACTGTTTTGCATTATTTAGGCCCGTTAAAAATTTAAGTCTTCCACTTATTCTAGCCCAATTGTTCTAATTTATTTAGGCCCATGTGGATTTAGTACTGAGCCCATACGGTTTTAGTTTTCGGCCCACGACCCGGTCCGTAACCCGGCCCAATCTCTAGATACTTCTAATTGCACAACCTAGACCACTTAACCCTATTCTTCTATTCTTTCTACCATCCCACGCTCTCGCTACTCTTCTCCTTTCCAGCCTTCCCGTCGCCGTTCCCTCTCTCCCCGTTCGAGCTCCAGCACCTCTTCGTTCTGCAACTGCGCGCTCGACGGAGACGAGGTCTGCTCCGGGCCATCCCTTCTCGCCCTGGGACTTCTCTCGTCCAGCCTTCCTCTCTCGCTCCGCTGCCGTTCTTCATCACGCTACCTTCTCCGCGTCGCCAACCTTCCTCCGGCGAGCTCTTCCTCAACAGGGATCGAGCAGAGCTTCTCCCCATCAGGAGCTTTTCGCCGCTGCGCTGCACTCCTCACTGCCCGTGCCATTCCTTTCCCTCTCTTCTCACATCGCTCAGCGACAGCTTCCCTTGGGGGTTCCTCGCCAGTGCGCCGCACTCCCCACAACCCGCTCCCGTCTGGCTTTCGTCTCTTTTTGGAGTTTCTTCTCCAGTAGGAGTCCATGCAAGGACAGCGCCTCCTCCTTTCCACCGATTCGTCGCTCCTCTCACGATAAACTCGATGGACAGCAGCCAGTGGAGCCTTGCGCGTTGCCATCCCCCTGTCTCGGCTCCCAGGTAATTTCTCCATTCTCTTCCCCATCCTTCCTCAGCTTAAATTAAATTATGCGTTTCTTTCTTTCTTTCTTGAAAAGAGCTTGCATGCGATAGGTTTTCCATTAATTTGCTTAGTAGAGTTCTTGGTATATATTCCTTTAATTATTGTTTTTTTTCTCTCCTTTGGGATTTATTTAGTTTCCATTCTATTTCTGAGGTTGGAGAGAGTTGTGATTGGTGATTCGGGTTCAACTCCGGTGGAGTTCCGGCAGTCGGGGCAGCAAGGGATTGGTTCGGGCTGTTCGAGGCTGGTTTGGGGTCATTCGGGGTGATTTGAAACTAGTTCGAGGCTGTTCGGAGTGATTCGAGGCTGTTTGGGATAGTTCGGGGCTATTTCGGGGCTGTCCGGAGCCATTCGGAGTGATTCGGGGTCTGTCGGAACCGTTCGAAGCTTGATCGAAGCTTTTCGGGGTCTGCCGTGGCTGTCCAGAGCCTGTCGGGGCCTACTCGAGGTCTTTCGAGGTTGTTCGGAGCTGTGCGGAGTTATCTGGATTGGCTCGAAGCTACTCGAGGTCTGTCCGAGGTGTCCGGAGTTGTTCGGGACCTGTTCGAGGCCGTCCGAAGCCGTTCGGGGTGGTTTTCAGAGGGATTTCACGGCTGGAGCAACAGTCGTGCACTACCATTATCCCTATTTGCTATGTAAGTCTTCTTTCTCTTTCGTTTTGCCGTAGATTACTTAGTAGCATATGTTTCATACCAACATTTAAACAAGGCTTAGAAGTATGTTTTTCTTACGTTAAGAACATGTCTTTCTAAGTTCAAAATGCAGTTCCTAAGTTCAAAGTCTAAACCTCTAAGTTCAAGTTATAATCCGTCTGTACATGTATGTATCCTAAGTTTAGCTTTAAGAGTATGAAAATTAACTGTTAGAGCTTTAAATCCTTACCTCAAGGCTGCCACTATTTCTTTTCTCCCGGTTCTTCTTCAGACTCCAAATTGGCAGCACTTCGTGAGAGTTAAATGGGGTGAGTTTCAGTCTTAGTGTTTACTCTTTATATAGAGGCAATGAATCTCTATTCTCTACTTGCTTTCTGCACTAACTTACTTCTTTAGACTTGCAGGGCATGGGGGTGCTTGATTTCGGTTGCTTCCGAGCTTGATGCACAGATTGCAAATCTTACTAAATCTCACATTTCCCTATGTAATATTTAGGTCTCTCTCTCCTATTGTGTACTGTATTCCAATGAAATGGCAGTGGCCTTTTTTTTCTTCATTTCATGTCAGCCGAGACATTTGATTTAGCTTCAATGTATAGCATTTTTTTATTTATTTACTAGATTCTTCTACTTCACTTAAGTTTGGTTTAAAAATTTTCCTCCTAACTAAGTGTTCAATGGTATATATATATATATATATATATATATATATATATATAGATATATATATATATAAATGTTAATTTGCTCTATTCCTAACAAGAGGGTAATTAGAAATGATAATAAAAATGATAATAATATTAATAGCAATTATTATTACTCTAACTACAATAATAACCCACTTAGGCTAATTAGAAATGAAGGCATTAAAATCATAAATATTTTGAATCTCTTCTAAGCTTTTACTAATATGAGATTTAATGAAGCAAGTTCAATTTCATAAGTGGAGAATAATATTGTCAAATTGCTACTAAATCTTCTATTCATAAATAGAGCTCCAGTAACCATAATCTATTTGGTACAAATTGTTCTAACGAAAAGAGCGGATCATTACACTTATTTCATTTCCTATTTCATACTAGAGGTTAGCACTATAAACCCTATCACTCCTACATGTCCACATAAGCACATAAATAAACTAAAGAGAGTTAAATGTCACATTTTGCATGCATAGTTAAAAATCTCATATTAACCCTCTTAATTAGAACCAAGAGCATAATAAATGGGTCCAACTAAATATATATGATATGTTATTGTGACACTTTATATTAATATGTTGATTACTACTTATGACTTAGAAAAAAATTTACTTAAAAGTTCCCTAATTTATATGTATGCTCTCATTATGAAAGTTGACATTATGTGAATATAAATTTAGCTTAATTACTTTTGCATACAAACCCATTCAAACAAAGAATTTACTTTAAACTATTTTTTTATGGTTTATAATTAGTGTAGTCTATAATTAAAAGTATATATATAAGAATGTAAACAATGAAAATAATTCATATTAAAAATAAATTAAATTATCTTTGGTAGTAAAACTAAATACATTGGCATTGACATGTACGTAGAGAATCACAATTATGTTAGATATGATTTTCACTATTCAATTATAAGTATAGGTGCATAGCATTTATAATTTAATTACCTAATATGTATGTACGTATATGTATTCAAAAGAGAAGTTAGTGAAAATGAATAATATTGGATCAAAAGGGATTGAATAGTTATAAAGCTATTATAGTTATTAATAATAATTTATGAACAAAACATGCATAGACACATGGTAAGATATGATTTTAAAATACATTAACTCATTAAGGATTAATGTAGGAGTCTCAAAGTTCGTGAGCTATGATTCATAGTGAAGGTGGTTTTGTAAATAAAAATAAAATGTCAAGTCATGCTTAAAACTTTTTTTGAATTAATTATTGAGTAATGTCAACCTAGCCGATATGTACGGGTAGACTATGTTCCGGTAAGGGGAGATATTCCTTGGTTAATAAGCGATCGTGCATTGGATAAGATTTCAAGGTAGTGTACACTATTATGTGCTTGAGAGACAACTCGACAGGGTCTATCTCTTCACTACGAGTTGGTTGAATATTTCATCCCATAGACATGCTCATAATTGAATTCCCACATTCGATGAAAAATTTACAGTGTATGATAAACTTTGGTGTATGAAAATTGTAATTATATTTTGATGATAATAAGTATTTTAAAGTTGCTTATTAATCATATCAAGTATCTCTTGGTTTTTCTATTGGCTTAACCCACTAAGTACATCAAGTACTTAGCCCAAAATTTTTCCAAATCTTTGCAGGTGATGACGGGGATAAGATGTGAGCAAAACGGGAGCACTATACTTGGCCACTAGTTAGTAATGCATAAAAGGAGTTGTTATCTTTAGCCTAAACCTATAATAGATTCCGCTACTTATTAATTATGTAATGTTATGAATTTGTCTTGAAGACTTTATTTTACTTTTCTATTAATAATACAATAATATGTTTAATATATCGGTAAATCGAATTGTATGCTACAAGTAACAATTCGATATTCTACTTAATATGGACTACCGGGCTCTTACACAAATCCCGCGACCCCGATCTCGCGGAATTCGTGTGTTATTTAAGAAAACGTTAAAACACACACGAGAAGCTCATGTGGTTCATGTGTATATTTGCGAGTTTCGTGTGTATGTTTGTGGCATTCGTATATGTGTTCGTGCATATGTTTGTGGGGTTCCCAGATTTCGTGTGTGTGTTTGTGGTGTTCGTGGAATTCGTGTATGTGTTCCTGGGTTTGTATATATGTGTTTGATTGTATGCATGTGTTCGTGTGTTTGGGGCATTCGTGGAGTGTGCATGTGTTCGTGTGTGTAGTGTGTTTGTGTTTGTGTTCGTGTATGAAGTGTGTGTTTGTGTATGTGTGTTCGTGTGTGTGTGTGTTAGTTTATGTTCGTGTGTGTTTGTGTATAGAGTGTGCTTGTGTTTACGATTCTGAGAAAAAATAAAATGATATTTAAGGATAATATAGTCATAAAATTATGATAAGGCTATTATTTATCTTTTTTGTAGGAAGAGCCATTATTTATCTTTCTCTATAAAAAAAAGTTATTTTGCCCTATTAACTCTTAGAACATTACCTAAAATTCTGCATATTTCTTGTAATGAACATGATCCATCAATAATCTTCCACTTAGGGGTAGCAATCGGGCACGACAGGTATTGATAGTATATATTCATACTCATACCACAAACTAAATGGATATTAAATTCACTTAAACCCACCACCTGTGGATATTCACCACCCATCGGGTATTCGCCACCCACCACACGTTAGATACCCATTAACTCACCACTCGTGGGTATCTATCATCCATAAAATATATAATTTTAATATTTAAGATATATTAGATATATTTTTTGATGAGAATCATATATAATTTTATATAAAAAATTGTAATATCCCGTCTTTTACCTTAAATAAAGTAGCGAACCTATCAAATTTTTCGAACGTGTACCCGATTTACGAAACCTCGAAATCTTAATCGTAATAGAATCTTTAGTAGAAAAAGGAATTAATGGGTGCAATACCATTTATAAAGACAATCATTAATAGTTATTAATGATGTTTAATGCAATCATTAAATATGATTGGCATTTAAGAGACAAGTCATATTGGCATTTAAGAGACAAGTCCGTATTTAATACAATCATTATAGCAATTAATGACGGTTGGATTATTAAATGTAATTAATGATCCTACTTAAGGAAGTATGTGACTTATTATGATATATAGGATAGTCATTGATGATTAAGAGAAACTAAAATACCAATACCGATCTTAGCTCATTGAATGCACAATCACCAATATGAAATAAAGTCCAATAACAAATCTACCTTTAGTACATAGGGAATAGTGAGATCTTTTACATACCATATTTAGCAAACTATAAAGACAAAGGTGGAGAGAAAAAAATACATAATGAGGAGTGCCAACTCAGACTGCAACAAATCGTATGTGAAAGTGTATCACCTACTCTAAATAGTTGTTGCGGAAGCTAAAGT
>JAPKLX010000025.1:1490105-1500495 GCA_026898415.1 Leonotis leonurus
AGCCCCATCCCAGACAAACCAGCTTCGCACCATCTCCAGAACGGAACTATTTTCTCACAAAGAATTAACGTACAACAATCAGAACACACGAATTCAGAAGTTAGAAAATAAAGCAATAATGTAATAAAAGAGATCAGTAGTGGACCTTACGGCCAGGAAACCAAAAATGAAAATTTGAACTTAATTCACAACTCCAAAACATTCATTAAAATCATAAGATTTGGACATGCATAAGATATAAAATGAAAAAAAAAGGAGATAGAAGAAAGAAACGAAATAAGTATAAAATTTATTTCCAATCAGTAGGGGATGAAGCCAATCTGGAAATACAAAGCAACCCTAATACTTAAATAGAAATTTCAATGGGAAGAAGAGATAGGGTAAGAGATGGAGATAAGAGGGATAAGAGGATAAGAAATTACCTGAAGCGGAGCACTGCTGGCAGACAGCGGTGGCGCCGGCGAGAAAGGCTGGATGAGAGAAGTCCAAGGCGAGAAGGGATGGCCCGGAGCAGACCCCGTCTCCGTCGAGCGCGCAGTTGTAGAACAAAGAGGCGCTGGAGCTCGAACGGGGAGAAAGGAAACGGCGATAGGAAGGCAGGAAAGAAGTTGAGGAGAATTCGGGGAGAGAGAGGTCGAGTGTCAGTGGGAAGGAACAAAAATAAGAGTAGGGATAGGTTAGACTTGGGTTAGAAGGGTCTAGAACCCGGGCCGGGTATGGGCCGGGTTCATGGGCCGAATTATTTCGATTGCTGGGCCGAGAAGTGGGTTTAATGGGTCAAAAGCTTGGGCCATTTAATAAATTGAATGGGCCCAGATTAAGGAATTGACTGGGCCAAGGGAATTAAATCAAGTATGGGCCTAATTATTTATTCTAGTTGGGCCGTAGACAAACTTTAATTATGGATCTATGATCAACTGAATTGGGCTACAACTAACAAAACCTTTGGGTCCAAGTGGTATAAGTAATAGACCTAGTAGGCTTAATAAATTTAAGAGGAATGGGCTAAATAAATTGCTAATGGGCTAAGAGTTAATTAATTAATTCCAATTGGGTTAATTATTCAAGTAAGGTGACAAGACTTAAATTAATCAGGTTAAGTCCAAGAATATAATTTTAAAGCTAAATTAGGAGATTTAATTAGCAATTAAATTTCTAAATTAGGATTTAATTGATTAATTAGAAATTAATTGATTAATTAGAACTTAGTTGATTGATTAGGATTTAATTATAAGAAATGAGTAAGTCATGTTATAGTGTGGCAAATGAAATTTAATTAGCTTGATTAGAAATCATTTATCTCGACTTAAGGATCGAGATATTTAATTTAGGAATGTCTTTAGTTATATTATCCAATAATTATGTATTGGGTATAATAAATCCCCGAATCATAAAGTGAGTCGAAAGTTATCAAACGAACCCCCTAGTAATACAACTCCTAGACTCGTGTAATAGTCGAGTTCTAAAGACCCGAGAATAACTCTCGAAATAGTTATAAAGGATAATGTTTTCCTTACGCTTATAAGTATTAGACATACTCGATAAATGTGTCTCACATGAGATTTATTTAAAGGTTTCGACAAGAGGTCGGATCCGCATCTCGAGAACAAAGCAGTCACCAACCAAGACTATTCAAGTAGGCTTTTCTCACTCTATAAAACTATGTGTGCATGTCTTCAAAATGAAATGAGATATTTTCAAAGCACTGTCTTGCCATAAATGTTTTGATTTATGTATGACGCCTATCTGTTATATTTATAATCGAATTCGGGTTCCAGTGGGTTAGCGTCTCCACTCGAACTAGTGTACACAAGGGACTGTGAGTCAGCGAAAGGTTGACCGGTCAGGTGTCCGTGGGAAGTGGCCACTTCCCCGACACAAAGAACGTTTAGATATGGTTGATTACAAAGAACTAGGACTGCAGTCAAACTAGAACTTTCTCAAAGAAATGCTTTTGTGAACATAGGTGCTTTAGAGACAAAAATCCCTATGCATCACTTAGAATGGCTTGACAGTTATATATGTAAGTGTGCGATTTCGGCACGTGTCTACTGAGTACAATTTGTACTCAGCCCTGCATGTATTTCTAAACGTGCAGGTTAAGAACAAAGAAGACGTGGGTGCTATGTCGGGCTTTTTGTCGGACTCCTAGTAGTTGACTCTTGGGGGGTTCTACGTGTCTTCATACACGTAGGATTTTGTTACGCGATCCTATATGTTTCTGCTGCTAGACTATCATGTAATAAGACCGAAATTAGACTCCTAATTCAGTTATGTAATATTTCGAGCTTATGACTCTGACTTCCCGAATTTACGGGGTGAATCTTAACTTTACGGTATGAAGGGAATATTCATTGTCTTACTCTCGTTGTTTATTCCTTTCATTGGTCATGTTCCCGACTTTACTAGAATTAGTAGAAAGCGGGCGTGACAGAGTGGTATCAGAACATTCATGCTCTATACCCAAGAGTCTTTCTTCAAAATCTCGAGTCTAGTATCGTTTCACTAGACTAGCCAAACGAATCGACAAAAGCCTAGCACCCCGGCGTATCCTGCCCCTCTAGACGTGGCACACGCCTTACGAGAAAAGATTTCAAGTAGAGAGATTTGAATCGAACCTCTCGCTCTAGATTCGAATTCCTAGAACTCAACAATCTTTCCTTATAACTAAGGAAATTAACGACAACCACTAACCCTTAAACGAGAGAATGTTTTTGATTTCTTTAAGTATCAATTACGGTTTTAAAACCACCAAATAAAATTGGATTACAATATTTTTGATTTCTTTAAGTATCTATATTATAAATTATTTATAAATAGATTATAAACTTGTGCATAGCACAGGTGCAATACCTAGTAGGAATAAAGAAGCAAGAGAGGGACGTTCTGTAATAAAACCGAACTTGATGGAGTGCGGTGCAAATATTTTCTTTCATATAAAGTACGTATTGAGAAAATTTTGCAAGTGTATCCCTAGATAAGTCGCAGCAACAACCGTCTCATCTAAACCCTAATTTCCAAGTCAGTTCGTCTGCGTTAGAAAACATGTCTGTGGGAGAGCTCGCTTGCACCTACGCCGCCTTGATTCTTCACGACGATGGAATCGCCATCACCGTAACATTCTCTTGCTATTTATTCTGCATACTCGCATTTCTAATTTTGACCGGATTTTCATATTCCTATGTTTGTACTTTATATGCTTTCCTTTCTCTAGGCGGAGAAAATCTCGACCTTATTGAAAGCGGCGAATTTGTCAGTCGAATCGTATTGGCCCAGTCTTTTCGCTAAGCTTTGCGAGAAGAGGAATGTTGAGGATCTTCTCCTGAACGTCGGATCTGGTGGAGGTGGTGCTGTCGCAGTCGCTGGTCCCGCCAGCGGTGGTGGTGCTGCCGCCGCAGCTGCCCCTGCTGTAGAGGAGAAGAAGAAGGTATGGTTTGACTTGCCTTTTCTAACTCCATTTCAGTTGTGTTATTAGGTTTTTGAGAGTGAAAATCGATGATGCTACTAAGTTACTCCAATTTTGAAAATTCGTGCACTGTATTCTATGGGTCAGACACAGATATTATTCATGAAATTTAGAATGGGTTTTGTATTGTTTGAATGAAAGCTAATGTCACGGAAAATTCCACCATACATAACATGTTTTAAAGCAAGGGTCTAGATTAAACCACATCACCTTCTTTTTTCACTAAGTATGAATTTAAAAAAATATTTTTTTTGAAAAAACATGTTAAATTGTTTTGATCTCAGCCACTCCTTTAATACATTTCATGTATGGTGGATTCTACCCTAATGTCACTCTTCCATGAGGAGCTGCACTCGTTGAATTTTTGTTTACCTTTTAAAACATGGATAAATTTAGATCCTTAGTTGTTAAATGCATTGGTTGTTCTCTCATGTGGTAGGATTTCAGTTTTCTAAGTTAACTTGTCAAACTTGAAGTAGACTCTAATTTGAATGATCCTTCAGTTATTCAGTTATATTATTAAGCCTAATTCTTCTTGGTGCCAAAATTTTGATGAAATGTAATGTTGTATTGTTAATCTTTTCAGGAGGAGGAAAAAGAGGAAAGTGATGATGATATGGGCTTCGGCTTGTTTGATTAAGAGATCTTAGTTTGGATATGTATTTTGTTCAATTATTCGCATGCCCAGGGGCATTGGCTTAATTTGAACTCTTTGTTGTTAGTTTTGTTCCTACTTTATAGCAGAGGCACTGGATGTATGTTTTGACAGTTGGGGTACTCGATTTTTGAGTATTATAAAGAGTTTGCATTCATATTATGTTACTTTGATTGGTTTATCAAGGAATTCAACTAATTAGTACTCCTTCCGTCCTTCCGTCCCATTAAGTGTGATTTTATTTTTCCGGCATGATTATTAAAAATAGTATATAAAGTAATATAATAGTGATAATGGTAGTAGGGCATACATTTTTTTTAAAAAGATAATTTTTTGCATGTGTCATTAGTGGGATGGTAATTTGTGTCATTCTGGGATGGTAATCCTGTCAAAGTTAATGCGATGAAATTTAATGCGATGAAGGGGTAACTTTCAAGATGAAATTTAGCTTTAATGTATTTGTCACCATTTCATTTCTTGCAAGTTGTTTAAAAAAAAGTTTAATAAAATTTAGCTTTAATGTATTTGTCACCATTTCATTTCTTGCAAGTTGTTTAAAAAAAAGTTTAATATTTTCTATCAATCCCGTGGCAAAAATTAAAATAGTACACTATGTAGATGTAAGGTGTTGTCGTGCCCATTTGTTAGATAAGTTAGGATGAGAGTGAATAAGTTAAATTTAGTACGAGAGTTAGGATATGAAAAGTTAAGGTTAATTTGTGTTTGTATTTGATTTGTGTCCATTTGTTAGATAAGTTTGGATGAGAGTGAATAAGTTAAATTTACTATGAGAGTTAGGATATGAAAATTTAAGATTAATTTGTGTTTGTATTTGTGTTTGGTGGATAAGATAAAAAGTAAGATAAATTTATATGTCGTTTGGTAGAAGTGTTTAAACCTTAGATAAAGTATGAATATTACATATCTACACTTTAATTTTTTTATAAAATTTTGAAAATGTCATAATTATTTTAGTAAGAGATAATATAGGATTTATTTTCTTATTATTTTATTTTATTTTCGATAGTACTTTGTTTTTTAATTATATAATATAAGATTTTTTTTAATTATTTTAAATATTTAGTATCAGGAAATAAGTATAAGAAAAATTAAAATATTATATTATTTATTATCATTTTAATTTATATATTTATTAACCAAATTTTCATATAATTTTTATTTGGCTAATATTTTATTTTCTGCATTTATTGTTCACATCAAAATTTAAATATATACTATAAATTAAAATTTAAAGTAGGAGACTTGAAAGTGGAAATAAATAAATTTATGGAAGGAAATATTTAATGAAAGATGTAAGAGAAACATCTCACCTCGGTGCATATCAAAGAATCTGAATTTGTTTTTTTAGCACATTTGCAATTTTCTTTATAAAAAATGAATGAATATTAAATTATCTTGTACTGTTTGTTTATTACTGTATGTTTAAGTACATGTAAGCATATCTATATCTATATATATTCTATATATTAAAAAGCTAAATCTTTTTTCACGTAGTGTTTCCTCTAAAATTTTTACTAAAAAGAAAATTTGACATATTTATGTAAACAATTTAAATTTTAATATATATATATATATATATATATAGGATATAGATCATATACAAAAGGATTTTAAAGTAGGAAATAAGAAATAATATGGGCCATTAATCATTCTAATCTAACGGTTGAAATCTGGACCGAGTTTTTTCATTTTTGGCACGAAATAATCTCTTTTTTATAGTAATTAAGAGCAAATCAGTAATTTATTTGTTATATGCATTGTTTTTAACTGTTAAATGCATTGTTTGTAACTATAAAATGCATTGTGAAAATGTAATTGAGTTATGCATTGCATTTAACTATTAAATGCATTGTATTTTGAACGCGTATAGGGGATGATTGATAACCGCCCACTTCAAATTACTAAAATATCCTTCGTGCATCGTTCAAAGCGATGGAATGCACCGCCTTTTTAAGTAGATCAGATTTAATCATATCCGTCCGATCATCCAAATCAATGGCTGAGATCATTTCCTATTTCATACTTTAATTTCACTTTATACCTGAACCACTCCATATATATATATATATATATATATATATATATATATGAGGGAGTTCAAATAAAAAGGAACATTAAGGTATAAAATAGGAAATCATCTCAGCCTTAGATTTTCATGATCGGACGGTTGAGATCTTGATCGAGTTATGCATTGCATTTTAACTATTAAATGCATTGTGAAAATGTAATTAAGTTATGCATTGCATTTAACTATTAAATGCATTGTATTTTGAATGCATAACCGCCCACTTCAAATTTTACCAAAATAACCTTATGCATTGTTATACTACAATGCACGCGCGTTTTTTGTTTTAATCATGGCCGTCGGATTGTGTTGATCTAATGGCCCAGATCATTTCCTATTTTATACTTTAATATCCGTCAGGGTGTTTCTTATGAGAATGAGTATTTAAATGAGAAATAAGAAAGATTATAGATGTTAATGATTTTAGTGGATGAGATTAGAGTCATTAAGAAAATGTGTACATATTATTAATAATAACAAATGGATAAAAAGGGTATAAATGGAAGAAAAAAACTTAATATATTATAACTCCAGATTTGTTGCTACCTTCCAAATATTAATTGTATTTTCTCATATATATACTCCTAAAATAGTTTTCTAAAATTTGACGATAGAATGTTGAAATCAATTGATAAATATTAATTTTCAACATCTATGGTACAATTGACGATAGAATGTTGAAATCAATTGATAAATGTATCTCGTTTTGATATTATTTTTATTATTTTTAATATGTTATAATTCATTCTGAGTTTATATTCAATGCAATAATAATTGAGAAATTACATTATGCATTGGATCATTTTTAGTAATGCATTGACATTTGTTGCTAATGCATCTTAAGTGTTCACTAAAGCAACGCAATTTACGGGCATTATACGCTATAAATAAATCCACTAAGGAGTTATGAAACAATATATGATGATTAAAAATAAGGGAATGAATGAAATGAGAACTAATATTTAGATATGAAATAGGAACTAATTTGGACCATTGATTTATGTATAATCCATGGTCCATATGAATTATGCATCAAATTTATGCATAGAATGCATTGAAATTATAATGCATTGGTTAATGAATAAAAATGCATCATCATGTTATGCAATAATATATTTCGTGTAATACATCAAAATAATGTGTAACATGCATAGATTTTAATTTCTATATTAAATTTGGTTCTCACCGGATCCTACCCCTAAAAATAAAAATAAAATAGTGTTTGCAATTATAAATTCTATATGCATTGATCTTAGGTGTCTTATGCATCGACTTTAAGTATATTGTGCACTAATCATCGTGTCTGCAGTTGATGTAAAATATTACATAAACTTATGAGTCATCATTTATATTATTTTATTTATTTATATAATTATTAATATTAAATTATATCATAATCGATAAATCTTAATTAAAAAGTTATATGAATTAAAAAAAATTCCTTTTGGATTATTTTGACTATTTTAATTATTTTTTTTAATATATACCCGAATGACTAAATCGAAATTGAAAATTAAGAATAACAAACTTATTATTTATTATATAATTTTTTTATCGTGTCTTAAAAATTAGTTGGACTTAAGGTATTCAAACACGAAGTATTTTATGCATCTGTATATAGATGAACATGCATTAAATTTTATTTTGTATCATATAGATCTTTATCTTGAAATCACAAAATTCTCAAAATCGTGAAATACACAAATTAAATCATAATTTGTTATATGCATCTTTTGATTCTTCATGAATATAAACATGTTTTAGGTTATTTACTGAAATAATCAAGATTAAAATTAGAATGAGTATTAGATTTCATTTCATTTTCAAACATATAAAATGGTAGATATTCTAATGAAGGGACCTAAAATATTCCATAATTTAAGAGGGTTAGTTTCCTAAAATAATGGTACAGACGGTTACAAATATAATATAAAGACTATGTTACCCTTTAGTCATGTTTTAAACTAATTTACGTTTGATATTTAAGCCATAAAGTAGATTTTATCTGAGCCATTCAAATACATAAATGAAGGGTCATGATTTATTCTCATTTCTCACCAAATTTTCTATTCTCATTTGATCCATTTTTTATATATATAAATATATATATATATATGATATATATATATATATATGATGTAGATCATATAGAAAGTGGTCTTAAAGTAGGAAATAGGAAAGAATCACAGTCATTCAATTATAAGATCTAACGGTTAAGATTGAAGAAGCAATTATAGATTTTTAATTCATTAAAATCGTGCATTAATTCTATCATAAGGTTAAATGAGTAAATTTATCTAGTAAAGAGAATAACCGAATTAAGTATTGGTTGCATCATATGAGATTTTTCAGGAAGTCAACTTAATCATTCCATAACCGCCCATCATGCTTACTTATTGGATATTCAGTTTCCTTAATTATGAGATTTCTTAATTTAAGAAGAAATTTAATATAGAGAACGTGCTAAGAGAATTTATTGAAGGTTAAACAAAATTAAATCGCTCCTGGGGATTTAAGAATTGCAGTAGACGAGCATGATGGAGGAGCATATTCAAGGTATGTGTTAAATGTGAGTTATAATAACTATTCTATTTGAATTGTTTAATATGAGAATGCATCATGGGAGATAAGTTTTTGCATAGTTGCCTGTGAAATTGAAGTCGTTATGATTTTAAATTTTATACCAGAACAATTGTTTAATATGAAATGAAGTTGTGTTGTTGTTTAATATGAAACGAAGTTGTGTTGTTGTTGCATCGTAAAATTCTAAATTGATGATTTTAAATTTTATAACAGAACAATTGTTCCATATGAATTGAAGCTTTGTAGTTGTTTATTTTTTGAATATTTAACTTGAAGGGTTTGTATTTTATGTCAAAGTGAATTTTTTTGTTAAATCTCATTACGTTTTCTCATACTGTCATTTATATGATAATGTTATAATATGTAATCATCTATAAATTAACTAATGGGTTATAGTATATGTTAAAATGCATCAATATACTGGATATTATGCATAGTTTAGATAATTAGATTGACTGCATATACACTTTACAATATTGAATCGCTTTTATATGTTGAAATGCATTGTCGTAAACTTGTAGTTGCATTATAAATATAATGCCCCAGCAGTTATACATTTGTTTTGTAGAATTTAAAGTGTTTTGTTATGATATGTGATGTATATATTTTATGTTTATTATATATAACTGTTAACACTAGTTGATTTTCATTTTATGGTAAGGTATTGACGATTGTTATACATCAGACGAAAAACATATTCACATACCACAATGTGAGACTAGCTTGAAGCATGTAGTAGGTCAAATTTTCTATAACTTAGAGGATTGCATCCAGTTTTATAAGAAATATGCTGCAACATGTGGGTTTGACATCAGGAATGGTACCATCACAAGAGCTAAAGACGATACTATATTGTCCAGATATGTATTGTGCAATCGGGAAGGTTTAAGAAATGTTGACCGTTTGGATGAATAAGATAGGAAAAGACATAGAATGTCTAGTCGTACGAACTGCAGGGCTAGAGTTATATTCATCATGAATGGTGCAGATGGTTATCGTGTGAAAGTATTTGTGGAGGCACATAATCATGATCTTACGCGTACCGACTACAAACGATTTATGAAGTTCAACAGAAACCTAGATATTGGCCATCAGAATTTCATATTAAATTGTTCAATGGTCAATATTGGACCTGTGAGATCGTTCTGACTTTTTAGGGAGCTGGATGGTAAGTGGTAACTATGATGACGTTAGATGCAATCTGTCGGATTTTAAAAATGTAATGCCCCTCACTTTTCATTAGAACTATCTCGTATTAGATATTTCGTAATTAATTAAATTACGCTTATGAATCAAATACCAATTACCAAATTGATAATGTTAACTTCTATATTGCCTAAATTGATCTGTTTCAATTTAAATCTCATCATAAATGAGAGCTTAAGATGAGATCAAAGTCTTAAGTATTTAATATTAGGAGAACTTATCATTTAATTAACCCGAAAGGGCTTATGGTTATTATTATTATTATTAAATCTCTAAGATAATTATGATGAGAACATAAGTATAAGATAATACTATTATATATATATAGATGTATGCTTAATGATTTATGTTCGACCTAAAACGTGTGCTAAACTGAAGTACGTGGCGTTGTTAA
>JAPKLX010000025.1:1500505-1535251 GCA_026898415.1 Leonotis leonurus
TGATCATATCTTTCCCGTTTCATACTCGTACGCCTCTTCTTTGCCCGATTTTACTCCAACGGCTTTTCTAGCACTTCCAACACAAATTCATCCTCTTTCACTCTTTACTGCGTAAAACACAACGAAACAACATAAAAACGAACTAAAACAATACGAATAACATAATAAACAAAGACATAGACACTACACCATGAGCTAAAATTATAAGAAAAATACACTAAGCAATTTAATAAAGGAATAACTAAATGAAACCACATATATATATATATATATATATATAAAGGTTATGCAAGAACATAGGAATATAAGACCCAAAACAATTTTTGAAGATACCATCTCATCAATTGAAATGCTATGGAAAGATGGCAGCTGCCGTTAGATTTCATTAGTAAACAAATAAGAATTTACAAAGGGTTTAAATAAGTTAAAGTACAAGTGACAGAAAGTAGAGTAAAGAATGCAGCTTTATACAAAGATATTACATGTCACCACCTTATAGTCCCAAAAATATAAAAGAGAGGTGTGAGCAGTAGCAAATCAGGACCAATATGTCAACATTTGGGGGCTCTAGGCAATGCAAGTGGCGGCTGCAGAAAGAAAAAGGGAGAAGGGCAAAGCTGCCAAGATCTTCCATACACCTGCACAAGCAAGAGTCAAAGCTGGAGCAGGTTGAGTCGGCTGAAATGAAAGGGAGGCAGAGCTGCTGCTCCATGCTCCTATACCCTGCAAAGACATAGAGTATTCAAGTAGTTAGGAGAGTCTACTACTGCACACAAAACACTACATAAGAGAGTACCCCTTAAGCAATTACAATACCACAACTACTCACATATTTTCTATACGCTGGAGAGAAGAGGCAGATTTCAGAAACAAAGAGAAGTAGTGGAAGCTTGAGGTAAGAACTTAAAACCTTAGCAGTTAAATGTTCATGCTTATAACTTCTCTATAGTAAGATTATAACTCTCATACGAACTCCCTACCTTCACTTCATATTCTTACAATATAGAAAATACACTTATAAAAAGAAAAGAGAATATAGTTGAACTTGGAGTTAAACTCTGGAATTATATACTGAGAATTCTGAACTTAGGTGTTACTTGGAATAAGAGGTTAGGAAGAAGAGCATAACTTAGAAATGTACTCTATGCAGTTAAATACCAATTTAGAAAGTCTACTAAGTGGAACATAAACCATTTCAAACCTCAACACATTAGTGGGTAAGGAAACAGAATATCATTCTATTCAGTTCCACTTCTAGAATGCAACCATGAATCAACACACCAAACCACAAGTCTAAGTAAAGAAGTCTCAGCCTCTACCATTCAATGTTCAGCCAAACACAATGCATAGACTCCATTCTTTCACTTCATACGCTTACTTACAGAACACATACAAAACATATTATAATATAAACCTAGACGTGTTCAACCTAAGACATTAGAAATCTGCAGATATGCATTAGAAATCACCAACTCTCACAAAGCTATTTAGATGACAAGGTATCAAGCATATACCAACCATAACTCATAACTAAAGAACAAACAAGCGAAAAGGGAAAACAAGCAGATTTGGCTACTGTCCTTATCCTCAATGAACAGGGGAAAATCAGATTATAAATGGAGAAAAATTTAATCCTTGCCAAGTAACACTTAATCAACCAAATAAAGAGATAAAAGAGAGAGTATGGGAGACTACCGTGAGAGGCAGTGAGCGAGGATAAGCTGACGGACTCACTGGAAAGAACCACAAATCGAATGCTCTATCCTACAAGGAGAAATCGCCCAAAATCCCTACCCATTAACCTCCAGTTAGAGATATAGCAATAAGAGGAAGAAATCAAACAAATTGACTAGAGAAATCTGATTTCGACCTAAAAGACTTACTTAGTCAATACCCTCTAAGAAATTAGAACATGCAAGGTGCACAAATTAAAGAAAACTAAGTTGGGTGTTAACAAAAAAAAAAAATTAAATTAAAGATTCCACCTTTTACCAATCGAGAGGGAGCAGGGGACAGACCAATGCCAAGGAGGGAGTCTACGGTGGTGATTCTCCGATCCAGGCGACAGAAATTAGGAAATTAACACAAGGGAAGAGAGGTAAAACGTGAGAAGAAGAAAGACAGAGAAGAGAAGTGCGAAAGGAAGGAAGGGAAAAGAACTTACCGAGGGGCTAGGGAGAAGCTGCGATGGCGCGGCGGAGACAGACACGGCAGCTGTACTCGGTCGCCGTCTACACAGAAAGAGAGAGAGAAGTAGACGAGGGAGTGTGTAGCGAAGAGAGTGCGGAGAGGGAGAGAAAGGAAGAGAGTGTGGAGAGGGAGAAGAGTCGGGGACGGCTGAAGAGAAATGGGAAGGGAGGATTTGAGAAGGTGTCGGCTGAGTGAAGAGGAATTAGGTTAGGATTTAGTCATGCTAAGTTAGGATTAGGTCCATGTTTAGGTTTAGGGTAAACTAATTAAGAGATTAGGATTATTGTTGGAAAGTAGTATGGGCCGAAAATATGCAGAAATGGGCCAAAAGGATTCTAAGTAATTGGGCTAGCGAATTTAAAAGAGGGGTAAGAAATGAATTAATGATGGGCCATAAAATTTATTGTGTGGGCCGAACTACCTGCTAACAGGGCTTAAGACTACAAATTAGTGGGCTGGTTAATTGGAAACGGGCTGAGCACCTTATTTAGCTTGGGCCGAAAACTAATTGATAATGGGCCCCTAATTATTAATTAATGGGCTAGTTTAATAGAAATATTGAGACTTGGGAAAATCATCTTATGGGTTATACTAAGAGAAGATTTGTTGATGCCAAAGCCCAACCTTGATTTCAAATGAATTGTATTAATCTATAAGATTTATAAATATAATTCTTAAGGACTTAAATAGTCTATATAAATTATATTTTTCCTCTATTGATAAATTAATCAATTTATAAGTCTTGGAAGGAAAAATATTCTAAATTGGAGAATATTTTAATTAGTTAACCATATCAAATTAATTAAAAGAATGATCCTTAATTGAGAAATTATGATCATAATTCCAATGGAATTATTTAAGTATATTTAAGAAATTATACTTTTAGTACGCAAGAACGAGTAGAACCAAGATACGAAGATTTATTCTCGAACTAATGAAATATTAATTCTTTTGCACTCCAAAGAAATTAAGAAAAGAACCCATACTCAAACCGAGTATCTTACTATGAGAATTGATTAAAGATTACTACGGGAGTGGAAATTCGAAGACCGGAAGAGGTTAACCTTTGAAGAAGAGGAAAACACAGCGAGGTAGGCTTTCTTATACAAGTTCAAAATGAGTGTGCTTATCCGTATTTATGTTATTCCTTTTCAAAAGTTATGAATTGAAACTGATATTTCAAGTATTGTCTGCCATAAAATGTTTGATGTTTTGTATGATACCTATCTGTTATGATTTATCGAATTCGGGTCCCAGTGGGTAAGCAACCCCGCTCGAACTAGTGTACACAATGTGACTGTGAGTCGACGAAGGTGTTGACTGGTCAAGTGTCCGCGGAGGGTGGCCACCTTCCCGGTACACATTAGATACATATATGGTAGATTACTAAAGAACTTAGACAGCTGTCGAATTTTAGGTTTCACAAAAAGAATTTAGTGAACGTAGGTGCTTTAAAGACAAAATCCCTACGTTTCACTCATCATGGCATGACATATATATTGTAAGTATGTGCTTTCGGCATGTGTCTACTGAGTACTTTTGTACTCAGCCCTGCATGTATTTCTAAATGTGCAGGTTGAGCAATGATGGGAGGAGGTGCTCTACAATGCTTTGTCGAACTCCTTACTATTACGAACTCTTGGGGGTTTACGTGTCCTCATACATGTAAACTTTATTTTGATCATATTCCGCTGCGGATGTTAATGTTCTTGCTATGAATACTTAGTAGACTTCTTTTAAACTCGGTTTGACTTATCGGTTATTCTAAAAACCAAATCATATGCAATGAATCATTTATATTATTGAAGTACCTCTCAGTTCTACAGATATTCTATTAACCCATTTTCTATCCCCGCTCCTTTAATCCCTCCCTTAGTCACGTTTTTCCCGACTTCGCTATCCTTAGCGAAGGTCGGTCGTGACAAAAAATTTCAGTCGTGATCTTCGTGCATATGTAATTGGTGTTGATGCTCAGATGATGTTGGATAAATTGCACAAGCAACGAGAGGTTTGCTCCGGGTTCACATTTGACTTCAGTGTTGATTCAAGTGAAAAACTTACAAGCTTGTTTTGGGCAGACGAACAAGCTAAAAGTAATTACAATTCCTTTGGCGATATTGTCTCATTCGACGCAACATATTGCACGAACAAGTAAGTATTTGTTACATTATACATATTTGTTTGTTATATGGTGCATTGTAAATATGGTGATATTGAATCATTGTTGTTACTAAAATGCATTGCCTCAATATAAACCGGTACAATATGATATTTGCACCTTTCACCGGAAAAGACAATCATGGGAAGTGCGTAACATTCGTAGCTGCGCTTCTTATATTTGATGATGTAGAATCTTATTCACGGGTAATTAATAAGTTTCATGAGTGTATGGGAACACATCCCCGTATATTAATTACCGATCAAGATCCAGCAATCAAGATTGCAGTTGAACGTGTTCTTCCACAGACCATACACCGCTTTTGCATGTTGCATATAATGTGTAAGGTTGCAGATAAAATTTCCAAGAGTCTGAAAGAGAATGCTGATTTCATGAATAAGTTTAACGACATTGTATGGTCGGAACACATCGAACCCGCAGAGTTTGAACACCGTTGGCATTCTATTTTGGAAGAGTTTGATTTAAGTGAGGACCAGTGGTTTCAAAATATGTTTGAATTACGTAGTCATTGGATACATGCTTATTTCAGAGATGTATCTATGAGTGGATTGTTCCATACCACATACATAGTGTGCTTTTTTGTATTAATATGCATTATTTTAATAAGGTAAAATGAATCAGTTATGTGTATATGGGTTCAGATGTTGTAATTGATAAAAATTAAAGTGTTGATAACATTACCATAACAATCAAATTTTATAATAACAAGCCAAGTTCACTGACTTTATCAATGCAGTTCATTATTTTTTACAATGCATTGACTATAGCAAAATAATGCAAATGATATCAACAGTGAATTAAAAGTATGACTCATTGAACAATACAATATAATGCAATTATATTATAATATCAATGCATTATTATAAACAATATAGTGCATTACTGAAATCGAATAGACATTATGACATTCATTTAACAAATATATATATTGACAAATCAACACTATATCAAGTAGAACAATGCATTTATATGCATAACAAAAAACAAAATATAATTATCAGGTTTGACAAAGGACAAAATGTATAACATACTACTAGTTATTGTGTTAAAGATACAAATGCGAATAATGTGGTGGGACTTGTCCTGCATGAAATTTTTGGATAATTAGAAATGTTCCCAACATTATCTTCATCATCAGAACTTGGTTGTGTAGTTTCATTCGTTTCTTCGGTTGTAGGTGCATGCGCTGTATTCAATCTCTTGTGTTTCCGTACTGGCTTCACAATCACATCAACTCTTTGTCTTGTACTTTCTTTTCCTTGTCTTGAAATGATGTCATGTCGTGCCTTAGTCCTCTCTGATGAAAAAAATATTAGCGTATAATTAGCGAAAGTCGTGTTAATATCGATAAAAAATACAATATACAGTATGAAGTCAATTATTTGTATTTTAGATGCACCGACAATAAACACCGTTTTTCTTTAACTAATTGATAAAAATGAATTTTCTATAACATTTACATGATGTTCAGTTTTTATATCAAGAATTCAATATCATTGAATAAAACAATGCATTCAAATATCTTATATAATTCGATTGAAAGAACAGTGTAATGTAACTTACCTTAACAGTGCATCAGAATAAGTAATCATGAAACATAGTGATATACAATGCACTTACATTAACAAACAAATGCATTGATATGTATTATACAATGCACCTATAATAACAAACAAATTGAAAATGTTATCAACATTGAAAGAAAATTATGACTCACTAAACAGTACTATATAATGCACTTATACTAACATACCAATTCAATCAAATATGTTTCAATCCCATTTTAAAAACAACCAATTAAACATATCTCAAGAGTGCATAAAAAATACGATCCAACCAATAATAATATACAATCCAATTATACAACATCATTGTTGTTTATACATTATGACTAAGTAAACACCACTAAATAATCCAATTAGACGAACAAATAAATTCAACAAATATTAACAGTGCATCAAAAGCATGAAGCATGAAAAACTGATATACAATGCATTTACCTTAACAAACAAAATCAGTCAAACGTATTATATAATGCACTTATAATAGCCAAAGAATGCAACTGTTATCAACAGTGAAATGAATTTCTGACTCAGTAAACAGTAATATATAATGCACTTATATTAACATACCAATTCAGTCAAATATGTTTCAAATTGCCATTTTTATTAACAACCAATTAATTATATGTCAAGAGTGCATTAAAAAATATGATGCACTAAATAATATTATACAATGCACTTAAACAACATCCTTGTTGTTTATGCATACCCATTTACAGCCAAATACTATAAAATTTGGAATATGATTTAAGAACACAGAAAACAATGTTAGGTTGCCCATATTATCTATTAAACTGCAATATTTTTAATAATTTCTAATTTACACATATGTAAATCAATTGTAGCTTATGTGCTACCCAGAAACAACCAAAGAAATTTATGTAGCCGATAAACAAAATTCAATGAAAGTGTTGTAGTTCAGATATTAACAAAGGAACGGATGGAACCCATAAACAAACACGCATTATGATTCAACCCACATTCAATAATAAAACTCAAATACCACAAATTTCTTATATAATACCAGTTCACACAAACAATAGAATTTACAAATCAACAGAAACCCTAGATATGTTAAGTTCAGGAGTGCAGTTGCACTCAATACTTAATGAAAACAAAAAACGAAGCACTCATATATTGCAATCATCAACTGTTAAAACATAAATATACATTTTCTTTAATATTAAACATAAAAGCCCTAATTTTTATTCATCATAAACGTTATTCGTCCAGGTTCGAAGTATTTTTTTTTGCAATGCACTAACCTTCATCAGATATAATCAATCTTCTTCCAGAAGTACCAGTTTTCTTTGGTTGATCTTGCATTGAAACTTTCGTTGGTCTGGACGGAATAATGAAGTCTTCATCGTCGTCTTCTTGCACCGTTCGTCGAACTGACCTCTTCTGTTTTCTGGGTTGCATTGTTGGGAAGTGTGGAGGTGGAAGATTTCTTTTGCAGAAGGTAAGGATTCAGTGGTTGAGTGTGGGATGGTAACTCCCCTTTTCAGTTCCGTAATCAATGGTGGGATGAATTTTTGAATTAAATGGTGCTAACCGCCATTTGTGTTGTTATTAAAATAACCCTGATGCATTGTTCCCAGTGATGCAGCGTATCATTTCATTAAATAATTATATTTACCCAATTTAATCTCATGTGTCCATTTGTAATAAATCAACGATCATGATCTATTCCTATTTTATATCTTATGAGCACTTTCTACCTGAAACCATCCCTATATATATATATATATATATATTAAAATTTAAACTGTTTACATAGATATGTCAAATCTTCTCTCTATAGAGGTTTTGAAAGGAAAATTAAACTGTTTACATAGATATGTCAAATCTTCTCTCTATAGAGGTTTTGAAAGGAAAACTATTGTGAAAGAATATTTGATTTTATAATATATAGAGATATAGATATGTTGAAGTGTACATGCAAATATTCATCTTGTCAAAAACATAAGTCCTCTGAACGAACCGGAAATAAAATATATATATAAAAGATGGTTAAATATTACTAATATTTTTCATGCGGTCTAATTATAATTTAATTTTAATTATTCATTTATTTTGATCAGCGATTATAATTTATTTAACTATATATATATTATATATTATTTTATATTTTAAAAGTTATAAATATAATGACATTATCTTATAATCGTAATAAGTTTAATAAAACTATTTTTACTCATTTTAATTAATAAGTAATAATGAATTCTAGTTAACAAATAATGTTGGTTTAGAATATTAATTTCATTTGCATCTGATAAAATATAATTTTAAAATTTAAACTCAAAAGAGAAGATATATATTATTATTATTATTATTATTATTATTATTATTATTATTATTAATTAACGGCCGTATGTCCAACTTTTTCTCAAAACTTCCAAATGGATACCTACTCGACTAGTACATACTCTATCAAACCACTTACAAATAATTAAAATTATACTAGTAATTCTATATTATCAAAGTTTACATTCATATTAGATATTGCGAATACATATAACCGCAAAACATTTATATTTAGATCTCAACTCAACTCTAACGAACCACATACACGATACACTTTACAGAAATTGCTCATTTCTAACAATTATTTCGAAACCAATTGTATAAAAATGTTAAGATTCACTCTTCCACATTTATATCTCACTTTATGTCTTATAAATTTATAATCAATTTTTTTTAATTAATATATTTCCAAAAAAAATTATGATACAATAAATCATAATTATTTGAAAATACTAAGATTTAAAAAATATATACTCTAATTTTAAATTTATCATCCTTAAAAATCAATTAAAATGATCAATATTAAAAAAATTATATTGCATAAGTGAAATGAATTCTAATAGTATGTATACCATTAAACTAAATAATATAATAAATTGAAATAAAAAATAAATTAAATGCGTGTAAAAGGGCAGAGGTGAGGGTTATAGTACAATTTATATGATTGGTTATAATAATGGTACAACGAATCAATGCTGGCAGCAGAAGTCCAGCTTGGCACCCAATTAATTTACTCCAATTTGAAGTCGCATTACAACAATATTTATTTATATTATTTTCAAACTCTTTGAAAAATCTCTCCTCTCTAGAAGGTCCTTCTCACTTTCTGTCTTTGATCATCCCAGGACAGGGAATGGAATTGAACCAGTCTCCTTCAAATCCTTCTTCTCCCATGTAAAATTCAATTCTTCTTCTTTTTTTCACACGCAGAAAACCGCACACTTAACTATTTATCTCCATACTCGCGTTAATTTCTGCATGTGAATCAAAAATATGCCGACCGTAACAGTCAAATTGTACAGCGTCCTCTTCAAATTCTTCCTTAAACGCAAGCTCATGACCTTGCTCGGAGCCTCCGGAGGTAAACCATATGGCGTCGTATCACGGCCCGATGAGGACGTGGCTGCGGCCAACCCCAGCTTCGCCGAAGACGGCGTTGCCACCAAGGACCTCCACATCGATCCCTTAACGCCTCTCTCGCTGCGGATTTTCCTCCCGGACTCCGCCATCGTTTCCCCCAAATCGGTTCCCAACCTAAGGGTTAGGGTTCCGTCGAGCAGAATCTCGAGGAACGCGGTCGTTTATGGCGGCTACCTGCCCGAAAGTAGCGGGCGAAATTGCCGGAAGCTTCCGGTGATTCTGCATTTTCACGGCGGGGGGTGGATTAGCGGCGGGAGCGACACCGTGGCGAACGATGTGTTCTGCAGGAGGCTGGCGAGATCATGCGATGCCGTGGTGGTGGCGGTGGGGTATAGGTTGGCGCCAGAGAGTAGGTACCCGGCGGCGTTCGAGGACGGCGTCAAGGTGTTGAATTGGCTGGCGAAGCAGGGGAATTTGGCGGAGTGTGGGAGGTCATTGGGGAACAGGAGGGGAGGCGGCGGTGGTGGTGACGGAGGAGGAGAAGGGAGGAGGATGCAGATAGTTGATGGATTTGGGGCGTCCATGGTTGAGCCGTGGTTGGCTGCTCATGCGGATTTTTCTAGGTACATATTCTGATCCTGTTCCTTAGCTCAGATTTAGTTGAAGTATTCTTGATATGGAGAATGAACCTTAATGATTATTTAATGCTTGCTTATTTGATCTTTAAATTTAATGCATATATGATTGTTTATGGTAATTGCATTATGGCAAGTAACTTATGTTTACTGTCACTGGTTGATTCTAATTTTCTCCAACCCTTTTTGGACAGAAAGCTCAATATTAGATACTCTTTTGAGAGAAATTTACAAGTTGTTTGAAGGACTTGATGCAGTAGTAGTATATTGTACTGGCCTCGTAGATTCTATTTCATGAAGTATTTCATTAAGAAAAGATATGTTTCTTGTTTTTCATTATGGTACCATCAAATCTGATGACCCTTGATCAGTTTGTTGTGATTAGAGTAGTTACTAGTTACTAGTTAGCAATTGATTCATAGCTTCCAAACAAGAAAGTTAATATCTTTCCTTCTCCACATGACTTAATTTATGCAAGTAAATCATCCTTAACATAGTAACTGCATATAGCTAATTGGCAACCTCCAATCTTGGAGACGGAAACAAATTTGTTGTTACTTTGTCTGCACCATCGGTGCTGATCACTGAACTTGTCCCAAACCAGGTGTGTTCTTCTTGGAGTCAGCTGCGGTGCAAATATTGCCAACTATCTTTCACAATATTCTGTCAAGGCAGGGAACCTTCTCGATCCGATAAGAGTGGTGGCACAAGTTCTGATGTACCCTTTCTTCATTGGAAGCATTCCGACACCTTCTGAGATCAAACTCTCTAATTCTTACCTCTACGACAAGTCCATGTCATTGCTTGCTTGGAAACTGTTCCTACCAGAATCAGACTTCAGTCTCGATCACCCAGCAGCCAACCCTCTCAACCCTGCAAGGGAAGTACCCTTGAAGTGCATGCCACCAACTCTAACCATCACTGCAGAACATGATTGGATGCGCGACCGGGCCATTTTATATGCAGATGAGCTTCGCAAGGTTAAGATAGATGCCCCTGTTCTTGATTACAAGGATGCGATTCATGAGTTTGCAACGCTTGATGCGCTCATCAAGACTCCTCAAGCGCAGGCTTGCTGCGAAGACATGGCTATATGGATGAAGAAATATATCTCTCTGAGAGGCAACGAGCTTTCATATTAGGTGGAGTTATGAGTGAAGGAATACAATACAGTGAGGCAATGCCATGGTAAGGGATTTGCTGGGTAGAGATTCGATAGAGGGAGGGAAAGGAGCTGAATTTGAGGCCACATTATTTGAAGTGATTTTGAGGTGGAAGGCATGATTGGGCTATGGGAGTCATGTCATGGGAAGCTGCTAAATATATTTTGTACAGTACATATTTAGGCAGGCAGTAAGGTTTTGGGTTTTCTTTCCTTGTAAAAAATCTTTCTTTTCTTGTAAACTAGCTTTTTTTTCCAGTGTACATGAAGTCAGTTATGGACAAATAATTTTTGAAAACAATTATTTTATTCTTTTGATGATAGTAACTTAAGTTGTGTTGTTGATTCATTGAGTAGTTGAGTCAGGACTCAGGATTCATTGATTGTAAAACGTCCAATGATGAACGAGTTTAAAATTATCAAAACATATTAAGTTTTGATATTAGATAGAACTATGTTTGGTATTCATTTCATGATACATACTCATCTAAAAATAATTGCTCTTCTTAAGATAATTATTCTATAATTATAGAGTAATTATCTTGAGATGAGTATTGTGTTATGTATACCACTCTAATCTTATGTGACATCTTCAAACCCACTCCAATTCAATTTGAATTTTAAACTCATACTGATACTTGGAAGCTACATATAATTTTGGATTCATTGCACCAAAATATATCAACTTTGGTTGAATTATCACGTAAAATATGAATTTTCAAATTTATATTTTATATAATCAAATTTGCAATTTCTTAAATTTTCACATAAAATTAAAATATTCATTAGAAATAATACCTTATATGACATATAAGTTGAATTGTCCTATCTATATTTTTTTATGTGTTAATTCATTGATTTTCATTATGTGAAAATGAAGAATTTGCAAAATTCATAATTTATTTGAAAGTTTGTATATTATCTGAAAGTTTAACTAAAATTCATAAATTTTCGTATAATTAATCATATAAACTAAAAATCTTGAGTATTAAAGAGAAAGAGTATCAAATATTAAGAACGAAAATAAATACAAATAAATATTTATAAACTCAATAAGAATGTAATTAAAAAATACATCATTTATTTATTTTTTCAAATTTTAAAAACCAAAACATCATTATAAAAATATTACTAAAATAGAATGGATGACAAGAGGCTCGAATTTTCGAAAGGAGTGGCAGCACTCAGCACTCAGCAGTAGCACAATATAAACAAACAAAGATATTAGGGAAACCCACAAAATATGAAAAAACCGAAAAATCGGAGCAGAATTTCTGTGGATAAGGCTTAGCCACAAGGGCCCATCATCCATACGAATCAAGATTCTTTATAATTTGTAATACTTACTGCTATAACTTACAACTTAGAGAGACAGAGAGAGAGGAAGCAAGAGAGAGATTGTGTTATGGAAGTAGCGATGTCTCTGAATCCAGTGGTGCGATTGCCATTATCTTCCCATGGAAGAATGCGCGAGGAATCATTGATCAGGCACTCACTCTTCTCCACAAGTAGACCAACTTCAACAACAGGAAAGACTCCTAAATTAATGGTAGTCGAAGCAAAAGGCAAGAAAGGAATGATGGGTGGTCGACAGTACCAGCGCAAGCCCCCTCCTCCTCTTCCCAAGCTTGACGATGATGGCAACCCCAAGTTCGTCATCTTCATTCGCATGGCTAACGTCAGCCTTCCTTCTCTCTCTCAACCTCAATAACTGACCTATTAACTGTTCAAATTAATTCAAAGATGCCATCTTTTGAGTGTTTTGTATCTAATTATGCATTTTATTTTAGTGGCCGCTTTGTGAATTTGCAGTTATGGTGCTTGGATTGCTTTAATCTTTTAATTTGTTTTGAAAAAAAGATGGTGTTTTTTTGTTTGCAGGTTTACCTTTGGTACCCTCTTAACATCGTGACAGGTGGGACAACAGCCAAAATCATGGTGGCTGCAAAAGATAATTTTCTTGGCAAATATATATACAAAGACACTTTAGCTAGGAATCTTGCAGCAATCATTTATCGAGTGAGTTTACTTCAATTTCCACTTTGTAAGTTCATTTTAATCTATCTAAAATCGATATATATTATCCTCTTAAATTGGATGTGATCACATTTATGCAGCTTTAGAAGTAAAGGCCACCTTGATTTTAGTTACTGCAATAAGTTGTGTAACTCTCTGTTATATATGATCTTCTTCCTGCATTGAGAGTCTATAGTCTGTAGTAAATAAAGCAAGCTCATGATGCTTTTCTTTGCATATTCAGGACGAAAAGGAGATCCAGAAGATGGCTGTGAAACAGTTTCGCGTTCTACGCTCTGCAACTGATTTCCGATATGGCTACAAGCTTGTTGTAATGTTTCTAATCACATTTAAATTGTTTCAGTTGATTGCAATACTATTCAAGAAAAAGTTTAACACTTGCTCTCATAATGCAGGAGAATAACAATGTGAGGGCTGCTCTAGCTGCAAATGATGTAATTGAGGTAATAGTTACCTTTCCTTGTGCACTTTTTTAGGTCTGAATTTACTAGTTGAGTTCCCTACTTTACTTCAGTTGCATCAATCTATAGTTTCAAGTTTTCACTTAGCTATTTTACACTTCTAGTAGAGTTAATTGTGTGGCACGAATGGTGCTGTACATGCTACGAGCAACACCATATTCTTTCTTGCGTTGCTTCTTAACACGGGTCGTATTTTGGCAAGCGAATTTCCAGCTTCCACAGAAGGATGAACTCAAAACTGTCCTTGATAAGGTGAAGGGCTTCTTTGGCGACGCCAAAGAATCTTTCGGGAAGATGACATCCTTGAACACGGGAGATGATTCGTCCGAAGAGGAAGATGCTCAAGAAGCTCCTAAAGAGAAATCAAAGGAAAAATCTCCGTAAGTGTGATCACTTGAACTCATCTTTGAAATCATCATTACCTTTTCCTTTGATCTTTGAGGCTTGACTAGATACAAATTGCGACTAGGGTGAAAACTTGAGGCTACGCTGCTGAAGAAAGAAGTTCACAAAGACGGATATATATACGACTTTCACAGGCTGTGGACGACAACAATCACCTTCAGTTTTGTACACGACAAGATTTGTTTATAGTTGTAGGAGAAAAGCTTCCATTTTCCACTCCTTTGCTTCAATTCATCTCGTAGTTATAGCTGTGTTGTTGAATATTTCATACAGATGATTTCTCTTTGCTATATTCACCATTTGTGTTTATACTATTTGAGAACATAATTTTGCTTATTATCTTAGATTTATGGTGATCATGCTATAAGCCTATAATTATCTCAAGCATATATTTAATATTCATATTAAATTCACTAACCACATTACAAATATGAATTCAACTTATACAACCACAAAAGCTGCCTTTCTATTCATTGAATATCTTCAGGAACAGAGAGTTTAAGTCAAGTTAAACAGTCACTGAAGCTGCTTTTTGGTTTATTGAATATCTTAAGAACAGAAGAAAGAGGAAGTAAAGTAAAACAAATGTTGACACTTCCCACTCTTTATTCTGTCGATTTCACAACAAATTTATAGCATCAAATAAACATATCACCATAGACTAGAAGCTGCTTTCTATTCATTGAATATCCTCATGAACAAAGAGAAAAGTAAAGTAAAAGGAAAGCTGAGACTTCATACTATGATTCAGTCAATTCCACAACAAATTTATAAATGGTACCCGATAACTGAACCACGCAAGGATCTCGTCATAAGTGTAGCAGCGTATTGTATGAACTTGTTATGACTACAATAGTAAAGGTCTAGAAATATATTAATCCATCACTGCTTGTTCCTATTGCGAGCAATTTCCCTTGCCATCTCCCTCATTTCCTCAGGTGATGGTGGCCGAGGTGCTTCAGGAGGATAGACCACATATTGGCGCTGCAAAATATATTAAAAAGTTGGAGCTTTATATGAAATACAGTACACATTCTCATCTATTTATGCTGTTTCTACAAAAAATGCAGGTTGTTTCATGAAAGTAAGATAACTAAAGCTGACCTGAAGCTCATTCAATTCTTACAAATTACAATAACACAAGGATAGTTTTCCCTTTTCCTTCTTCGATTCCTTTGTACCCTTTAATCTTTATCTATAAGATCTATGCTTATTTCATTCAATTATCTCACATAACCTAAATAAGAACTGGCTAATGTTAGAAGAAAAAATAGTTGCTTGAGTTTGAGGCCTTTTCTAACTTTTTTGTTTTCTATGATATAGATAAACAGGTGACTTGAAATACCAAAAAGTAAATTTTCCATTGCAGTGAAAATGAAATTGATAAGCCAATGGTACTATCAATTTCTACTACATTTTTCAGCTTTTAACTACAAAAATCACAACTTCAGTGAAGTAATGAAATATCCTTCCTTATTCTTTCTAATCCAAATTCAGCCTAATTTTCTCCACCAATCATCACCATAAGCTATCAATTTCTACATTTTCAACTTTTAACTACAAAAATTGCAATGAAACATCCCACCTTTGTTCAATTTTGAACAAATTCAACCTCAAATCAAAAGATCAGAAACAGTAAATGCCAACAGATAAATAACAAAACAAAACACGCAGAAACGTGAAATTCTCCCAGCAGGCAATTGAAACATCACAAAAGAAGGTCATATTAATATACCACTAAATTCAGTTCAGCAAATCAGTTTCATACCGAAATGATGCTTTCATTATGTTGGAGTGATTGACTAAAACCCTAAAACGAAGAAACAGAAAACTATAAACAAAATGAAATGAATTCTTACATTGCCCATAACTTTCTGAAGATTCTTAGTATTGCTGGCGAAGAAGTACATCATCCCGATGGGAACGGTGACATAAACTGCAAATTTCGCAATCTCCAATACTCCTTTTGATGTGCCCAGTGACGACATTTTCCTTTATCACTTTCAGCTCAACTATCACTTGCGGAAGTAATTTGAGATTACAAAGACGGAGAGATAGACAGCAAAAAGGAAAAAAGGTTATTGTCTCCTCTAATGTTAAATTTGGGTTGTGATGATTAGATATAAGTTTTTGCATGGACTATGGAGAGAGGAGAACTTCAACTTCGTTACCTAAACACCATCGTGATCGATAACACCAAAAATTCCAACCATCCTCCTACTTCAATATTATATTACTTTCTTATTCATTTTTTTAATTAAATTTTATTCAATCCAACCATCTTAATTTTTTTTTATTTTATCAATGATCATTTCAACTATACAACCATAATATTTAAATTTTTTTAATTTTAATTTTTATTATACATAAAATAATTGATTTTACTTTAAATAATTAAAATAAATTATTATTATTGAAAAAAATTAAAAACATAAAAAGACATTTTTCAAATAAAATAATTTTTTTGACAAAATACAAAATAAACAAATTAAATATCTAAATTACAACAATCTAAATATAAATACGAAATTGAAAATACAACGTTATATAATAAGATTGAAAAAAATTATATAATCAATTACGATTACCAATTTTCATCCATATATGCTCGATCAAGTCGTATAGAAGTGCGTTGTGAGCTTCTCTGTTGCGAAGTTGATTCATTGTTCTCGTATAACAAGATAGACTTGCAATCCTTTCTGTTGAATATACAAAATCATTATTTTCTTCTCCTTCTTTTCTTCGCTTATTATTCTGTCTACGTTGATCTTCTATAAACTCTGTCGGATCATGATAGTTTAGATAAGTGTTTCTTTCATCTTCCACTATCATATTATGCATAATGATGCAAGCAATCATTATTTTCCCCATAATGTCACGATCCCAAATAAGACACGGGTGCTTAATAAAGGCAAAACGAGCTTGTAGAACGCCAAATGCTCGTTCTACATCTTTTCGGGCAGCCTCTTGATGTTGAACAAATAATTGGTGCTTCCGAAGTTGTGGAGCAGGAATAGATTTGACAAATGCTACCCATTGAGGATATATGTCATCAGTGAGATAATATCTCATATCCTTTTCATGATCATTCACAATATAATTAACCTTTGGTCCGCGACCTTCCAAGATATCATTAAAAACAGGAGACTGATCTAGAACATTAATATCATTTTTTGAACTTGGGGTTCCAAAAAATGCATACCAAATCCAGAGGTCCTGCGACGCAACTGCTTCGAGAATGATTGTTGGTGTACCACTTCTTCCTGCATATTGCCCTGCATGAAGTAGGACAATTTTTCCATTCCCAGTGCATGCAGTCAATACTTCCCAACACGCCCGGAAATCCGCGTCGCTCTCCGATATGAAGAAGAGTTGTCATGTCTTCTTCAGTGGGCTTTCTGAGGTACTCCGCGTCAAAATTAGAAATTACATCTTCAACGAATTTGATGACTGATTTACGAATGAGTTGTGCACTCATTCGTAAGTATTCATCATGCATGTATGCTAATGTTCCATATGCCAACACCCTCATAGCTGCAGTGCATTTTTGAATTGCAGACATACCTAGACGACCAACGGCATTCGGCTGTTGTTGAAAGAATTTATCTGTGGCAACCAGCTGGTTCATTATACGTTCGAACAATGATTTTTGCATGCAATACCTTGTTAGAAAATATTCTGGAGGATAGATTAGGTCTTCAACAAAGTACTGCTCGAACATTATGATTGGTAGGTTGCAGAGTTAGAGTTGTTGCATGAACGAGAACATTCTCAACCATCTCGTCAATTCGCCTATTTTGTTCTTCCATATTTTCTTCCTATTCATCATTATCGAATGGATTAGAAGCATCAAAACTAGAACTTGATGTCATATTTTTGGGGGAGGTATGAGATTCAATGTTTGAGCAAGAAGATAAGAAAGATTATGGATAGAAAAAAATATTAAGGTAAGATTTGTGTGTACATTTGAGAATAAAGATAATATGTGTATATATAGAGTATTTTTGAAACTTAATTTACTAACTACTAAAGTCACTCGGCTCTTCAAAAGTTTAATTGACTCTTCGTGATTTTAAAGAGTCACTTGGCTCCTCAAAAGAGTCACTTGTCTCTTCGTAATTGAATGAGTCAATTGGCTCTTCAAAAAATGCACTTGAGTATCCGTGATTCATAAGAGTCACTTGACTCCACTAAATAGTTTTTTGTCTCTTCGTAATTCAAAAGAGACAATTGATTCTTCAATTATTTGTCAGAAGGATATGATGAGTGCATGTTAGGAAAACATATATATAGTTGAATGCTTTATGCACTATTGTGTTGCCTAAGAAATAGTGCATGGCTAAAAAAGTTCATGTGTTGAGCTTCCCAAAAAAATATTGTTTAGGGCCACATAAATTGATTTGTTGAAATTCACGTGTTAAGGAAAATAATAAATATAGAAGATCTCGCAAAATAATTAACAAATGCTTATATTAAAACCATCAAATTACAATTAAACCAGAAAATTGAAAAAAGATACATAAACCACATAATTGAAAATACATGAATTAATAAAGATACGTAAACTCTGAAATTATAATTAAATAGAGTACGATCACATCACATATAACTGCCGCATTAGTTCAAGCTTCAAAGCTTCTTTTTGAGGAGATAATTGACTCTTTTCCAACAACGTGTTAAGTGTAGACGTTTTTAGTTTCTCTCTATGTAATTCAGTTTCAACTTGACGTGTAATCCTCAACTGACGAAGTTCTTCAGTCCATTCATCTGGGAGTATCGAAGAATGCGATGTTGTTTCTTTTGTTTTTCCTTTTCATTTAGCTTTGGCCTTTGCATTATCTCTACCAATCGAGAAAGTCTCGAGCCTCCACTTCCAACAGCTTCTGGTGTGGATTCAGTTTGAGGGTCTCCATCCTCATCGGTCATTGATCTTTTTGAGCTTCCACGACTTTCTTCAACACTATCTTCGCCTTCAACCCAAGAACGTGTATAACCCGTACTATTTATTTTTAATTCCCATGTAGGATTGTGACTCATAACTTTTTCAAACACCTCATGGTGTGTGAACTTAGATTTTCCATACAATGTTTGAGCTACATTCTCAATGTCTTGGCTGGATTGCCCGCTCGTTTTTCGATCATACGCTCTGTTGTATGCAGCAACCCACTTTGTTACATTTTTATTGAGGTGTCTGAATCGTTGCCTCAATGATTCTAGGGACCTTGCACTACCAATTTTTGGATTTTCTACTCGGCCTTGCTCGTACATATTTAGGATACTTTCCCAAAATGTAAAACTATCTTGGTTTGTGCCACAAATTATTATTGCTGACAAAACACCATGCAAACATTAATGCTAAATCTTCTTGATCCGTCCAACCTTTTGAACTGTTGGAAGATGTTGTGTGAGTTTGTTCATATGAGTTTTGGGAGATGTTTTGAGTGGTTTGGTGATATTCGGGAATATGTGAATGAGCATGATTTTGTGAAAATGAATGGTTTCATATCATAATTGAACGTTGAAAAATCTTCAGAATTTGAAATATTTTCAAGATTGGGATGATAATCTCCAGAAAAATCAAAATTATGAGAATTGAAGAAAGAGTTATTGCCTCGATCCGTAGAAAAATATAGAACGAGATAATAAACAATACAAGTAAAGAGAAGAAGAATTTTGTAGGTGTAAGAAAATATATCAAGATTGGTCTTTATTTATAGAGAATGAAAAGATAAAAAATTTGATATATTTTTTATTTTTTTTAAATATATTATACAAAAGTTATTTCAATTTTATCTATATATCCAATTAAAATCTAACCAACTAATAGAATAAAGACAAGTGTTATCATCCTATTGGTACAAAAAGAAAGGAGAGAGGAAGACCATGAAGGTCTATTTTTGGAAGTGGTCGAACATCTACTTTGTTTTTTTTATTTTTTTAAAATCTATATACCTAAGTGGCGTTCGAACTTTGGCAAATTTATGTACCGATAAAGATGGTCTAAGAAAAAACATACTCCCTCTCCCGGTAAGCATGACACAAATTATATTTAAATGAATGTATTAAAATAATAAAACGTGTCAAATTTATTGGGACGAAGGTAGTACCTCTTTTTAATGTTTCTTTTTTTGTTTGGATATTTTTGTCATAATTTTCAACTCATTAAATTTTGGAACCACTCATGAATCATGATAAAGTTACAAACATCTGTCACTATTTAAGCTCAATATACTTCAAAATTATTTACCAAGTAAGTTTGGAATTGTATTGAGTTTTTTAAAATTGCTATGTCTCATTCCATTCAAGATGTTTCTAGGTTTATAAGATGTTACAAAATGATTGACAAAATAAATTGTTGGCAAGTTTATTAGCTAAAGAAAAGCTTAAGTCCTTTGATTCTCCTTAAAAGTAGCAGTAGATTAATGTCTAAAATAATAGGTACCACGTTCGAGTACTCTATTACGCGACTATATAATATAAATTTATTATAATTCAATTTTTGTAAAACCTTAAGCTCGGCCGACTCAGTTCCGACGACAATGGGCTGCCTCAGTCCAATCTGATGATGTCATGGGTCGGGTTTGGGTCTAAAACTTATGCCCAATGCATTTTTTACGCCCAACATACCAAAATATGATTCTTATATTAAAAATTTTAATATTAAAATTTTAAAATAATATAAATATTATTATTTTTATTAATATATATTAAATATAAATTAATACACATATACATATATATATATATAAAAGTAAATAGATTTTGATTTGATATTTATTATATTTAAAAGTGTAATGAATGTTAAAATATATAAATGAGTTTTAAAATAAATTAATTATATCTTTTTAAAATATAAAAAATAAATTATATAAAAATAGAAAAAAATATATATTTAAATTTAAGGTCATCCTGGCACACATGAGTTTATGCTCAAGTTAGATTTCCAAATCCAATCAAACCATGAGTCAAATTCGGGTCTATCAATAAAATTATGAGTCAAACATAGACTTACGACACATCCTGACCCCATTATAAATTACTCAAAGAGTTTAATCTCAAATATTCAAATATTTAAAGAAAAATAATTATTTTGTGTCACTTGCTAATTTTCAACTTAACGTAACTATTCCAAGTAGGGTAAAATTGGTGTGGTTGTATATTGGGCCATTAGCCGTTTCAATAGTTTTTTTATTTTGATCCTCAAATTTAAATTGATTATTTAGTAAAGAGAAACAGAAAGTAGCCGTTGCCGAATTCAAGAACACCACAAACGCCTCTTTCTCCCAATCTCTCAAGTGCTTCACTTTCTCTGACACCCTTTTGAATTAGCTCATTCGAAGCTGATCTCCAGTGGCTCCCTCTGATCAAAACCCATTAAAAGTGAAATATAAATCAGATGTTTTTCAAGGATTTCCGAGAAACAGAGTTGGTTCACGAGCGTGAAGAGCATCGGAATTGACCAATAATCTGACAAAATATAACTTGGCTTTCTCTCATCTTGCTTATATTCTTACTTGATTTTAATTATTTGGAGGATCCATGGGGGAATCTGCTGCATACCTGGTGCCCCCATTTAGTCAGCTCTCTCCTACTTCCAAAGAAGAAAATACGGTATCTTCCTATTCATTCCACTGTTTTCTCCAGTTTTGATCCTGGCATTAGCTGTAATTCTAGCAGATCGTTCGATCTAAAGCATATGGAAATGGGATTCGTTTAATTCAAGTTTATCTCAAATAATGTCAGTTTCATGCTATTGATGATGTTATTGGTGTTAAATGAATAAACCGTAGCTTGGGCTAGAATTCTTCTCTAGGTGCTGTTTTATAAAATTTGTTTCAGGAGTCGAGATTTAGAGTGTATAAACATCAGATTGCATGTAGAATTGGAATAGATGGATGGAAGATTTTCTCTTTCTTGAATCATGTCGTCTTTATATATTAACAGTTTAAACATAAGCTACAAGCTTCACCTGTTCCACTTTGAAAATTCATGTATAACTTTGAGAATATAGTAAGAGTAAGAGTTTGTTCACATTTCAAATTTTGTTAGAATAGGGCTTTTGTAGGCTGACTGCTAGAAGTCCCTTTATATAAAGCTGTTTATCCTTATCAAATGCAAATTTTCAGATAAACGCCATTAATATCTTGCAGGGGAATACAATACAACGGGCTCTAACAGCATCGGTATCCTTTGGAAGGTTCGTGTCTGAATCATTAGATTGGGAAAAATGGTCTGCTTTTACTAGCAACCGATACTTGGAGGAAGTTGAGAAATACTCAAAGCCCGGTTCAGTTGCTGAGAAGAAAGCTTACTTTGAAGCTCATTTCAAGAGAAGAAGAGCTGCAGCATTGCTCGAGCAGCAAAATGCTGCAGTTTGCACCGTTTCTAAAACAGAAAATACAGAAGATAAGGTCGAAGACTATTCATCAAATATGAAGGAAGCAGAGATTCACAGTAGCAGTCGAGTTGTTTCCGCTGGAAAAAGTGGTAACCACGGTATTTCAGCCGAAAGAACTTTGGAAGATACCAAGCTTTTAGTAACTCAAAAGGCCATGGAGCCACTTGCTCTCATGGAATTAACTAATCATCTTGAACATGCTGTGGGCATTGGTGAAACAGCATCCAATAAAGAGGTTAACGAGGTAAGCAAGTCTTTTTTTTTTTATTGCATAAGCTAAGCTAGTCACTGAAGTATAGCTCCTTGATGCCTGATCTTGCTGGTGTTATCTTCCAGGATGATTCTGCTATTAGAAACTCGGCATCAGTTGAGAACACACATGAAGTTTCTTTTGCAAAGATGCAGTCCGAAGGGGTTGCTTTCGAGTGTCCAACTTCCGTGAAACCACCAGTGCCTGTTCAACTCAAGGATAGTGATATTGATATACCAGAGAGCAAGCGTAACTCAACAGAGTCAAACAACAAAAGGAGATCCTACACAACATCACTTCACATGTCTATTAATTTTGTGCCTTGTTCAGGTGCGGCCCAAAAGGACAGATCTTTAGGTTTATCAAAGTCTGGAAACACGAGGATCATCAGGGCTCCAGCTAAGAAATATAAAAATAGTGGGCTTTCTCAAACTTCAACTACGGTAATGTATCTTTTTCCGGTGCTCAGGTAACCTTCACCTAATTGTTCTGTTTCAGTGATTTGGTTATAAATAAGTTGTCTTCTATATGCAGGCATCTGTGACTGGTCTGGTCAAGCATTCTTCTATAGCACCTTCAGCAGAAAACAGAAGGTCTCTTGTGTTTTTCAAAACATTTTCAAGGGGATCTTGAAAATATCTTATGTATGTACTTCATTATATACTATTGTTGTGACTCACTTTGATTGATTATTAATTTTACAGGACTGTGAGAACACACGGTGACTCAATTTCAGTAGCCAAAACAGCAGATGAAAACATTCGCTCCACATCCTCAAACTCAAAGTAAGCCTTTCATAGTGTTATTTTAGTGTTTATCAATGAATTCAGTTTTTGTTTATCAATAATCAACTATATTCCAGATCATATATAGTATGCAGTGGAAACTAAAAGTTGATAGGAAAATTTATATTCTATTTTACTTTATCTTTTCAGGTCTTCAAATTTATTTGTAAACAGAGCACGACTACCAACCGTCCCCTCTACCTTCACATTTAAGAGCGATGAAAGAGCAGTAAAACGAAGAGAGGCAAGTCATTGTGTTATTTCCTTTTTTACCAAAAATATCTGACCTGTATTCTGTCATTCTAATTATTTTGCTTTGCCGATCCTTCAGTTTTTTCAGATGCTTGAGCAGAAGGGTAAATTGAAGGAGAAACATCAAATGCATGCAAAATCACAGGTTCATTGTCTTGGAAGAAATTTTCTATATATCCTCCCATATTCCGAAAGTAAACAAGTTTCAAGAGCTGAAATGTGCATTAAATCTGCAGTAAAATATGTCTCATGCATGGTTGAGCAAACTTAAGTTTTGTGATCGATGATTTATCGAAAAAAGTCCATGAACTTGTAATGTAGGTTCTCATAATCAACTTTTGTTATGCAGGGGAAGGGAAAAATTAGTGACAAGGATGTTTGCAACTCCAATGCACTCAAAACATCAAAAGAAGCAGAGGCACCCTTAAGAAACATTACAAAAAAGGTATCTTATTTTATCAGTTTCCTAGCTTCTTCCTCTGCACCATGTGAAATCATAATTGTTGGTAGGCTTCATAATATAATGTAAGATCATATGATGCTTGATACTCAATAGGTTGCTTGGTTCGTTGGCTAATTACCGTGAGTGGTTAAATATTTGTAAATGTGGTCATATCCAGCAACATAACAAGAAAAACTTGAAGTGGTTAATTGTTTTGTCTTTCAATATGATATCTTTGTTCACTTTCTAGACTTGATGCTCTCTGCAGATTCCAACCGCAAGATCTGTTTTCCCGAAAATTGAAGAAAGAGCTGTTGCTTTCAAATCTCAAGACAATAATAACATTATAAGACCTCGTTGGAGATGCTCCGTGAAGACGACGGAAGGGTCAAGGGATTTTGTTGGAAAGAATAGTCGCCCACCTAAGAAGAAAATGAATGAAAATGCTTCTCCAAATATCCAGTTTTGACTGCTCAAGTACATCTGTGTTGCTCTCTCTCTATAAGAAGACATTAATTTTGTATTGCTGCTAAAGTGGAACTTGTGTGATTCCTTGTAAAACAAAGCTTTCTTAGTTGTTTGTAGAAATAGGACAATCAATAGTTCTGGTAATATTAATAAAATATCGATAGAAGTTTGTAATAAATTAATGAATGGGGTAAAGTAGCAAATCATCACCTAATGTTGAACAGGGTTTCACTACAAAAAAATGCGCCACCGGCGACGGAAAAATCCGTCTTTAGCAAAGGAAATTCGTCGTCCCGAAGGGCTAACGACGGACTAATCCGTCGTTAGAGACGACGGACTGTAATTCCGTCGTCATCTTCACCCGGTGGCCGTTGACGGTGCCGGAAACTTAACGACGGATAAAATCCGTCGTTAAGTCGTTGACCGTTGACCTAACGACGGACTCTAGTCCGTCGTTAGGTTATATTTTTTTTTAATAATTTTTTTTTATTATCCATAACCAAAAACCTGTCACAACAAAATACAAATATAATCAAACATTGAACAATAAATTAAAATTGAACAAATCGATTGAAATTCAAAATGAACGCGCATTTCATATAATTTATAAACCACAATGTTAAAAGTAAAAAAACAAATAATATAATGTATCAATAGCATCCCACGACAAACAATATCAGTGTATCAGTACCATCTACGAATCATAATCAGGAGGAAAATGGGTAGGGACATCAGACGGGGGAGGCTGATACGAGGGAAACGAGGGAGCACTACCTCCTCCCTGCTGTTGAGACATCCACCTCATCATCTCGGCGTACTGAGTCTGCATGAGCGCCATCTGGTCAGTCAATCTCTGCTGCTCAGCAAGGTAATCACAGCGCTCGCGCTCTTGCGCCTCGACTCGGCGCCGCAGCTCCTCAACCTCGTCTCTGGTTGCTCGTGATGTGGACGACGATCCTCCGAATCTGGATGCTCTCAAGGCCTTCGCGGCGCCTCCCATGCCGAACATCCTCTTCTTCTTGTCCGGGCCGCCAAGAACCTCAAAATACAGCTCGTTTATGTCGACTGCATCGTGGTCCCCCTCGGGTAGCTGGGCCCGTTCCTGGTCAGCACGGCGAAACACCTTAGTCTGCATGTAAACGAGAAATGAACATTTGTTAGTACATATTATAAATGTTGAAAATATAAATTATATATATATATATATATATTCTTTTGAAATTAAGACTTACCGCTATCGCCTCAAATTTCGGATCGGTATATGTCCCGTCCGAGTATCGATGCTCATCGAGGAAGGAGTCGAACATGCAGTCAATCGGAGGTACTCCCCTTTCACAAGCCTATGCATGAAATCACAATGGAGTTGTCATTGAAAAATGTGTATATGAATTAAAATTGTACAACATAATTATAATTATTATTTAAAATATATTATTACCTTTTCCTCAGCTCGTTGCATGACCGACTTGGACCCTCCCCTATGCTTGATAGGACCAGTACCTGATCCCTGAGGCTCAGACATCCGGTTGCGCCTCGCTGCCTGGGATTTGGCAACAACATCATCCCGGGACCAGTAAGCGAGCCAACCTATCCAGACATCATCACTCCACCACCAAGGCTTCCCACCTCTGGGTGGTGGATCATTCCTCCTCCTCTTTATCCCGCAGATATAATCCTTATATCTCTCCCGAATCTTATCATACCACAGCTCCTGAATCTTGGCATCGATTGCCGGTTCCCAAGTAAACTTTTTCTAGCATTGAAAACATATGTTAGAAATTGTAGTTATAAGTTATAATTAAGAATGAATTTGAAAGTTTTAGTAAATTTTCGAACCTTACACTTCTCCCAATATCGCTGTCTCACGTTCTCAGGCGTGAGCTTCCAACTGTATCCAGTCGGGTTGAGAACTATCTTAAATAGTTCCCCAAATGTAATCTGTCGGGTCGGCATGCGGGTAAAATCTCCTACATAAGTAATTTTAGATTGATTTATGTTAGATTTTTGAATAACTAATTAAATAATTGTCAAAATTGAAGATGTGATTGCATTTACGTACCCCAGCTCACTCACAGAGAGAACAAAGTCACCTGTGGGTCTATGCTCTCCCTGACCATCAGTGTCAGAGCCAGAAGACAGACGGGTGATGTGTATGCCACCAATATGGTGGCTCAGACCGGTTCCGGACTCATATCCAGACGATGAGCCCGGGGAACTACCCCTACCAATGGATAGAGGAGATCGTCGTGAACCCCTACCACGAGGAGTACCCACATCATCTCGTGGAGAACCTCGCTGACTCGAAGACATCTATTATGTTGAAAATAAATAAATAAATAAGATTCATGATAGGCAAACCACCAATACGTAGAAGTTTTATATTGAACATATAACCAGTTGCATTTATAATTAATAAGGTAAAATTCGACTGTGTTAAGTTTTCTACACAAAGTGTTAATCTTCGTCCTCTTCATCATTCTCATTTTCATCTTCCCCATCCTCATGTACATAGTCATCCTCCTCATCTTCATCTTCTTCTTCGTCATCTGAAGCTTCATCCTCTTCATATTCATCATCCTCGTCATCTTCTTCTTCTGTTTCGAGAACATTATCAGAGTCTTGTTGGTCATCATCATCTTCAATTTCTACATGTTCACCGTCTCGGTGAACTGATGTAGTATCATCTACATCTTCAGTAGTTACCACATTAGCGTCATCATCCTCCTGAAACGGTGACTCCAATGTAGACACATCCGCTCGAGACTCATCGATAGTGGTCCTTACCTTTATAGAACAAGCTTCCCATCAGTTTCTACACTGTTGGTTCATACTCGGATATCAACAGTAATATACTTGTGTAGCTTGAATGGCTAATACAAATGGTTCATATTTTCTAAGTCTGCGTGTATGATTTACAGACACTAATTTGAACTGAGTATCAACCCTTGTACTAGCTGGAGAGGTGTCAAACCAGTCACACTTGAACAGAACGACCTTTTTATTGTATAATCCTGGGTATGTGAGCTCGCACACTTCGACTAATTGTCCATAAAAATCTATCTCACTCGAGTCCCCATAGTTACCAGCTTTTATGCACACACCACTACTCATAGTTGCATTGTGAGTTCCATGTGATATCGTGTGAAATTTGTAACCATTCACCAAATAACCATGATATGATGTAATCATTGGTGAAGGTCCACGTGCAATGTCCCGCATAACAGGATCAGTTACACAATTTTGTACCTACATCACACACAAGTTTATACTTATCAAGTTATGGAGTTGTATGTCTCGTATATATTACTTAATTATATAAATTCAAGTAGTTTAGTGAAAATTTGACTCACATAGGAACAAAACCATTCAGGAAATTCTGTAGACATTTTCTTGTCAATGTCCATGTCAGTTATCCATGGATTTGAGTGTCTGAGTTGTGATTCGTATTCCCTTCATACAAAAGTACATATTAGTTGATAAAAACTACACATTGCATTAAATAGTATTATTTTATTTGTAAAAGATTACTTGATATATAGATCGATCTCCATGCAATTATGGAGTACATATAGATGAGCAGCTATGTATTCCCTTGGATCCAACGATCTTTTGGTTGTCTTTCCAAAACCAGTTCCAACAAGTTTGAATACAGAAGGCAAATCTGATTGATCTTCTACCCCACTAGTAGAACATCCCCCAACGTAGTTGCGAGGCATCTCTCTATGTTTCGTACTGACATGATCCTCAAAATAATAGGAACAGAAAGCAGTGGCTTCCTCCACTAAGTATGCATTACATATCGATCCCTCAACGCTTGCTTTGTTCTTGACATTATTTTTCAGTTTTCTTAAATATCTGTATTGAAATGATTCATTTAGAAAGCATCAAACAATAGTTAATCATTTACAAAGCATTAAACACAATTGATTCAGTTTGAAGTACCTCTCAAATGGGTACATCCATCGATATTGGACTGGTTCTCCATCTCTTGCCTCGTCAGCTAGATGGATAGACAAATGTTCCATTGAGTCGAAGAAGCTTGGTGGAAATATGCGTTCAAGCTTACACAAAATCAATGGGATGTTACTGTTAAGTGTCTCCATGTCCTCACTCTTTATGTTTCGTGATGTCAAATCACGAAAGAATAGACACAACTCAGTTATGGACTTCCAAACAGCTTGTGAGAATAGTTCTCGAAATGCAATGGGTAGTATGCGCTGCATGAAAACGTGACAGTCGTGACTCTTCATCCCAAACATCTTAAGTTTACTCATGTCTACACATCTACCCATATTTGAGACGTAACCGTCAGGAAACTTAAGGCCTTTCACCCACTCACACAAGACTTTTCTCTCCTTTTTGTCAAGTGTATAGCATGCATTAGGATATTTATTTGTATACTGGTCACGCATTAGCTCTGGTCTATGACAATACAGGTTGAGTTCATGCCTAAACTTTACCGTGTCTTTTGTCTTGCCTTGGACATTCATAATAGTATTGAAAATGTTGTCAAACACATTCTTTTCAATATACATAACATCTAAATTGTGTCGAATGAGCAGAGAACTCCAATACGGAAGGTCCCAAAAGATGCTCTTTTTCCGCCATCCAGTGGTAACTTGTCTTAAGATGCGCTTGTTATTATCATCATAATCTTCGGTTACCTTTACTAGTCTCAAATCTTCAATCTGATAAAGTATCTCTTCCCATGATCTCCTCTCCGGAGGATCATCTGCAACAATATTATTCTTTCTAAAGGCCCTCCTATTCCTCCTGAACTGGTGATCGTAATTAAGGTAGGAACTTGCGATGTGTATCAAACCATGACTACTTCCGGCTATGTGTTAAGGAGAATGCTTATGTTTGTTCCATGCATCGAGGACAAGCTAATCTTCCAGCTGTACTCCAACCAGAAAACATCGAGTACGCTGAAAAATCACTAATGGTCCACATCAATGCTGCGTGCATCTGGAAGTTTTGTTTTCTTGAAACGTCATAAGTATGGGCACCTACTGTCCACAATTAATTGAGTTCAGATATAAGTGGCTGTAGGTACACATCTATCTCATCTTTTGGATTTCTTGGACCAGGAACAAGCACTGTGAGAAACATGTGTTGTTCTTTCATGCACAACCACGGAGGTAAGTTGTAAGGAGTAAGGATAATAGGCCAGGATGAGTACTGTTGTCCCGATTGACCGTATGGTTGAAAATCATCTGTTGACAATCCTAATCGTATATTTCGTGGCTCCGCTGCAAAATCCGAGTAAGTCACATTAAAGTGCTTCCACGCCGGAGAATCTACAGGATGACACATAACACCATCATCAGCTGAGGTTGAATGTCAGATCATGTCGTCGGCTGTAGCTTTAGATGCATATAACCTTTGTAAACGAGGTGTTAAAGGGAAGTAGTACATCTTCTTATAGGACACTTGTTTACGTCCCCAACTCCTATCTTTGTATCGGCTTTCATTGCAAAATTTGCAATTCACAAGATGGGAATCCCCCTCCCAATAGATCATGCAATGATTCCTACATGAATCTATCTTTTCTACAGGTAAACTCATTGCCCGTAGCAATTTCTGTGTGCTGTAGTAATTCATGGGCACTTTGTGGTGATCTGGGAATGCTTCATTTAATAACACACACATCTCGTTGAAATACTTTTGTGGCATCCCAGAACAGGCCTTCAAAGTCACCAGACGAGCCACAAAAGACAGCTGAGTGTGGTTCTTACACCCAGGGTATAACTTTTGATCGGCAGCGTCCAACAACTCGTACAACAACTTTGCTGTAGCCTTTGGATCTTCCTCTATGTCTGGGTTGTTAAAATTGGGACCCCCGAGATCATGAACCATCGCGTGGTATGTCCTGTATTCTTCTTCGGGTTCTACATCTACGTCGACCCGTGTTTCTTGAGCATATGAAGGTATTTCATTTTCACCATGAAACCTCCAAATCTCGTAACCCCGTGTGAAACCCTTTTTAGCGAGATGAAGCTGTTCAACATCTGTACTTTTAAAGTATATATTCTTACACTTTACACACGGACACTTAATTTTTTCTCCATCCATTAACTGAGGCTGACTACTTGCAAATCTTAAGAACTCCTCAAGCCCAGCAAGGAAGTGTGGATTAAATCCCCCATTCGAAAGTAAACGCAGATACATCCAATCTCGACTCATTTTTATAACCCTGATTAATATTAATAAGTATTCACATAGTAAAATAAAGATTCATTAGTTACGGAGAGGGCGAGACTATATTAGTGGTCTATTAAATTAGACATTTAAATGAAGATTGCACATGTGTAAACATAGACTCACTTAGGAAAGTGTTTTATGGGAGTTGAATTATTTGAAGTTAAATAGAGGGAGAGAATTATAAGTTGATTTGCAGTTGAATAGAGGATGACAATAGAGGGCGAGAATTAGGAAAGTGTTTTATGGGAGTTGAATTATTTGAAGTTAAATAGAGGGAGAGAATTATAAGTTGATTTGCAGTTGAATAGAGGACGACAATAGAGGGCGAGAATTATGAAAATTATGGTTAGAGGTCGAGAATTATGGTTTAATGGCAAAGATTATAAGTTGATTTGCAGTTGATTGCATTTGGTTATTTTTTGTCATTTAATTTGGTCATTTTTGGTTGAGAATTATAAGTTGATTAGCTCTTGGTTATTTTTGGTCATTTTGGGAAATGTTATGTATATATGTTGAGTTATATATATAATACATAATTGCATCCAAATAACCTATATCACTAAATCTAATCAAAACAGCCAGCTGACATAATCATGAAAACATCCCAACATACATTTTATGATCAAAACATTCGAACATAATAATTAAAATATCACAACATATATCTCATCATCAAAACATCACAACACATGCATCTCATCAAACCACCACAACATAATATTACACATATTGGGAGAAGATCCTTAAGACGTAATCAAAATCTATCCCGAAGGGAGAAGATCCTTAAGAAATAATTACGTCTATCCCAATGTCATAAATATACACAAATCGTTATACTATATTACCAAAATTAAGAAATTATAAACAATAAACTAAACTAATTAACCTACATTTCTTCAAGGTGTCAATTAAAACAATAATTTAAATTAAACAATAAATTCAATTTATAACTCATTAAGAAATTAATTAGACTTAAAGAAAATATGAACAAAGTATTCGATTAGTAAATGCAATAAAAATTATTAATCTAAATTAGTCTAAATTAGGTATAAATAGTCTAAATTATTTGGGTGTAAATTAGTATAATTAACCTACACAATTAAATTAATCTAACTAACAAGATTAATCAAATTAACTACAAAAATTAACTAATTCATTATAAATGCTAAATAATCTAAAAATTAACAAATTAATTATATTAATTAAATTATTCTAACTACTAATTAACCTAATTAACTAATTAATTACAAATATTAACTAAATATAATTAAAATAAATTATTAAAATTATTTACCTTTTACCGGATGAGACGATATATACCGGAGCAGCGATAGGCGGCTCCGGGAGCAGTCTGGAAAGGCGAAATGCGACTCCTAAATAAATTTTATATAAAGTTAATTAACAAAAACAAACAATTTAATTAAACTAATTAAATTAAGTAAATCTATACTAATTAACAATTAAACTAAACTAATTAAATTAATTAAACATATAGTATTAATTAATAATATAAATAAATTAAACAATTAACCTATTTCAACAATTCAACTAATTAAGTAAACTTATACTAATTAACAATCAATTAACACTAATTTAAATAACTAAACTAATTAAATTAAAAACTACTTAAATAATTAAACTAATTAAACAATTAAACAATTTAATTAAACCTATACTAATTAACAATCAATTAACACTAATTTAATTAAACACTAAAACTACAATTATCAAATAATTTACAATTAACAACAATTAACACTAATTTAATAATTAACTTAATTTAACACTAATTTAACAATTAACCACAATTAACACTAATTTAACAATTAACTTATTTAAACAACAATTCACAAAATAAATAATAAAAATTATCAAATAATTAACAAAATTAAAAAAAAATGTAAATAACATACCTGGGGCTGGGCGGCGGAGGGCGGCGGGCAGTGCGCGAAGGCGGCCGGGGGGCGAGGGCAGTGCGCGGAGGCGGAGGACGGCTGGAGGAAACGGGGAAGTTGTCCTCTCCGGCGAGAAAACAACGGAGAGTTAGAAAAATGGCGAGATGAAGAGAAGGGGAAAGGAAAATCGAAGTAATATACATACCTGGGGTTGTTTTGGCCGGTGGAAGGTTGGAATCACCGGAAATAGCTTCAAATTGCCGGAGAAGAGGGGGAGAGGTCTGTTTGTGTTCTGTTTCACGAAATGTGGAAGATGCCCGATAAATAGGGCGGGACGCTGGTCCGTCGTCCGGTATAAAAATAATTAAAAAAAATTATAAGTTAACGACGGAATTCGCGGACGATGGACCAGTCCATCGTTAACTTTGGCGCCAACTTACGCGCCGAAAAAACAGTCGCTAGTTCGTCGCCAGTCCGTCGTTAGCCAAAGTCGTTGTAGTCCGTCGCCAGTCCGTCGCTAGCGGACAACGAAAAGTTATTCCGTCGCCAGTTTAAGATTTTTTTGTAGCGTTTGCCTACTATTACATTCCTATTTTGAGGTTGATTAACTATCACTTGTGAAATCAGGAGTGGTGTATGAAACAAAGGAAAAATATATCCAACCATTCCTTCTTAATAATTAGTTGCACTAAATAATTATGGCACGTTTTGTTGCGAAATCTGAAGTGACCAGAATTTAATGGAATCATTACTTTGCATAATATGAAATAATCTAAACTAATTTCAATTTAATTAATAAATGATGAATTATTTAATTTTAAATTAATTTAATAATGTTATATTCAAATATTTAATCATATATTTTATTGATCTAACTTATCACTAAAAGTAAAAACATACTTTACTATTTGTTTTTTGAAATTCGTATCGAGTCTCTCACACCACATTTTGGTGGACAAAGGGAGTAGTTTGTAAAACTCATTCTATCATCTTCCTAAACTAATCCATTTTACATGACTTAGTTGTTGCAAAAATAGAACCATATTACACATAAATTCATTGATTCATGTATTGTGGAGGTGAAAGATGTCTTGATAGGATATCAATGGACAATGATATGTTTTGGGTCATTAGAGAAGTACGAGCTTTGGCATGATATTTGCACGGGTGGTGCAGCTGATTGATATTACATAAATATGTCGGCATGTTAAGGCTCTCACAAATAGGGGTGAGCACGGTCGCAAAATATTCAACAAACCAGGGCCGGCCCTGATGGGGGTCGAGCCCGGGCGACCGCCCACTTGGGGCTCAAAAATCTAGATTCTCAATATATAATATTGATACATCTTAATAATTATGTATATTATTTAATTCAATGGTTATGAGATATTTTTATTAATCTACATAGATTCAAGTTCAATTCTCAGTAACTACATTTTTATCAACTTGTTTAATTATAGATGTATCCCTTTTTAAATTTAGGTCATATATAAAATATGAAAAGTCTAACTATAATAAAATTGATAATTATAATAAATTTTCTAGAAGAATGACAATTTATATAAATAATACACATAAATATAAACTTAAAATAAGAACTTTTTTGCATATATTTTTTGGATTTTCTTAGAGCATTCAAGGTTTAAGGTAAATTTCTTTTACTATACAATTATTTATAATATTTAATTTTAAAATAGTATAAAATTTGAATTATTATTATCGTTGCTTGAAAAAAAACTTTTTACAAAGTAAAAAATGTTAATTAAATAAAACGATTAATTATTTATCAAAATAATATTTTCTTATTTACATAAGGCCTATTTTCATAATGTTGCCCTGAGCCACTTTATTGTTAGGACCGGCCCTGCGACAAACACTCATTTAATGTTCGACAAAATGCATGTTAAAATTTTTAATGGTGATAGACGATCGTTAGATGATGGTTGGAACAACTCATAAAAAAACTTATTGTTGGTCCCGAAACGAGTGAAACTGAGTGTATGGGGGGGGGGGGGAATACACCAGTCAGTTTTT
>JAPKLX010000025.1:1560251-1598775 GCA_026898415.1 Leonotis leonurus
GGGAGGTATTGGAATCTGAATCAAAACACTTAAAATATTTCCCAACACTTATAAATGTTGAGTGTTAGATTCTAATGTACACACTCATAATCTAGTTTCTTCGATTTTTATACATGTCAGATCAGCTTTTTAAATTTTACAAATTTTTCTCTCTCATCTATTAGAATCATAAACTAGTTTCTTACCTTTTTTAGGAACCAACTACAATATATATATATATATATATATAAATATTTCAACTTATTTTATTTATATTATTATTTATACATTATTTAAATATTCAGATTAATTATACATAAAATAATCAAAATTATATATTGTAACTATTTAAAAAAATACAAAAAACAAAATTAAATATATTATTGCAAAAATAACAATCTTTTCATTTTAAAAAAACTACAAAAAAAATAAAAACAAGGATACGATAATACAATCTTTTCATGTGGTTATGCGCAAAGTTCAAAGTTGATATTATTTGTTGCTTTTCCCTATATTTATATGGTAATCAATCCTTAATGACTATTATGGTAAAAACTGACAATATTATGTTGTGGGGTATGTAAAGATATGTTTATATGAACTATATTGAATCAATACCGTCAAACTTAAGTTTGGTTTGAATTTGATTAGTTAATTATTTAATTTAACAGTGAATTTAGATTTGTGATCGAACAGTTTAAGTTCGTTACGTATTCGAGTTCGAGCTGTTTATTAAATTATTTGAGTAAATATAAATATTTTTATATTAATTAGTGAAGTTGTCGAATGAGTTTGTATATTAAGTTCGCAAACTATTTAAAATACGATTCGTCTTTTAAATTTGTGAATAGATACGTTAATAAAACTCGTGAAATATTTAAGTCCGGCTCGTTAAAATTATATTCGAACGTGTTTGGAAACCTTTCAAATCAAATTCAAGTTGGGTTCAAAAAAATATCGAAAATCAGTTTATTTACTGAACAAAAAAATATCAAATAATTATTTATCATATTGATCTTTAAATAATTAATGAGTATTTAATTTACTTACGACCCTTTCATAAATAATTGCCAACTAAGTTGATTTAACATGGCATGGAGAGCAAATGGCTACCATATATCGTGTCTAACACTTTTAATCGTATTCGTATATTTTAATTCAAGATTATATATATAAAATATCTAAAGTAATTTTAAATTGTATTAAATATAATAAATTAAAGAAGAGATTTGAAAATGATACACAAAATAACTTATTTATCAAATTAAATAGAAAATAATTATTTTAAATATATAAATAAAATAAAAGATTAGAAAATGATATATATATATATATATTTACTAATCCAATTAAATAGAAAATGATATACGGAATATTTATTCAAAAGTTTTATTATATTTTCTTACCGATCACATATGTTTGAATAATAAGTTTGGTGTGATCTCTCCATCGATTTTTGTAAAACTAAACAATAGATTCAATTTAAAATTTTCAAATACAATCAATATTATAAAATTTTAAAAAATATTTATCTTAATATTATGGTGAGAAGCAATGTGAGTTGGTGAAAATGTTTTGTAAATGTTAATTTTGTTTATTAATCAAATAACTAATACATCTATTATAAAAATAATTCTAACGTAGCAATTATTATTTTTAGTAAATAGTATATAAATATATTATTAGTTTCATTATTTGCATTTAAATTGAATTTTCATTTCAATTATATTATATTAATTTAAATTTGTTATATCTTTTATTATCGCGTTTAGCGATCTCTAAACTTTTGATTTTAATAAAACTATTTTTTGTCAAATTGAATATAAATTATCATCGGCTAAATAATACCTATATAGATAAATAAATTAATAATTATTTTCATAAAATTATTTTTTTTCAAATTAAAAGTAAATAATTATGACATGAAATAGAATTTATATAGAAAAAATAGTGATTTTTTTCCTTCATAATAATCAATTAAAATAATATTTTATCTAGAAAAATTAGTTATTTAATTTTTTTTCTTTATATATCAATTGAAATAAAACCGTATCTAGAAATAATATTTCTGAATATGCAAAATATATAGGTTATTAATCTCATTTTAATTATTGGTTAATTTTCTCATAAAATGAACCATTGTGATTGATGTTATCTAGAAAATAATACTTCTGCCTTACACCAAATCAAATAAAAATATATCTATATATTATTAATACAATTAAAAATATATATCTATATGATATTAATACAATTATGATTATTAATCCAACTAAAAAATCTCATATGATTACATTTATATTTATTTAAATTCTTAAATTTATGAATTAAAAAAATTATTTAATCATATATAATATTAGTATATATTTTATTTTTATATGATATTTATGTTATATTTATATTTTTATTATTTCATATATTATATTATATATTATTCCATATTTAAGTATTATTTTTATGAATATAAAAATATATATTAATAAAAATTAATTTAATAAGTATATTTTGATAATCAATTTAATAAATAACTAAAAGTTAATTATGTCCTCAAAACAGTTGGGAACAGTTGATCTATTGCATAACTAAATAAGCCAATTAATTGGCGGTGATCATAACAATTAATTGGAATTAGCTAGATTCAGCTTGAAGTCTGCTGGAATATTTTGGAGCTTACCAAAGCAGTTATTTTCTACATTTATATATAACTTAAATTCTGTGGTTGTTAAGACCGATATAATTTTCATTCCCTTGTAATCTCTGTAATCTTTTTAATTCGGATTAGTGAACTATTATTTGATTATCCTATGGACGTATGCTTGATTTTGAACCGAATCACGTAATTATCATGTTTTTCATTTTCGTGTTTGATTTCCTACTTCCGTTCAACAACTAATATTTTTTATTATTGTTGTGTTTGATATTCCCTTTATAAAAGGAAATTGTAGGGAGGTTCAAATAGTAGAAATTTGGTTTCTCATCTCTTCTCACGTATACATTTTCAATAGTAGTTTTTTTTATTAGAAACTTTGTTTATTCAATTATCAAATCTTGTTAAATTTGCAAGAGTTTTGAAAGTTTGTGGTTTTAGTAATATAAAGAACGAAGTCATTTTATTTTTGAAGACAGTGTCAGACTGTGAGCATTAATCGTGATGTATCTCGTCTTGCGAAAAGATGTCTCGCTCAACTTGACTTTGTCAATTCGTGTTTTGTTATGGTTTTATTGTAGCTCTTACAATCTACATTATTTTTGTCCAATTTTTGTTATAATAAGCAAAATATTATATTTTCTGTATCTCGATTTTACTAACAATCGTGAAACGATATACTGAGTTTGCTTTGGACATGTCGACATTCTCAAACACTGATACCACCGCTGTTGTCACGAGATACTGAGTTTACTAGTAAGTGGTCCCACTCAATTGAATGCACATGATTCAATTAAAAATAATAAATCATGTAAACTCAAACTTCACTCAATACACACATTCATTTAAAAATAATAAATTAGATAAGTCCTAAACTACACTCACCATATACTCCTATAAAAAGTCAAAACATATTATTAAAATTTGTATCGAATGAAAATATAAATATCTTTTGTGGCGGAAGGAGTATGACTTTATTATGAAATGATCAAGTCTAATTATCAATTATTCACACAAAAATGAACATAAAATGTGTTTGTATATATACTACGCGAATTAATGAATTATAAATAACAAATGCAAAATTAAAACCCGAAAGATTAAATTGAAAAGAAAAAAAAAGTTAAAAAGAAAAACTAAACTGAATTATAGTGTGAGATGAGATGAGAAACTCTCGGTTTGATTAAGTGAATTAGATAGATAAAATTATTACTCTTCAAATTAACATTTCTCATTTAAAAATCACTCATTTTTAATTCCGCTTTAAACAACCCATCGATTCATATGACATCCTTTCTCCTCAAATGTGAGATTAAATAATCACATGAATTTTGATGTAATTATTTAATCATACATTTGTTTAGAAAAGAGGACATATGAAGTTGTGAAGTGCTTGAGGCGTGATTAAAAATAACGGATTTTAAATGGAAGCAAGGAGATGTAAAAAGTAATAATATTATTAATCTAATCAATTTAATCAAGCAAAACCCATAGTATTAATTTGGATCTTGTCCTCTTGGATTATGTACATACACCCCCATATACTGATATACATATACATATACATCAAAAGTTTCAAAAAATCATGACCTCTTGTAATATGGACGAATATCATCATAGCTTATATTCCGAGTTATTTACATATAAAATTATTAAATAAATAGTCTCTTAAGGGTTTACTACATTTGTGGAAGACATCGATGTCTATTCGACGGGTCTGCTATGGCAGAACTCGTGCAGGTCCAAGTATGATGATTAACAAACTCACAAGTTTTTGCTTGCCAGAGCCTCTCTAGTTCTGCAATGGGCTTTTCAGAATAATGGGCTTAGGTCCAGGAAGACATTTTTGTCTTATTTGGGATATGCAACAGCGTGTTTTGCATGAATAAAGCACTGACACATGTCAGAGCTCCACTAACATGGTTCAGAATAACTGTTAGCGACGTGGAAATGTGATAACAACCTAGCGGGACCACTGCCGATGTGCCTCTACCTTATTGGAGATGATTTGGTAAATTGTACTACACGTCTAAAGTTGTTATGTATGCGGTATGACTCTGTTACCCTCTTTATATCATACTATATATACCTCATTCCTTTTCATTTCTAAGATTAGACACACTTAACTCTCAAACTCACATACTTCACGCATTCATCGCATTTAACTCTTTCAAGCCTACACGAGCTGACTTGAGCGTCGGAGTATCTCCCCTGAGAACCCCAACCCCTTTTCCGGTCTTGTCTTGCAGGCTTAAGCTTCGAGCACGAGACCCATCTATTCACGCGACAACTATTTTTCACTAGACTCAAAGTATGAACTTCAAATTTCTTGTAGTCTTCATACTCTTTTTTAGAACTTCAAATCTCTTGTAGCTTTCATACTCTTTTTTATTTATTTGTTGTTAGATTGATTCTCAATCCAACGCCTTGATCAGTTCACCACCTAAACGCCTAGCTCTGTACAAATTAATTAACCACCCTACTATATATACTAGTCTATACACAATAAGCCTTTAATCTAATCATCTCACATGAGATAATTGTAATACACGAGCAATCTATCCTCTGATGCCAAAACTGCAGCAGGCAAGTTTTCCATGTATAGGTAGAAACGCCTCAGGTTATCCTCAGCAAGAGTCTTTGCATCCACCGCATCAAACCTACTTGTTAGTACCCATAGATCCTCACATGTCATCCTCTTCAAACTCCCTCGACAGTAGGGGCACGATCTCGACCTAAGGTGCCACTCGTTGAAGCAGCCCGTGCACATCGAGTGCCCACATCCAGGAAGTACAACCTTGCAGTCCTTCTCCATGCATATTCCACATTCATCATCATCATCATCATCATTTCCACCTCCCTTTTTCATGTTCTCCTCCGAGGCTGAGGCCCGTGTTGTCCTCTTGAGATTCTCTTCCACTAGCCCCACTATGTTCCCCTCAAGCTGCTTCAGCATGGGGTATATTACAGCTGCCTTGCACAAACAATTACAGAATTTGATGATCATGTATAAGATATGTTGACTAATTAGGGGCAAGAATCAAGAATGCATACCGTAGAATTCGCCAAGAGTGGCTCTCCTCTCTTCCGGGCTTGCAATCGGCATGCCATCCACGTAGACCTAATGAGTGATCAAGCATTCACAAATATTACACAAGACAGAACATATAATACTCTCTCTTTGTTCAATTATTCTTGGCCCCAAAAGTCAATAAAACATTCACAATTTTGGTCAAACGGGGTCAACAATATTGGAACGGAACGGAGGGCATGAAGCTTGAGTACCTTGTATACAAGGACATGAAAAAGGCCTAAACAGCTGAGAAATGTATCAAAGCAGCTGCAGTCCATCCATTCAGTTACAAAGAGCACAAAGGGGGTAAAAGGGCTTAAGGAAAGTTTCATTTGCACTGAATCCCCTCCTACTTCTCTCGGAAGAGCAGCCACCCTAAAACAACAAACAAAACTACATAATTTCATCCCTTCTTGAATTAAACAAAAATATGGGGAATAAAATACATGGATGCTGAATCAAACAAGGAGAGCCCATTTCTGATCCTCTCAAATCAATATTATAATTAACATGCTACATGGAAACATTAGGAAAGTGGTTTTCTTGATTTTGAGGTTTACTTGTTTTGTAATGGAACACCAACTTTACTTCAACTGAATTTGCAACTACCTCCCAACTAACTCCTTAAAGCATGCTCAACCAACTAAGGTGTAACAATAGATGAATCAAATGAACACTGAAAAGGGCATTGAATAAACACAAGATCGTGCTGCAATATTATTATTAGTATAGGACTTACAAAGTGTTGGCATGATGAATATCAGCTTCAAGGGCATTGATGGATTCCCTCAAAGAACATCTTCTAACCTGTCTCTGCCACATTCAATCCTCGAAAAAATCGCTTTAGACAAGAAAAGGAAAGACAAAACAATGATGCAAAAGGAGCTTTTTGTTGGAAGGAATATATAAGAGCAGATTAATAAGAGAAGAAAATAAAGGGGATTGGGAGAGTTTGCTTGATGTTGAAACTTGTCCAAGTTGAAGACAAGAAAAGTATATCTTTCCTTGCAACATTATCTTACCTTAAATATAATTTATTTATGATACACTTGCCTTGGGCCTCCTGGGGGCTGTCCTTCAACTCCACCTATGTTTGAAACATTTTTCACATTGTGTGGAGTAGTTTTCCTAGTCTGTTTGAGTAATTTTTTGGACAATTGTTGATATTAATGTTTTCATTGCACACTGTGTAAAGAACAATGGTAATTCATGAGAATCTTAATTATTCAAGGGTAATTGGGCTGGCTTGTTTCAGTTATTGATGATAAATAAGGCCCATTACACGCAGATTGAGATATTACTCTATGCTCTTACCTTTTCATTTGTTCATTTATCAATAATTAAATTTATAACTAATAATATTTAAAAAACTCAAAGACAAAAAGATTCAGATTCTGTATATAGCTGCCAGGAAAGATTTCATTTGAAATGTATAAAATCAATACGTCTACTAATTAGTAAAATAGCATTACCAAGTGCAACCCAAGTAATAGCTATATATCGAAAAAATAGTAAGATTAAAAGGTATAATACCTAACTTTACACCTTATAAATGAGATCACTACTGTTAATACTATCTAATTCAAGTTGGGTTCGTCCTAAAAATTGAGAATCGAGCTCGATTTGAGTTATGAAAATCAAGTTCGATTTCGGTTCGATAAATAAAACGCGAGCTTGTTAAAAAGCTCGTTTACTAAATTATTTTGTTAATACATGTATTTTTAGATTAATTTGATAAGTTCATGAACTAGCTTGTTAACAAAGTTTGCGAACTATTTAAAGCTCGACTCAGTTTTAAAGTTCGTGAACAAGCTCGTTAACAAAGTTCGCGAACTATTCGAATCTCAGTTCGTTAAATTATATTCGAACATGTTCGCAAACTTTTCAAACCGAATTGAATACCATTAGGCACAAGATCGGCTTGAAAATTTATTTGAAGCTCGACTTCAATTCGTTTAGTAAACAAACAAATTTCAAACGAACTTTTATCGAACCGGACATCGAATAATTCACGAATAGTTTGATTCGCTTAGACCCCTACTCTCACGAGTGATCAGGAAAATCTTTTCCTGGTCCCTAAACCTAGGATATTGTTACATTGCATATTTGCATTGCACCCAACACAAATCCCTACCATCTCCACACACGTACCCATTCAAGAACAGGAATATAATAAACAAAATAAATTCAAAGCCATGCACAAAGATAACAGAAAACGTAACATTTAATATCTTTCAATTTTCAATCAAAATAAATTATAAAAATTCTGTCTTCAGATAATAGAATGAACTTAAAGCACCGAATGGACTAAGAGATGAGAGTTCAGTTCATGCATGGTAGTAAAATTACAAGTTGAGTCTTGGACTATTCTATTTCTATACATGATGTCAAATAAAGCTACATCCTTGTCACATAAATAAATTCACCTATATAATTAAGATAGAAAACAAATTATGAGCAGATAGATAAAGCTACTAGTATGTATCTTACTTTCATGGCTTCCGCTGCTGTCATATTCTGATTATATTCTTTTCCAAAGCATGAGATGCTCTACTGAAAATGAAGCCCAGCACTCATCATCATTACTCAGAAAGCTAAAGTTTAGTTGAACTAGAATGAGATTCATTTTATCCTCACCTCACCTGCACACGGCACACCTCTTCTTTATCCCTTCAGACACATAAATCAAGAAAAGAACCAGCTTCTGATCTCATATATCTCAAGCATGGCTTATTTTTCTTACATGTTTGTTACATTTTGTGTACTAATTCCGACCATATCAGCCCAAGTTACAGGTGAGTGCTTCTTGATCATCTGCTACTAACTTGTTTTAGAAACACTAATTCTTCATCAAGAAGCTATGCTTTCTTTCATTAACTATGTAAAGCATCTTGAATCAAAGCATTTTAAATCAGATCAAGATTTTATAAGAAATTCGTTATGCAGAGTTCATCAGCATAGACTGTGGAGGCACAATCAACTACACAGACAGTAGCACCGGCCTCGCATGGATCTCCGACAACGAAATCCAAGGCAACGGTGTTTCAGTGAGAGTGGGAGATATAGAAGGGAAGTCACAGCAGTATCAGACAAGGAGGGATTTCCCAACAGACAATAAGAAGTACTGCTACACACTTACCACAGAGGAGAGACGGCGCTACATTATTCGTGCCACCTTCTTGTACGGGGCTTCGGTAAGCGAAGGAGCCTATCCCAAGTTCCAGCTCTACCTCGACGTGACAAAATGGTCGACGGTGACGATCCGGGAAGCTTCTAGAACATATGTTAAGGAGATGATCGTGAGGGCACCGTCCCACTCCGTGGATGTGTGTGTGTGCTGCGCGACCACAGGATCTCCATTCATATCCACTCTCGAGATGCGGCCTCTGAACCTGTCGATGTACGCCACCGATTATGAGGATGATTTCTACATGAAAGTGGCAGCACGACTGAATTTTGGTGCTCCGAGCCAAGAAGCTATAAGGTTAATTGTTCTCATATTGCAATACAAGAAATGCATGAAGAAAAATAATCATAAAGAAAAATGTGACTAGGTAAAGTTCTCATGCAGGTACCCTGATGACCCCTACGATCGTATATGGGTATCTGATCTTGAACGAAGGCCCAATTTCCTGGTTGGGGCGGCCACTGGTACAGAAAGAATCAATACTTCCAGAAATATAGATATGAATACGAGAGAATATCCACCTGTCAAAGTAATGCAGACTGCAGTTGTTGGGACGCAAGGAAGCCTTAGCTACCGGTTAAATCTAGAGGACTTTCCGGCCAACGCTCGAGCTTATGCATACTTCGCGGAGATTGAAGATCTTCAAGGAAATGAAACGCGGAAATTTAAAATGGAGCAGCCTTACAGTCCTGACTACAACAATGCAGTGGTGAATATAGCTGAGAATGCGAATGGAAGTTATACACTCTATGAACCTAGCTACATGAATGTGTCTCTGGATTTTGTTCTGACATTCGCATTTGCGAAAACTCGGGAATCAACACTAGGACCACTTCTGAATGCAATGGAAATAAGCAGATATGTAGAGATTGCTGATAAGACAGATGAAAAAGACGGTAGGAAGAAGATTTGACATTATTTGTTCTTCAGAAATTGCAATACATGAATAGTTATCAGAGATTTAGTCATACACTCATACCAATGAACTTACTAGCATCTTCTTCTATTCAAAAAGTGAGCAGCCTAAGCGTCCTGCATTCCATGTTTGCTGAAAGTGAATGGGTAAAGGAAGGTGGCGATCCTTGCATCCCAACAAGTTGGGAATGGGTGGGTTGTAGCTCCACAGCACCACCTAGGATCTCCAAGATGTAAGTTACTATGCTGTGTTTATGAGAACTCTTTCGACCTTGTGCACATAATGGTCATTTCAGTCTCGATTCTGTGCATATAATGGTCTTTTGTTCAGTGTTTTACTAGACATTCATTCACAGGAATTCTTACTTATAACCAACTTAAATCATATTGGAATCATAAATGATAAATCTGCTTAAGTAACAGGCTTGTGAAAAGCTATAGATAACTCCTTTGAACAGTGTTCTGTCAGGCAAGAACATGAAGGGAGAGATCCCTAAAGAGCTTAAAAACATGGAAGCATTAACAGAACTGTAAGAACTTGCTACCCTTAATATTCTCTTTTATATCATCATTCGGGATAGTTCTAATAGGTTTCACTAGTACAGGTGGCTGGATGGCAACTCATATAGTGGGACGATCCCTGACATGAGCGGCCTCGTTAATTTGAAAATACTGTAAGATCTTCAATCGAGTGATTTCTTTAACCGAGTTTTATACCATTATGTTTTACCCGTGTGCCATTTGATACACAGGCATCTAGAGAATAACCAACTGACTGGGCCACTGCCTTCGTACTTCAGTAACCTGCCTTACCTGCAAGAGTTGTAAGTCTCTTGAAAATCCTTTTTCCTATTATAATTCATCAGTTCAAGATTCTAACGAAGCACCTTGGCCTAAGTTTTCAAAGGTGTTGTGTAGAACATAATGAAGTTCCCAACTATAACATTGTGAATATATTGCAGCTGAATTTTCATGGTATTATAACTGGCAGGTATATACAGAACAACTCATTCAGTGGGAAGATACCTCGATCACTGTTAAGAGGAAACTTAACGTTCAGGTAAGTTGACCTATGATTCATAAACACACAACTATACTCTCTCTATATGTTATTCTTAGTATTACTGCATATGATGTGTGTTTATGCTATATTGCAATTTTAGAGCAGCATTAGAGGTAGAACTACATAGAGCAAACTAAAAAACAGAACGCAGTTCTTTATACTTGAACAGTTGAACTATCCCAAAGTATTGCTGATTGAAAGTGTATCTCAACCAATATATTCGTGTTGTACAACAACTAGTACAACACAGAGTTATATCCTTCCCTTACAGATCACTATCTCCACTTACGTGTTATGCAACCAACTCTCAAACACAATGACAACAATAGAAAAAGAACACACGATGCGTATTTCTGCGTGGGTAAAAAAGATGTACCCACACGAGTCTCACGACTAAAAATATATTATTAAAAAAGGTAGTAAATAGTAGTTACAGGTAATAGAAAACGTCTAGCTAGCCTACCAACTACTTTTATGAAAACACGATCTCTAGTGTACAAAACACACTCATGAGATACTAAAAAGAAATAAGTCAACTTGTAAAACATGAGAAGTATAAACTCTCTGAAAAACTCCACAGTTTTACCAACGTCCACCTTCTGCTTTTATAGAAGATTTGCAGCTTCTCCTTCAAGTCACCTAAGGATCATGGGTGACTGCTCTCACGTAGTGGACGTTGACAGTTTTCTGTTCATGTTGCTGCGACATATGCGGGACATGGGGAACATGGGTTTACCTAGTCAGCACCAACTACCACTCCTTATTTTCTTCATGCTTAAACTGAATCTCCTGGAATTGTGGCACTTCTCTTTCAACGCCTTTTGACTCTCCAACGTGTCACCATGAAGGAAGCAAAATATTAGGAGTATTGCTAAATTTAATCAACTCTTCCTTCTGAACTTTGCCTTTGTCTTTTTGATGTGGCACGACAACAAACAAAATCAATGAAAACGTCAGCTGCATCATGATCCAAGGGTATCTAATTCTGTTGCAGATATGAAGGGAATCCTCATCTTAGACGATTAACAAATACAAATAACAAAATTATAATCGGAACAACAATTGGAGTGGTTGCAGTTCTTTTTCTTGTCTCCATTGCAAGCATACTGCTGCTTCGACGTTATAGAGCAAAGAAAATTTTGCAAAGGAATGAGAAAGGTTGGTGCCTTACTGTTTCATCATAATATGTTCCTTCCACATTCAGTTCTGCCATTTCAAAGCTTCATTTCTTTGTGAATCAAGGCAATTCATGGCGTGGCAGCACAAAGGCTTTAACAACACATTCAATTGCACGAGGTGGATCTTTAATGGATGAAGGTGTGGCATATTACATTCATCTCCCAGAATTAGAAGCAGCTACAGATAATTTTTCGAGGAATATTGGGAAAGGAAGCTTTGGACCAGTTTATTATGGGAAATTGAAGGATGGAAAGGAGGTAGCAGTGAAAACCATGGCTGATGCATCTAGTCATGGGACCAAACAATTTGTTACAGAGGTAAGCAGATATTGTCCCAGCAACTTAAATTAATTTGTCCACAAAATTGTCAGCCCACAGGAACTCTTGATCTAAATTAGAAGACATCAACACAGTTGATAATCACACAAAATGAGGTGTAAAAGTGAGTTTTGCTTGCTAAATGAGAGATAATCAGATAATAATACAACAAAATTACAATATCTGTCATATGAGGTATGTAAAAGTTCTTGTGGTCAAGAGTGGCAGTTTTACTTTATAAAAGATGAAAATTAAAGAGAATCGATGGATGTTCTAGAGAATTAAAAGGACGGGGACATACCTCAACTGAATCAAGTATTTGAATTTTGTTGAGAATGCTCTATAATTGTAGTGTTTTCCAATCAACCTGCATATAATAGAATCAGAAACTCAATCTTGGTTTCTAACAAATCAATAATATGTACTTTAGGATGCAACATAAATATCGTCGTAAAATTAATGAGTTATTCACTGATACAGGTTGCGCTGTTGTCTAGAATCCATCACAGAAATTTGGTTCCTCTAATTGGATACTGTGAGGAAGAGCATCAAGGGATGCTTGTCTATGAGTACATGCACAATGGGACCTTGCGGGATCATATACACGGTTTGTACAAGCTCATTTAAGTAGGAATCTAAGATCCGTGAGGATGAAATTAAACTTAAGATGAACTTATTCACAGGCTCTGACAACCATAAGCATTTAGATTGGCTAGCACACCTTCGTATTGCAGAAGATTCAGCTAAAGGTGGATACTATTATTCAAGTTGCTAGATAAAATCATCTTAATCATAGAAATCATCTCATTTGTCAAAACCACAGGTCTGGAGTACTTGCATACTGGATGCAACCCCAGTATAATCCACCGTGATGTGAAAACAAGCAACATTCTCTTAGACATTAACATGAGAGCAAAGGTATCGGATTTTGGCCTCTCAAGACAAGCTGAGGAAGACCTGACACATGTATCAAGTGTTGCAAGAGGAACAGTGGGATACCTTGACCCGGAGTAAGTCTAAGACTTGTGTGGCTTGAATAGTCCGTAAACATGGAACCTTAACTGTATAAACTGACTATTGATTCTTTATTACCAGGTACTATGCAAATCAGCAATTGACTGAAAAAAGTGATGTATATAGCTTTGGTGTTGTTCTGCTGGAACTTATCTCAGGGAGGAAGCCTGTATCTACGGAGGAATATGGTTACGATTGGAGCATTGTTCACTGGGTAAGCTCTCACAAACTCTGTGCGGTTACCTTTTTCAGGTCTGTTCTTTGGATAGTTGATAGTTCAGCTATACCACAACATGAGTTATTATAGAACACGTCTAAGAAATGAATTCAAGTTATATGCAAGATTAATAGAGTGTTGACATTGGTGTATTGCATTTGCAGGCAAGGTCTCTGATCCGCAAAGGAGACGTGATCAGCATTATAGATCCGGCAGTGGCAGGGAGTATCAAAGTGGAGTCCGTTTGGAGAATAGCCGAAGTAGCAGTTCAATGTGTCGAACAACACAGCACAATGAGGCCAAGAATGCAAGAGATCATATTGGCCATACAGGACGCTATCAAAATCGAGGAAGGAACAGATAAGTTAGACTCATCTGGAAGCACAAGACCACAATCTTCTAGGAAAACACTCCTAACAAGCTTTCTCGACATCCAAAGCCCTGACATCTCTAATGGATCGTTGTTCCCATCAGCAAGATAACTCTTTCTGCTTCAACCTGCCTCTAATTTCTGATTGGTTTCATTACAAGATTAAATTAAATGTTTATACTATGATCCAACTAATGTTATTGATTGTAGATACTCCTAAAACAGATTGACACACGCATCAAAGATGCACAAGGTTAGATTTTTGAAACATTAACAAGCGTCTCATTGGGGACTCTTTTTCTATAGATCATCAAAGCAAACCAGCATATACAATTTAAGCTAGTAAAGTACTGCAAAAAGTCACTCATTTCAAACACCACACAGAATTCCACCAACCAAAGACTAATCATAGATGAATACTGGGAACATGATATGGCACACATAGACCATAGTTAAAGAATTGTTTCAGAGAGGATTTGTGATTGGCAAAATAAAGCAAAAAAGTAATATTTCTTAGCATCAGTCAACTTATATGACAGAATTCGAATTGATGGGTTGATCTCATGACTCAGTATCTAAAAGGATCTTCAACTTGAAACAGTCAAGTCAAAAAGCATTAAATAAAATCAAAATTCAAAGTCATCCATTTCTTGGCGAGCAAAATAATCAAAAAAACAAGAAACTTAAATAACAGACGACGTTTTAATTGAAAATTCTGAAAAACATAGTCCCTTTTGTAGAATGAATTTATGGCGTGGTTGAAGAAAAGGGTCTGTAATTAAATGGATGAAAGTTGAAATTTTTACCAGAGCAAAAAGTGGAAACGTGGGATTGTGCCGTCCAGCATAAAAGATTTGACGCTGTAGCTACTCTACTACCCCACTCTTCTAGAATCATTTAAGATGCTTTATAGAAAAACTTCTTTTTTTAATGTTTTTAAATAATCAAATAAAATCATATTTTTAATTAAATTGAACCCTATTTAATGATGGTGAGATTTTAATCTGAGATCTTCACTTTCAAAATAATCATTTTATTATTAGACCACAATATTTAATTACTAATACATACACATGTTCTTTTATGTAATATAATCAAACTTAATGTTCCCTAAACCTATTTGACACTTTTTTTTTTCTTCTTTTTTCAGTTAGGAGTATATAAAATTGACCAGTGAGCCTAAAATTTCTTCTGTTAAAAAAAAGTACACTACTTAAACTCAATTATAAGTTAGTGGTGATGAATTTTGAAATCAAAACTTTTCATATGAATAGTAACTATCTTACAACTAGACTAACTAGACTAACACATGGGTATTCTTCTTTTCATTTTACATAGAGAAGAGAAGACCATAGCTTAAGTGGTCCAAAAACATTTGACAGATTCTTTTCTCATAGGCTTAAACTGATTATTTTGCTCCATTTTCTTTATTTTTGCTCCATTTTCATATGAATAGTAAAACATATGCAATCTAAACTCTACTAAATATACACAATCACTTAAAAATAATACATTAAGTAAAATTTCAAACTCTACTAACTATATATTTCATCTGTTTCATTATTCATTATTTATGACATGTTTGCTATATTATGGTATCCCAATAATAATGACTCATTTGCGAAAAAAAAACATTTTACTCTCGAGCTCCATTATTTTACATATAAAAAATTAATTTTTTTTTAATATACGTGTCAAAAAATAATATATCATAATTAATGAGACGAATGAAATACGTCTACCCAAAATCAAATCATTACATTAAAATCCGTATCCCGTGCCAAAGTGTAAGGAACTTTAGTGCTGGGAAGTATAGCAATTAACATCCTTTGATAACTTTCTATATTAGACAAAACTGATGGTGAAAAAAGTGTATTATCTTTTTCTCGTTTGTATGTATATGTACGTGCAAGTCTAGTTGTAAACCAATATTTTGGTTGCAATCAGTATTAAGCGAAACAAAATAGGCTACTTTGTGTAATAGTATTTGGAGTTTTTTTTACTATATTTGAAGTGCAATCATATGCCTTATTTCTTGAGCTTTTCTTTTCTTTTCATTTTAACAAATACAAAAATTAAAGTAACAACAATCACTAACAAAATAATCACAATATAACGTCTCGTATTTACTGTACATTAAAAATATATAGGACAGTCAGTTTTGTCATGCTATAATAAAGCATAAAAACCCCAATTTATTTATGCTCATTAATAATAAAGAAAATGTTCATGTGTATTAGAACTTTCATGGACTTGCTCCCCAAGCATCATTAATAATTAAGCATAATACGATAAATTATTTTCATGACACATTTCTTATTAAAATATGTGTGAAGTTTCGTATCAAAATTATTTTCATTACACGTCTTATTAAAATCAGTGCAATAATAAAAGGAAAATAAAAGTCCTATTATAAAAAGAAACAGTTGAGTTGATTATCCACTGTCATGAAAATTAAAATAATGAGCTTAAATCACATAGAGGTTTTCTTTGGCAAGCTAACACCTAACTTTCACAATAATTATGCCCAAAAATTATAAATATATTCACCAAACAAAATATATAAAGAATTAATAACCTAATCAGCAACCAACTGCTTCAAAATTTGACTTTTCAATAAAGGAGATGCAATTACAACTCATACTAAATTAATCAAGAATGAATCATTGTTATATCATACTAATAAGTTATTAGTATAACGCTCGTTTTGTTAATCTAATAATTAAGTAGTGTTTTCAAATTTCAAAAGTATTACGCTTGATCATAGTTTTTGGTTTCATTTAAACAATTTCCAAAGGAAATAAAAAATAATTATCCATTATGTTGAATGGTTTCTTTTTCAATATTGTAATCTTGAGGGCTTAGTTGAGAAGCAAGTAGTGAAAAAGCAAGATATATGATGACAAGAATTTGCATCATTATAATTTCTTTTCTTTTTTGTAACAACAAACAAAGCCAACCCATCTTTCATCATAGGAAACAAATTCATCCTTCTTTCTCTTACATCATAAATTTCTGTCTTCAACCCCAACAAAAATCATCAAAACTACCCAGCTCAAAATCCACCCCTCTTATTTAACTCACGGAAAAAGAGGGTGAAAGTAAAGTTTGATTCTTGAAATAAAGGAGGAGGAGGGGGAGAGGAATTCGGTTTCGTTTCTCTCTCTAATTTCTATTTTTGTTTCTGAGCTTTTTCTGTTGTCTTGTAATGAATGTTTGAATTCTCAAAAAAAATAAAGAGCACGCTTTGTGCTTCTCGCTTCTTGGAGGGTTCCTCCAAAATTGTCTAAAAAATACTTCTTTTTCTTGCCTTTGAACGTTCTTTTTATTGGGGGGAGAAAAAGCAATTTTCTTGCTGAGCAGAGCAACACAAAATTAGTGAAAAGGAGAGTAAATAGATGGAGATGATGCATTATCACCAGCTGTTGAGGACTTCATACAAGGATTCTTTGAGTTTATTGGAGACTGATATTCAGCATGCAAACTCTTTGTAAGCTGCTCTTTTACCTTACTATTACTATTTTCTTTTAAAGACAATGATGTTCTTGCTGCTTAAAGAAAATAATGTTCTTGCTGCTTTTACTTTCGTATTAATTTCTTCCGTGTTCTCCTTTTCTGGGCATGTATTTAATTTATTTTACCATATTTTGGGCAATCTTGGGTTTTGATTTTGTAGTAATTACTCTTGAATTGATTTTGTGGAATACGAGTAAAGAGCAGAGGAATCAATGATCGTGGTGTCTTTTCTATTTGATGCATAGGTTATTTTCTTTTCTGCTTAGATGGTAATATCACTATTTGTTAAGTTTTATGGTGAATTTTTGACTGAGCTGTGTATTTTCTTGAAGTCACATATGATGTTTGGCTGTTACATGTTGCTGTAATATTGTTTTTTTTTTGTTCCTGGATGGATAAGATTTGTGTTTTTATTGCATAGTTTTTGTGAGTGTCCTCACTTTCCTCTGATGTTCATGTTCTTCTTTGTGTTTTTGGGTCTATGCAATGTTGTACTGTTAAAAGGGAAGAATACATTAGCAATTGCATTGGGTAATCAATCTGGGAATGCATTACTTTTATGTCGTTTCTGCGTTTTCTCACTTCACTTTAATGAAACCTGTGAAAATGCTACATAGTGAACAACAAGAGAACAAATAATTTCAAAATTTAAGAGTTTCAATAACAAATATGGTTTCTCTGTAGGAAAAATAATCATTTAGTGGATTTTGAGGGTACGGTGCACATATATGATGATAACATATAGATTAAAGTGAGTGCCCTTCGTGGTGATATGAATTGTAAATATATAAGTTGAAGATTTATATTTATTCAATGCCTGGATATATTCGGGGCTTGAAGTGACCGTCTTAAGGCCCAAGCAGTCTTCATGTCCAATGTTGCAATTATGCAAACTTGGCAGTGTCTAAGTTGCTGGTTGGGAGTACCTGGCAATAGCATTATCGCTTATAATCAGTTTGAATATATTGGCCAAATCGCTTCCTGCTTAGTTGTAACTTGTAAGTGAGTGCCTTTTCCTTTTTTTTTTTGATGTTTATGTTTACCGAAAAAGAAGATGTATGAATGTGGAAGGCTGAAAGTATCAAAGGCATTCTACTTTATATTAGCAATTTAGACTATAGCCTCTCCTTGAATTTCTGCAAGTAATGTTTGTTTGCTCTCATCCTCAATTTTGGAATGTATTTGCGCATTGGCAGCACCAAAGCCGAAGCAAATTTATTATGTCCCAATCTGTTTCTGTTATTTGCTGCTTTGTTTTCTTTCACGGGATGCCAAAGTACAGGAACCGATGATTTCACTGTTTGATTGCTTCATAATTTATGGGTTTCCAGGGCTTCTGCAATCCCAAAAGCTAAGGGAGGTGCACGTCTTCAAATGAAATTGGTCTGCAATCACTTGGCACCTCTGTTTCTGTATTTCCTAAATTGGATCGACTGTTCGTGCGCATATTTTCTGCCAAGATATTTCAATCCTTTTCACATACTCATATATAAGGTACGAATATAGTAAAAGTACACCATTAGTTAGTTCATCCAATAATTAAAATCAGCCAACCTCTGTATGAACCAAGATTGTTATTGTCTTTTCTCTTCTATTAGTATTATTTATTCATTCATTTTCTTTTTTGGCAGGTATACACAGATGGAAGGCCAAAGATTTCAACAATTGGGAGGAAAGCATCTATCAAAGAATTCTATGGTTTGTTTTCCACCTATTTCTTAACATCCGAACAAAATGGATATTCTTCTAATTGTCCCTTAACTGCAGCCGTGATATTACCGTCGCTCGAGCAGCTCCATTATGACTTGGTAGAGATGGATGATAGTGACAGCGAAGTTATATTTACTCGAAAAAGCTTCAGTGGAAGGAGGTTTGAAGGAGATGGTACCTTAGACTCGGAGAGAGACGACGAATGTGGGATATGCTTAGAGGCTTGCACCAAAATGGTCATGCCTAACTGCTGCCATGCAATGTGCATCAACTGTTACCGAGACTGGTAATTAATACAAAAAAAAATCTTCTTCCTTGCCACATTTTCCTTCTACAAATGTTTCTTCTTGAACTCTTTCATTATCACTTTTATAGGAGCACGAGATCCGAGTCCTGCCCCTTTTGCCGTGGTAGTCTAAGACGGGTGGAGTCGAGAGACTTATGGGTTTTGACGGGTAAGGATGAAGTGATCGACCATGGGTCGGTGTCCACGGAAGACTTGCGAAGATTCTATCTCTATATCAGAAAATTGCCTAAAGATTTACCTGATGCTTTGTTCATAATGTACTATGAATATTTGATATGAATTGGGGTTTATATTATATATAGAAGAAGCCGAGCCGACCTCAAATGTAAATAGAGTCCGGTAAGAGAAATTTGTCTCTGTACGTATGTGAAATTGTGAATAAACCATCGCTTTTGCGGTCGCCAACTTTTTAATATGATGTCTTTCAAAAACCTTCTCGTTTGTCTCATTTTTTACTTACTTGATACATCTTTTATCATTTGGGAGAGTTGTTATATATTGTTTGGAAGAAAATTAACCTTTGTTCTCTGCCATAGGTTTTATTCCTCAGTTTCTTCAGTTACAGGTCAGACAGTAGCTCAAAATTCAACATAAGAGAAAAATACTGCTAGGCCACAAAGGGGTAGTTGTTGTATAGCAAACCACCTAATGACCTAACAAGTGTCAAATCTATCTTTGTAACACTTGACACTTGTATAATTTTATAAGACTTTATTCATCATTTCAACGACATTCGATATAAAATCTTCTAAATTTATAATCCAAATCCAAAAATTTTATAAAAAAAGGAGGAATGCTAAATGAGAACCCTGATCACATGTGCTCATTTTGCACACTTCATTGTGGAATATCTATTGTATTTTCTTGCTGGCTAGCATATAATGTGTATCTTGATGTTATAAATGGTTTGGATTCAACTATGACATGTCAATCCAACAAGTCATTATTTATTCATCCTTTAAGAATTACTAGGAAAAACAAGTAGTTGAATGTATGAATTCGTAAGTTTATTGTAATAAGATGTTATTGATTGAAGTAGTGACTCACAAGATCGTACTTGAGAGAATTAAAGTAGATTTTGGTTTTGAATAGTCAATTTAATTTTTATTTGAGCTTGCTACAGTTTGGAGGATGGATCTCCAATTCGTCTCCTTCTGATGTGATTTAGAAATTTTATTACGTTTTATCTATATGGAAAATTCTATATATCTTTAAATTGTGAGATGATGCATTAATTAATAAGTAAGGAATTTATAATGTGTGATATTGCATTAGTTAATGAATAAGAAGCGCGAATCAAATTTCTTATATCTTTATGATTATGTGTTACTATTCAATTTGAGAAAAAAGAAAGACACATTTAATGAAACAAAATACTCTCTCCACGATCTTTCTTCTCAATTTTACGATCTTTCTTCTCAATTTTCGTTATTGGTCCGTCCATCAAGTTTCTTCTCACTTCCATTCTATTTTACCCATCTATCCTTACAATCAAACATTATTTTCTTAAATGTCATTAATGAACCCACATATTAATATACTAACCCAACTTAATTAATCATTTTAATATACTAACACAACCTAATTAATTTAATTTATCTAATCAAAACTCAATCTAATTAATCATCCTAATATACTAACTCAACTTAATTAATCATTTTAATATACTAACACAACCTAATTAATTTAATTTATATAATCAAAATTCAATCTAATTAATCATCCTAATATACTAACATTAATATACTAACCCAACTTAATTAATCATTTTAATATACTAACACAACCTAATTAATTTAATTTATCTAATAAAAATCCAATTTAATTAATCATCTTAATATACTAACCCAACCTAATTAATCTAATTAAAATCCAACCTAATTAATCTAATTAGCCCAAATCTTAATAATCTAATTAAGCCCAAACCCATTACTAACACTTAATTAAATCTCACCTACCCCACTTACACCTAATTAATCTAACCTAACATCTAACCCATTACTAACAATTAATTAAACCCAACCTACCCACTATCATCTTCATCGAGTCTCCTTATGTTGTTCTAGATAATTCTAAACCCTACATCTCCCAACCCTTCTTCCCAAAAACACATTATCCCATCCCATTATCATCTTCATCGATTCTCCCTATGTTGTTCTAGATAATTTGAAACCCTACATCTCCCAACCCTTCTGCGCTGAATTCACTTTGACGCCTCAAACCCTAGATCACTCCTTCATTCCCACAATGTATTCATCTCCTCGATCACTTCTTGCCTCAAACCCTAGATCTTCTCCCATCCCTGCCATTAAGATTTTGGGTAAGTTTTAGGGTTAGTAATTTAGGGCTTATGTTTGTTTGCCTTCTGATTTAGTTTTTCTTGTATTGCAGGGACTGTGGGAGAAGGAGAAGCAGAGCATGAGGAGAAGAAGACATGGTCTGAGGAGAAGAAGGCATGGTTCAGAGCTTGTGCTGCTCGTTGGTTGCCTTCAGTGGTTGATTTCCTTGATCTAGACTGGCTGAGGTCGATTTCTTACCTCTTGTCTTAAATTTGAGGCGTAATTGGCTTATGATGTTATATGATTATGTGTGAGGCGTAGTTGGCCTGTTATCTTGTTATACATGAGGCGTAGTTGGCATGTTATGATCTAATTTTGTGGTTGTGGTTTGTGATGATCTGATTTTGTGGTGTATCCTGTGATGAGGCGTAGTTGGCCTGTTATGATCTGATTTTGTGGTTGTGGCTTGTGATGATCTGATTCTGTGGTGTGTCTTGTGATGAGGTCCTAGATCACCCAATGATGTTGTGTAACTGAGGGTGTTGTGATGAAACCCTAGATCAAAATATTTTGCCTCCACTTGTAATCTGTAATGTTTCTAGATGTGTGGTTGATTAAAGGACATTTCTGAGAGTGTAATAACTTAATGAATGTCATTTAGGTACTGCCACCTCTATGAATCTGTTTACAAGTTTAGGAGGTTTTATATTGTGATCTGTAGTGTGTTTATGTGGTATGTTATCCTCTGTTATGTGATTGTGTTGTGATTGTTGTGATCACCCAATGACTTTGTGTAACTGAGGGTGTTGTGATGAAACCCTAGATCACAATATTGTGCCTCCACTTGTACTCTGTAATGTTTCTGGATGTGTGGTTGATTAAATGACATTTCAGTTTCATCACCTCTATGATGAAGTTTTTCTAAGGGTGTAATAACTTAATGAATTTCATTTAAGTACTGTCACCTCTATGAATCTAGTTTACAAGTTTAGGAGGTTATTTATTGTGATCTGTAGTGTGTTTCTGTGATAAGTTATGCTACGTTCTGTGGTTGTGTTGTGATTGTTGTGATCACCCAATGATGTTGTGTAAATGAGGGTGTTGTGATGAAACCCCATATCACAATATTGTGCCTCCACTTGTACTCTATAATGTTTCTGGATGTGTGGTACTGCCACCTCTATGAATCTAGTTTACAAGTTTAGGAGGTTATATATTGTGATTTGTAGTGTGTTAAATCACAAGCAAAGCATGATAAATAAGTCGATGATGCAAAAACTAAAGCTGAGACTAAGTACCCATTCATTAGGGAAAAAAAGAGTTTACATGCTAAACAACAACTATGACTATGTATTGTGTTGCTTATACTGTAAACCAATCCCAAAAACCATCTTTACAGTCATTTTTTCAACTGCCTTACCAAAAAAACCTATCTGTCTGTACTCCAAACCCAAAAACCCAATCCTGTCTGTACTACAAACCCAAAAAGCTGTCTTACAACCCAAAAAACCAATCTGTCTTCAATTATCTTCAACTGTCCTACAACCCAAAAGTTGTCTTCAACTGATCATGTTATAACTTGCTCCCACATTGTTCATCTGTATGTCCAAGAACTCCAAACTTTCTCTAATCAGTCCCTCATCCACTTCTAATGTCTCAGGAAGTGTTCCTTGTCTAATTTGTCTAGCCTTGCTCATATATGAGATCTTGTAGTTTTTGCTGCCCCTCACCCTCATTATCTCTTTGTAGCAACCTTGTAGAGTTAGGAAAACGTTGTTTAGAGTTGTTGATGACAACTCATTGAATGCAGCTTCTACATTTTGCACTATGTCATCCATAGAGTTAGCTATCTTGTCATCTTGGAAACTTTGAATAGCTCTGAAAAAACCTAGATCGTTAACATTTGTGTCCGGGCTGTTTGGTGGTTGACATACCAAAGTAATCTTGAACCCGTCTGAATTTGCTGCATCCATGAATTCTTGATCATTGTGATTGATGTGAGGTTTTGCATTATCTTGTTGGATGATTATTTATTTGCTTGCATTGAGAGGCCATTTAGCCTTTATAGCTGGTATAATCTGCACAATAACAACTGCACTAATACTAAATGATGACTTTACAGTCTGATAGTGCATGTATAAATATGAAAAACTCACCTTCTTGATAAGGCAGTCCTTCATGACTTCCTTTGTGACAGAATGTATGGGTTTTATTTCCATGGTGCCTCTAACTCTGTTCTTTGACTTCCTTTGTGCTGCAACCAGCTCTGTAAAGGGAAAATACCAAGTTTCCCATCAAATATGAGCTCCCCTTGTGTGTCAAACTGTGGCCTGCTTACAGCGCACATAAACATCACCTTTGTGATAAATCTTTTTGATTTGCAATGCCTATATGGTTCTGTTTCATCAGGTAAAAGGTAGTATCTATCTGCTGTCTTTGTCATATAGAACCATTTCTTGTCTATGTGAACCACATTATGCATTGTGTGAAATTTGACTGCTCCATCTAATAAACTTGAGTCTAGATGACTCAAGCTCCATCTTAATCTCGCTATCTTGTTCATTTCTGTTAAAAATGGTTTGATTGCGCTTGTGTGTGCTCGTATTTCCTTCTCACGCACCCATTTTCCAAGTAAACTCTTGCTTACATTTAACTTAGCTGCCATCTTTCTTATCGAAGACCTTTCAAGCACGGTAAGAGTTCTAACCTTTTCTACGTCTAATTTCATTTTATCATTGTGTTGCACACCTAACCTTTTCGATTTCAGGTCCACTGCCTCCCCTTTCTCGAGTTGCCTTTTTGTTGCCATCCAGCAGGTGTAGATAGTTCGCCTCGACACTCCAAATTTTGTTGCAGCTCGTGATTGGGCTCCATTCTCTAATTCTCCATCTGTACTTTTCTGTAAAAGCCATTGGGCTATGACATTTCTATCAGCATTAGATAGTCTTTTGATTATCCTTTCTGCCTCCATGTTTGGAGAATTTAAGATTTGTAGTGAATTTGTATTTAGTGTTTGAAGAATGTGCTTTAAAGACTAGAAAACCGTGTACTTAAGCATTCTGTACTTGAGTTTAAATTTATGGAATTTGGAGGGATTTAGTAATCACTAATTTCCCTCCAAATTTTTACTGTACATTTCATTTTTTCCTTTCACTTCTGTTTTCATTTACTGATTGGAATCAAGTGTACTTTAAATGAATTAAAATCAGTAATTAGTTACAATTAGGGAATGAATTTCTGTAATCAGTAATTAATCATTAATTAATCCTTTCAGTAATTAATTAACGTGTAAATTAATTAAGACATTAATAAGGCAATTAATTCTCCAGTTAATTAATTAGACATTAAAGTACAATTCCTTGATTAATGATATAACTCACGTAAATTTAGGCATTGCATTATGCATTTAATTAGGCAGTGCATTAGGCATTTAATTAAGTTGTATCTTTATTAATTATTGAAACTAAAAATTAATCTACATCACTTTTATTTAATGTGGGTCTCATTATCCACTCACAATATCTTACACACTAACTACACTTTACTATCACTTTATACTTTATCAACTAAGTCAACACATTTTATTAAAACCCGTGTCGGGTCAACTTGGGAAGAAAGATCATGGACGGAGGGAGTATCAGTTTTTGGCAAATTTTGAGCCTACTGAATTTTATGTTCCGGTGCTTGTTTATCTTTATATTTATTTTTAAGTTTGTGATTCAGTTTTGATTTCAATGCAATTCTTAGCATTAAAGTTTTAAGTGTTAATAGGTATATTTACTCACTATCCAAAAATAATATGTAGAAAATATCTAAACATAAATGTATACATGAAAAATACACACTTTATTAAATATTGTGTAAGATTTTCTTACATGTGACCCTTTAGTGAGACAATGAGGTTGCTATATTTTAAATGATAACTTCATTATTACATTTACACTCCTCTTACCTTTCTCTCACTAAAAATCACAACATCTCTCGTGTAAATCTGCTTGAAGTCATCAAATTGGAAATATTTATCAGACAACAATAAGGTAATAACTTAACCATATCCATTTTATTTGGTAGAATTCACTACAACAAAATTTGCCTTTAATGACATCAAAAGATGCATCTATAAACTATTTATAACGACATTAAACCTATAGCTACAGTTATTTTGTGTGTCGTGTATTCTAGTGTAGCGAAAATTATTTTTTAATATAATGACAGTAACATGTGTTACTTTAGATTATTATTTCTAACAATAGAATTGATTTCTTAAGACATCTTGAAACGCTCACACAAGGTATTTTTCTCAATTTATTAAAGCATTTAAAAAAGAAAGATGTTTCCAAATTTATATTTTGACCTTCATATATTACGATTTTTTTATTTCAATGTATATATTTGGTAAATTAAAAAAAACACAAAAAATATTTAATTTCAATGAGATTTTCTATTTAATTTTAATTTAAATATAAAAGAATATTCAATTATAAATTTTAATCGACATACAATATCAAGAAAAAAGCAAAAAAATCTACATGCTCTAGTAATATTTCGGTGTTACAATGACCAACTATTTATAAGCTATTAAAACAACACTAGTTTTTCATATCATGCTACCTTCTACCCTTTTGAAGTTGTTTGTAGCTTTCAATGATGCATTCATTCTGTAAATTCTTTCAGTGAAAATTAGTAGATAAATCCACGCAACACAAATATCTTCGAACTCGGAATGTATAACACCTTCAGATCTGTAAGATAGTCTTCAATATCTTCAGTATATGAACTCAACTATTTCCCTGCATGTATCACATAAATTAAAATTACAATATATATATATATATATATATTTATACATTTAATTTGAAATAAGAAATAGACAAAATTAAAATATAACTATTTGCATACCACGAAAAAGAGAGCACTTCAAATTTTTTTAAAATAGATACCTAGACTTTATCTACAACCTGTAACAATCTACCTGCAGGGGCATGTGTCTCCACTATATATTCATCTCCATGTTGTTATTATTTTAGGCTTAACCAAATAAACTAAAACACATTTTTATGGTTTAAACAACAATTTTGAAGACTTACCTTTGTTGTAGAAAAATATAACGTATGTGTGTCTGCACAAAGTCATACTTATACTAGACCTGCAAATATATAAAGAGAATAAACTTCTATCAATAACTATGAACTGAAAAAACGTAATAGAGAAGTAATTTCTTACGATTATAGACACTTTACAATAAAAAGAAACACTAGTAGAAAAGGTAAATAAAGAGAAAACAACATACACTTTGTCAACATTATAGAGTTAAAAAAGTTTGTACGCAACTTCAAAGAAGAATGACTCCAAGACTTACCAAAAGATTGATCCAACCTCATTATTTGTCAATCTTTTCCTGCCAAGTAAACAAGATTTGGTACATGTTAAGAATCTTGCAAAATTCATAGGGTGTTGGATTCTTTGATGCTTAAACCTAATTTTACATTAATGCATGCCAGATAACAAATTTAAAACGACCACAGAACATAACTAGAAAATTTTTATACAAACATCAACAAATCAACAATATTGATTTAGATAATCTAAATACATTATTTTGCAATTCTAAAGTCTAAACAACCTGAAGGTGTAACTTTTTGAGAAGAAAAATCTTAATTTCTTCAATGAAACATTTTAATTCTGCTTTCCTCTACAAGTACAATCAATACTATATAAAACCATATTGCAATTTTGCCTCAGAGCTACTTTGAGTGAAACTCATCCAAATTAATTAATATCCAAATTCAACCATTATAACTACATCATAATTAATAAATTTTACTGCAATTAGAACACAACTTCACCACTTAATTTCCAACACATAGGAGAAATTTTGAAAAAATCAAGGTCTGTTATGTAGAAATTCAATTGAGTGTGAAACTCTAAATCAAACAAAAATCTATTAAAAAAGTACTAAATACTCACCGATATGAATAATGAAATTGAGCAATTTCAACAACCTAAAACAATCGAAGTGAGGAAAACAACAAATGTCGCTGCTTCACAACAAAAGAGATCTCTGATCTCCTATCATATAAGGCGAAACAATAAAAATGAGTCAATCGACTCTACTGATTTAATTCTACCCCCATGCCCTAACTAATAAAATTCGAACCATTTAGAATATGGAAGGGGAAAATAAAATCGTTTCTTTCTAGAACTGAGAATTGAGATCAGAACAAGCGGCGCAAATCAAATTCACAAGTTAGAAAAGAAAAAAAATTGACGGCAAGAAAATTGATAAGAAAATAACCTATGCAAATGTTTGCTTCAAACCTAGGAAGAAGAAATGAGGAGGTGGAGTCTGAACGTCTAAGCGGTTTTCCCTTTTGCTTTTTAATTAATTATTTATATTATTAACTAGTAATTTAATACTCCTATGAAAATGTCAATAAACTTGGAGGGATAGTTTGCGTCTTACTTTTTATTTTTGTTTTTGTAGACACACTATGATGTTGTAATTGTCATATTTTCTCCACATCGGTCTTTCTTTGTCGTATTAGTATTCTATAACTTCAACATTAATCGATATATAAAATTTGATGTTGTAATAGGAGTCTTATTACGTCGTTGTTCAATTAGTGTCGTCAAACTGATGTCGTTATAGCCCATTTTTCTTGTAGTGATTTCAATACCTCTCGTTTTTAGACAACTACCACTTCCATAATTACGCTCGGTATTTCTATGTGTAACATATTTGTCTGCGGTATTTACTTTTTTACACATAATATATGTTGCGATCTACGAAAACATCAATACCACCCGCAAATATGCATCTACTGCTGGTACATCAAACCGATGGTATTTGTAACCGTAACACCTATACCTGCAGTATTGTTACATATATGTAGATAAATGCATTCCAAACATGATTATATCACTACCGCACGAAAATACCTAACTACCGCGGGTACATATAACTAGCGGTATTTCTATGTATTTACTTTACGCGAGTGGTATTGGTAGATTCAAGTATGTAGATGGTTTCTCAACACTTATATGTTACCTATTACGTCTGGTTTCTTACTAAAATCACTCTTTATTTGTAGATAACAGATTATACACCCGTGTGCGTGAAATATGGAGGGTATTGGGATGGGTGGGTGTATGTATATGGGTGGCCAGGAGCAGATAGCACCTCTCCCGAACAATTATGTCACGATCTCGAACTTGAAATTCTGCATCGAGTACATGTCTATTGCAGCCGAAAATCAGTACGATATCTTCTGTTTGTCAAGATCGAAGAATGGTCGGCTTATCAAATCTCAATTAACCACCGATGATGAAGTTAGAAGACTGTGTATGATTCAATCATCACATACGGTGTATGTGGATTTGAGAGGGGAATCGAGCAGCATAAAACAAGAATTCCTTACCTCAACTTTGCATGTGGTGACGGTGTGGTGAAGAAGATGGTGGTGGTGATGATGATGATGCTGATTATGATGATGAAGATTACGTTATGAGTTCAGATTGTTCTTCTTCATCTGAATCCGATGAAGAACAAGCTCCTGCGATCAACGGTGCTACATTTGCTGAATTTGCTGCATGGATACATGATGTAGGGGGTATGTGAAGAGTTATGGAGATGATGTATCCGAGTGTGGATAGTGACGTCAAGTACAACCCTAATACAAAAGGATTTTTAAGAAATTGGATAGTTCCAATGGTCCCCCTCAATGTTATGACCTCCGATGTGTTGACTAAAGAAAATCCAATACTCGAAGAGTTAGGTGATGGGTCGATCATCAATGATAAGGAAGACTTGAATATTGCGGCTGGATTGTGGAACATGGAGAACCGAGCTGAATACAGAGTCGTAAGGTCAGACACGTATCGACTGCACTGGTGTTCTAAGGTGTCTGAAAGATGCCCATTCGTTTTGCGTGCTCATTGTCATGGAGGTAGTTGAGCTGCATCTGAATTTCGTGCTGAGCACACTGGTAATAATGATATCATACATCTTGGTCCGAAAAAGGTCCACTCAAAGGTGATTGACGCATTCTTTGTGAAGAAAATGCGACATGTAAAAGATACCATTAAACCGAAGGTTATTCAGGAGGAGCTGAGGAGGTGTTTCGGTATGGATGTCACGTATGATGTTGCACTCAGAGGAATAAATCATGCTTTGGAATTGATTTACGGTAAATATGATGCATCATTTTAGTTGTTGCCTGAGATATCTACGTATGTTGGAAGTGATGAATCAAGGTACGATCACCGATCTTGATGTCGGTCCTGACAATAGATTCAAACATTTGTTTGTTGCTCTTGGAGCTTACAGAGCGGGGTTCGGCTTTTGTATGAAACCTGTGATAGTTGTTGATGACACTCATTTAAAGGGAAAGAACAATGATAGTTTATTCGTGGCAGTAACGAAATATGCGAATGAACAAATTTACCCATTAGCTTTTGGGATTGGGCCGATCGAAAATCACGAGTCTTGGATTTGGTTCCTTACCAAAGTCAAAAGAGCTTTTGGTAGTACGCCAAACACATTGATCGTATCCGATCAACATGTGTCGATTGAGCATGCCGTGAGTATTGTATTTCCTGAAGCAACACACGGTTTATGTTACTATCATCTTAGCGACAAGATCAAACGATTTGGAAAGACCACTATTGGTTTATTTCAGAGAATTGCTTACACATACAAGCATAATGAATACCATAAAAGAATGAGCGTCATACATGCTTCAGAGCCTATAGATTATGAGAAGTTGATGAGTGTTGGCTATGTGCAGTGTAAGAAGTCTTATTGAATTAAGACTTCTATATATGCACATATGTCATTCACTATTGCCTTTACCTATCTATGAAATGCACTTACACTTTTGAACATTTCATCAATTAAATTTCAGAACCAATAATCACACAATCAACACACAACAACATCAATCAAAGCAATCACACAACTTAACCCAGTTTATATTATTTCAGTCTATAACATTGGCTACCAAACCGTGCTCATCAAATACAAATTAATCAGCAGGATCACATAATCATAGATTCATCAGTAGAATCAGATTCATCACCATAATCACATAAGCATCATCATCATATAGATTCACCATCAGAATCATAAAATTTCAACACCAGAATCAGAATCACAGTAATCATAGTAAGCATGTAATCATCAAGAGTCAAATTAACAGGAAAGATCTCACCAATTTTCCTCCTGCATGCGACAAAACAAGACTCAATTCCACCTTAGCAGCTTCATAATCCCTTGCAACAGTTTCTTCTCCAGCCACCTCCACCAACTGCTGGCAGAAACCGTAGCTCAAGAGACGGTGTATCTCTTGAGGCCACATGCAGTTTGATAGATGGAGTGGAGGTGGCTGGAGAAGCCCACACAAGTCATATATTTGAGGACTTCAGCTCCCCCCGTCGCCACTCTCCTCACTGCCGCTCAGAACAATCGAGATCGAGAGTTTCATCACAGGAGACAGTGTGTTCAGAGGTGAGACCGAGGGTTTCATCACAAGAGAGGGCGAGAGAAACAAATCAGTGGAGAGTTCTAGGGTTTCTTCACAGATCTATGAAGAGGACTCCACTGACGCGTCAAATGTATGCATGGTGGTCATCCACTCCGACACACGACTTCTCTTCTTCGCCCTTGGTTGAGATAACAATACTTCACCACCTCCAACCGTAAATTGAAGAATTTGGGGTTGGTTATTTACGAATTTCATCACGAAGGGGGTAAGGGGTGGCAATGAGGGAGATTCTTGGTTATTAAACTAAAAAATTATCTCGATTTTGGGTGATTTCATCACTGTGGGTAAGGTTTCAACCACAATTGGTGGAAGAAGGCTGAAGAGAAAACTCTAGGTGAGGTTCGAAGAGAGAGAAGCATAGTTGAGAAATGAGGTGATGAAGAATGAGGGTACTGGACTAAGGTTAGGGATTAGAGGGATAATGAGTTTAGGTTAGTATGTTAATTGAGATTGGTTAAGTGGGTTAATTATTTGGGTTAGTTCTAAAATAGCCCAAAAAAAGAAACTAGACTAATGGTTTGGGACACCCCAATAAGGAAAAATGGACTAATAATATGGGACATAGGGAGTATAATAAAAAAGTAAGAAAAGTAGATATTTTTTCCAAAATACTCTCGTTAATTGCATGACTAAAATTGTTCATGCTCATGTAAATTGTGTGAGTGACACAAAATTGCACAAACATGACCAATTTTGTCATGCTTGTGCAAACTGTATGAGTGAATAACTATTTGTTGATTTGACATTACATGAGCATAACCATTTTTCGTCATGTTCTTACAAATCAAAATTCTTCATTGAGAATTTTTAGTTGGCGGGCAAGGATTTCTACAAATCACAATATTCTGATAGACATAACAAACACCTCGGGGTGACGATGGAGTTTAGTGACCAGAGAGACCTGTGGTCATTGCAACGATGGAGGAAAAAAAAATCAAATAGAGATTGTACCAAGAGGGATTTTTTTACAAAGGATGGAAAGGATCAGGGAGGTGATGGGGTGGGCTCGGCAAGCAGAGGCGCTCCACACAGTCATGGGAGATAGACCCAACTATTAGCATGCTTATTAAGTTCTTTAGAACAGGGCCTCCATAAATATAAGAGCCCAAATATTGAATTATTATAGGTTTAACCATTTTAATTTTTGTTTTAAAAAACCCTGCTCTCTCTTCTTACTTCGTGTTTTTCTTACATCTCTTCATTTCTTCTTCTTTTTTCATTCTATTTTTTTCTCAAAATATTTTAACAACAATCTAATAATCAAGATAATGTGAATTATATAATTTTTAATTAATATGTTGACAAAATTTAAAAGGATCATTTTATAATTAGTACATGACCCAAATATTGATTGAGACGAGTGTGATGAGAGAGTCCGTGAGAGAGAGCATTTACGAAGGTATCAGTAGCGGTGTGTGTGGCGGATTATGTTGGTGCTATGGTGGTGGTTAGTATATTTTGTATTGCATAAGGGAAAATGAAGAATATGGTGGCAGATAATGGTGGCGTTATGTATATTAAGAATCTCGTAAGTAAAAACATATCGCTCAAAAATATCGTCTAAAAAAACACGTGATTTAGAGAGATACAGATGGGTGAACAAGTTCCATGGATGATGTAATACTTGACACACTGGTCTACCACAATAACAATTACCATAGTTGGGAAGCACGAGATGTTTCTGAACCATGTTGTTCGATATTGCATAGAAAATGTAAGGCAAGATTGTGAGTGTGAAGTAACAAATTGAGGAAGTCAATCAGAGAATATGATTAATCACTAATTGATTCGATACATTCCAAAAGGTCCTTAAAACTGAAAGAACTCACTCATGTCGATGTTATGAAAACGTTTTGCAGATGATAACGTTTGGAAAAAAAAATACTTAAGGTATGCGTCAATCATTCCAAATTATAATATTAGGAAAATATTTTTAAATGGCTTATTTTATGTACTATAGAACCACCATTTTGCTCAAACTTACTACCGAGAGGGTGAAGATGAGTGACATAAGTTTCTCACCATTTTCGGACAGATTGTCGGCCCGCAACATTAGGTCCGTCAATGGTACCATGATCATAGCGATGCCAATGACAATGCTTGTGAATCGAGTGTAGATACTAGTTAATATAGTTTTTGTTGATAAATGTTTATTTGGATTGCGAACAACATTGTCTTTTAGTTATGTTCGAGGAACAATTTTATGGTCACGATAAACTATTATGATCTATGCATGACAATTATATTAATTTTATCTCCATATGATTTGTTTTTAACTAATACAATATACATGCTTTTTAATTTAAATTAGGTATTGGATTCGACATTGGGTGATTCGAATTTGAAATTTAATTATTCGAATTTGAATACGAATAGTTTTAGATTTAATTTGTATTCAAACATAAATTCAATAGGGATATTTATGAAAAATGTTCACTTGTGTAACTTAAAATGAAAATACTCACTTTGTAAATAATACATGAAAAATACCAAAAAAAATGAAAAAAAAAAATCTATAATACCCTTAATTATTTTGGTTAATAAAAAAAAAGTCTATTATTATAGTTAGGGGTGAAAATTTGGGACCGAGATTTGGGACTTTCACGGTCCCGTCTCGAGTCCCGACGGGATTCGGGACCCTGAGTCCTGAATTTTTTAGGATCGGGATTGAAGAAATCAAAATTTTCGGGACTCGAGAGTCCCGAATCCTGATAGAGATCCGATTTCTCGAAATTAATTTTAAATTTTGGGACATTTGATCCTGTTCGGGATTTCGGGACCATTCGGGACTAATCGAGATAATTTTTTCGGTACCGGAATCGGGACCAGGACCAAAAATTCAATAATTTCGGTATCAGAACTGGAATTCCTGGTCTGGTCCCGATTTTGTTATAGTTGTACCATTATTAATTTACGTTCTCATGATTCCAACCGTCCATCTAAATAATAAAAAATATATTTGTAATAAGAAAATCATCTGTGTATAAAAAAAGGAAATCCTGATTTTAAAATTCGATCTTAATATGAAAACCCGGTCGATTTTACCTTGAGTTTTGCAAAGCACGAACATATTTTCAGTTTAAGACCGGATTTGACCGAGTTTTTGAGTATATATTTTGCGTCTTATCATCATGTTAAATCAATAAATTATGTCAGCAAAATTCATAGAAATATATAAATTGGATCGGTTAAACATAAACATGTCATTTTTGCACAAAACGACCATATTTTCATAAAAATGCATGTTTCCACGACATGATTTTAACTCATTAACCTCATAACATATTATTCTTGGAAACTACAAGTTTAAATTTCATGATACTTCTTTCGTTTCACCAAACAAACACGCGATGTGATTTCTTATTCTCTTCTTCTCCCCTTCTCTCATTCTCACTTTCGTTTTTTTCCAACTCAAATGTGTTACGGAAGTAAAAGTGAAAGTGAAATGTTATATATAATAAATATGTGGGGTATTGAGTCCAAATATGATGTCTCGATTTTAAGTTAATTATATTATAGTGAAAATTAAGGTCTTGATTGTCGTCTTGATTATTGATTTTTTTAATTTAAAAAAATAAATTCAAATGTCATACTCCACCTGTCTTACTTCAATTGTCCCAGTTGATTATAATAATACATCAATTTGAATATCAAATGAGACAATTGATGTGGAACAGAGGGAGTATTATATTTTAAAAATAATTTCTCAATTAGATGTCATATTAATGTATTTTAGCTATATTAATTTCAAAAAAAATAATAAAAAAAATAATTGATATTAAATTAAAAAAAGAAAAATATAATAATTTATCAATCATTTGCATAAACTCACAAAAAAAGCAAATCAAACTTTGACTAAAAATATTTTAGATACTTTACATGTCGGCACTTTTCATATATTTTTTAATTTTTTGTTAGAAAAATGAGTATATTTCATATAAATATCAATAAATTTACAAATACAAAAAAAATATATTTTTTAATTCGTAAAAATATCAATAAATTTACAAATACAAAAAAAATATCTAATTATTTACAAGAGTAACAATGTTTTTATGTTAAAAAAGTGATTATATTTGACATTTTTTTTAATTTGTGACTAAAATTTATTTATTTTTGATATATTAATTTAGTATATTAACGAAAGGAAAAACTGATATCTTAAGTTCTTAACAATCAAAAGGTGAAATGGCTGATTGGGTCTGGCCCGGATTTAACGATAGGTTTTGAGTTTTGAGTTTTGACTTTCGAAACGACGTCGTATGGTTGCCAAATAGCCAGAATTTATGAAGCTCTTCCCAATGCGTTGTAGTAACAAACAAATGCACAATCCTCCACACTGTCTCACCGTTCCAACTGAAAACAAAAGATCCCTCCTTTCTTACTTCAACAAAAACCCAATTATCATACCCCTCTTTTCGAGGTAAAATCCTGTTATGTCGGTTTCGTTTTCTTCTTCCCCGTCTTCTTCTTCCTCTTTCTTTTTTCTTGTAATTTAATTAAATTTTGTTCTATTGTACACGTGAATGGCAGGATTGATTTTGTTCACAAGAATGGATTGCGCGTGGAAGAAAGATTGAAATTGAATTTTTAATTGTTTTCAGATCCGGTTCTTGGGTGCAACAGGCTCTGAGAGTTTTGTTTCATGGAAATGGAATATCATAACGTGAGAGAAGGCGCTGCAGCAGCTGAGGAAGGGGAAGGTTTTTCTTCTATGGAGATCCCCTATGATGCAGCAGCAGCAGCTGTAGCTGAGAGTGCTACTGATTCAGTTGATCAGGTTTCCCCTTTTAATTGAAATATTAATTTAACAATTTCAATGTGGAGCATTGAGTCGTAACATAATTATTTTGGACTCAAGTGTAACGTATGTGATGTGATACTGTTTCTTGAATGTGCCTTAATTTGTGAAAAATGGTTGCATGGTAGATTTTGATTTAAAACTTTCACAATGCCGAATTCTTGAAGTTTGGTAATGTAAGGTATTTTATTACTTGGTAATAGAAGATATCTATTATCTTTCAATGCACTATTATCCGTTACATTTTATTTGACCTGGGATATGTCTCAAAGTATTCGGTAATCAACTGATTACAGCTTCAATTATTTTATGTTTATTGCATGTATACTGTGTGTTAGAAAATACACAACTTTTGCATGTGTGCTTGTGTTAGAAAATAGACAATTTTGGATATAGGAACTTCAAGTTGTGATACTATGTATCTGTATGGACTAGTTTCTATACTAGGAACTGGAATCTGAAAGTGAAGTGCCATGTGCACCATGCTATCTAAGAATATTAAGTTAACTAGAAAAACTTGAAATTAGATATTTTACCCCCTTATGTCCCTAGTAAATGCATTTTGTCGCCACTGGAGTATTGTATGATATGATTACTGCTTGTTTTTCCATTCTCTAGCTTTCTGTATTGTTGCTTGATCCTGAAATGAGTGTGATTGGTTTTGGTACACAGTTGTCGGTATAAAGATTAGTTTATCCTGTCTAGATGAAAAATATATTGCCTTTGATTAGCATTGTGTACTTGATAATAAATCTATTTGTGTTGGTCCCTGCCTCGTCAAACAATTGTTGATTATCCTGTTTCAGCATATAATTTCACTTAATACACTATAAAGAACTCCTCTTGCATTATTATTGTGGACACTATGGATTTTACTTAACACATACACAGACACTAACTGACATACACATACACACACATACACTAACTGACATACGCATACACATATGCATAAATAATTAAAATATATGTCCAAACATTAATAGAACTCGGTGGTTTGTGTTGGGTTTTGGTCATGCAGATGTATCCTACTATCCCAAGTAACGGCGAGACACTAGATTCTTTCCGCAGTTTACCAAAAGACACACAGGCAGCCGAGGATGGGGCAAGAGAGGATACGTTTGTTGATTGTCCAGATGAGATTGAAACTTCTGAATCCCAACATAACTCTGAGGAGAAGGATTATGGACAAGATGATCAGGCTGATGAATCAGATAGTGGAATTAATGTCCCCCAAATGATAGCTGAAATAGAATTGCTCCGTGATAAACTTGAGAAAAGTGCTTTTGAGAAAGAACGCTTAGCACAAGACTACGAGGTTGATCTTTTGATGCCTCTTCCTATTTGATTTATCAGTGTGTAAAATTACCTGAATGCCTCCCTTTTTTCATTTTCTTCCTTCTGCAGGGAGAAAGAGTAGTGCTTACCAGAGAACTCTCCCACCTTTTCCATGAATTGAAGGTTTCAAATGAGCAACACCTTGCAGCAAGTGGCAGTGCTGATGGAATTATTAATCATAGTCAACATGAACTGGTAACTTGGGATGAAGCTGTGGGTTCTGGCGCCTCTTTGCACGAGATTATAAGTGAATGCTCTAGATTGCTTAAAATTACTATTAATGAACGTCAAGAAACTGTGGAGAAAGTGAGGGAACTCGGTTCTGTACTATATTCAAAAGATCAGGAAATTGACATTCTCAATGCCAAGGTTGTTGAGTTAACTGACTCAAGCAATGTAGCTAACGTTGATGCAAATTCAAAATATGATCATCTGTCTCAATTGTATGAAGTGCAGCTTGAGACTGATCGTCATATTGAGGAAACTGCAAACAGGATTCTATCATCTTTTACCCCAGTGTATCATCAGGATGAATTGTCAGATATATCACTAGTAGAAAAGATTTCTAACATCGAAAGATCTGTCATGGTGCTAGTTGAAAAGTATAACATTCTTGTTTCTGGATGTGAGCACCTTAAGGGATGTCTAAATGATGTAGGAATAGATTTCGACAAGATTGATGAAATTGGAACTTTTGCCTTGGCTCATGACAAAATTCTCGAACTCAGGAGGAAGGAAGAGGATATGTACCAGAATCTTAGCACGTTAGAAGATGTAAATAGGAATTTGGTGGAACAATTAGAGAAACAAAAGTCAAATTTTGAAAATATGAATGCTGAAATTGGAAGATTAAGTGCAGAAGTTGAACAAGGAAAAAACAGGTATGCAAACACAAAAGAGAAGCTTAGCATGGCCGTGACAAAAGGAAAGGCATTGGTAAAGGATCGAGATTCTCTGAAGCAATTGTTGCTTGAGAAAACTAGTGAGCTGGAAAGATGCTCAATTGAACTGCAAGAGAAGTCAGCTGCTCTAGAGGCTGCAGAAACGGCAAAGGAAATGGTTGCATCTAG
>JAPKLX010000025.1:1598785-1626162 GCA_026898415.1 Leonotis leonurus
GCTGCTCTAGAGGCTGCAGAAACGGCAAAGGAAATGGTTGCATCTAGTGAACAATTGGCTGCTTCACTGCAAGAATCTCTTGCAGAGAAGGAAGTAATACTTCAGAGATGTGGAGAAATATTATCCGAGAGTTTGGTAACTAATGAAGTCCAGCCAAAAGATATTGCTGAGAATATCAGAAGGCTTGCAGACGAGAACAGATCACATAAGGATATATCTCTGCAATATCGTAAACTAGCTGATGCTATACAGTCCTTTGATTTTCCTGAATCAGTGGCTTCAAGTGAATTAGACGTGTGTGTCCGTTGGCTTGCAGAATCATCTTACCTATTCAAAGAGGAAGCTCTTAAGTTGCAACAAGAGATAGCTAAAACGATAGAGGCTGCAAATGGGAAGATAGAGCATCTCACCATATCACTTTTAGCTGAAATACAGGAGAAAAATGATCTTCAAACAGAATTGGAGATTTCAAGAAATAATTATGAAGCTCATGAAAGGTCACTAAATGAGGTGGTTGAAGCTAGGCAGTCTGTAAATATTGAAATTGACCGCCTAAAATCATCTCTTTTAGCGGAATCACAAGAAAAGAGTAATCTTCAGTTGGAACTGGAGAACTTGAGAGAGCAATATGAAGGAGTTGTGGAAAAGGAATATCAGGTTTCACTGGAGAAGGATAAAATGTTAGGTATACTACTGGAAGCATCTGGGGCTGCAACTGATGGTCATGGAGAGGTTCATCCAGAGAACTCTGACATAAGCACCATTCTTGATTGTTGTGTTGCAAGGATTAGGGAAAATGCACGTGCCACTGAACCTTCACTTGCAAATCCGGAGTTTTTTGAGAGCTTCAACAGTCTTTTGTATGTAAGGGACCTGGAAATGAATCTATATAAGCTAATAACAGAAGAAGGTACGTCAGATAGGGCACAGGTCCGTCATTTATCAGAGGAGCTGAAAACAAAAAATCTAGAACTCAATTCCCTCAAGGATGAGAAGGCCACTATGCAGAAAAGCCTTGATCAATTAGAGGATAGATGTGCTTTAATAAAGGAGAAGCTATCTATGGCAGTCAAAAAAGGCAAGGGGCTGGTTCAAGAACGGGAGACCCTGAAAGGTTCGATAAATGAAAAGAATGCTGTAATAGATAACTTGAAGTCTGAACTGCAGCAATATGAGACCAAATATTCGGAATGCCAGGATCGTATCACTAACTTGTTAGTTGATTTGGAACGTATCTCTCTCTTGGAGAGAGACATTGTCTCTACCAAAGAGCACTCAGATCAGCTCGAGCAGTTCTTATCAGAGAGAAATAGTATGCTACAAAGAATCATGGAGTCAATTGAAGGCATTTCTACTCCGACTGATCTCTTCTTTAACGAACCTGTAGAGAAGATAAAATGGATTGCTGGATATGTCAAGGAAAATGAAATTTCAAAGATGCAACTGGAACAAGAACTGAGGAGTGTAAATGATGAAGTCAGTTCGTTGGCTAGCAAATTATCTGAAGTCGAGACAGTGATGAAGGCACTTGAAGACAACTTATCAGTTGTAGAAAAAGACAGATCTGAGCTCTTGGATGAGAAGAAAGAACTTGAAATTTCCAAGGCACTAATAGAGGAGGAATTGCAGAAGGAAAGAGAGAAAGCTGTTTCACATTCAAGTAAGTACAGTGAACTTTTTGTGAGTAAAAAAGCACTTGATGATGCTTTGTCAATAGCAGAGGAGAATGTTTCCAGGTTCATGAATGAAAGAGATGTAGCTGTAGAAGGTAAATCTCTTGCTGAAGAGCAGGTACAGAAATTAAAGGAGGACCTTGCAGACCATGTCAACAAACTTAGTGATGCTGAGAAAATTATTCAGTCCCTTGAAGATGTATTGTCTAAGGCACAGAAGGATGCATCACTACTTGCTGAAGAAAACAATAGAGTTCGAACAGGTCAGGCTGATTTGGATGATGAGATGAAGAGAATCAGAGAAGAAGCTAACTTGCTTGCTAGCAAGCTTTCTGAATCTTCTTTAACAATCCAATCACTTGAGGGAGCGTTGCAGAATGCAGAGAATAAGATGGAAGATATGGTTCAGGGAAAAGAAAATGCTGAGGAGTTAAAAGCACTTACCACAAAACTAGAATTTTGTATGGAAGAGTTAGCTGGCCAAAGTAGCATCAAGAATCGGACATTGGAGGTCTCTGGTCATCTTGAAAGTCTTAAGTTACTTCTGAAAGATGAGACACTTTCAACCTTGCTAGTACAATGTTTCCAGAGAAAATTTGAGAGCCTAAAGAGCATAGAGATTATAGTTCAAGAAATCTTGGACTATTCCTTGGAAATGGACCCTGATTTGCAGCATAACAGCTCTATCATGAAGGTATAGTTACTTCTAGTGTTTTACATTTTGTATTATTGTTTCTCGACTCTAGGTGTTTTGCATGAATGCACTATGTTTGAATTAATCACTTTAGACACATGTTTTGGGTCAAAAGTTTACATTGTCCTCAAGCTTAATCAGTTTAATTAAATACCTGAAGTGTGACTTAGTAACTCTTCATGGATTTATTTATTTGCTTCTAATTGTTTTCATAAATAAACATGGGACTCATTACTCCTAGTAACTATATTATGGTTGTAGAATATATTTGTATATGACATTCAGATGCATTATATCCATGTTTCATAGTATATATTTGTTGTTGTGTCCCTAATCTCTACTCCATATATATATGGGAGACTCTCGTGAATATACAATCTAAATCTTTTCTCATATATGTTTTTAATACTTTTCTGCTCTGCAAAAGACTGGTTTCTGTAATTCTGTACTTCCCAATATATTTCATTATACAGTTCTCATTGTTTACATGTGACATTAACTATACTTAAATGTAGATATATATGTTTACGCGTTTGTATATAGATATCTGTTGCGCGAGTGCGTGCGTGCGTGTGCATGTGTGTGTGAGAGAGAGACAGAGATTGTTATGGTGTGTGATCATGCACTGCATCCTGTTATAAGTAGCCTTTTTGATTTCTTCTAATGGAAGCTCTCTGCACGTCTCCTTTCCCTTTGTAGGATGAGTTGTCTATTTCAACTACTTTTCCATCTACCACTGATATTGCTCCAAATTTGGAAGTGTTGAATGATGAGGAAAATGCTGTTGATGGTGAGAGCATGTTTGGCATTGAGAATATGGTTAAAAGATATCATCTGAAGAGCAAAATTCTGTCTGATAATTTCAAAAACCTGTCTACACTTTTGGATGAATCAATGGAAACTGTGCTGAGAAGGTTACACTTACAAAAGGAACAAATAGTTGATGCAATGAAATATACAGGCTCTCTCAAAGATCAAGTGAAGGACATTGAAATCAATAAGAAGAGACAAGAAGATACCATAGCATCACTGGAAAGTGACATAAGAATTTTGTTGTCTGCTTGTACTGATGCCACTCAGGGATTGGAGTTGAATGTAAATGAAGTTTCATCTAAGCTAAGACCTATCAAAGATTTGGTAAACCTAGATGGCATAATGTCCATGGATATGGACGCAATCAATGATGATGTAAATACAGAACTTGCTACTGATCATACGAAGGAGGCTTGGAAGCTTCTACTTGCTACAAGACGGAGTCAAGATCTTGGTATCCTGTATCAGGATGCAATAAGTAAATTGATGGGTATGACAGAAAATATGCAGAACAAGCTGACAGAAATTCAATTGAGTTCTGATGAAATATTAGAAGAAAGAGATCTATACAAAGACAAATTCTTGAAATTGGAGACTGATCTGAAAGAACAGAAAAACTTGCACCATGAGATGACTAGTAAACTAGAAAATATGCGGACCAAACTGACTGAGACGCAAGTAATTTGTGATGAAGCCTTGGAGGAAAGAGATCTATACAAAGAAAAAATCTTGAAATTGGAGACTGCTCTGAAAGCACAGCAAGACTTATATGATGAGATGAAAATTAAGCTAGAAGATCATGCTCAAAAGGAGGATGAACTGAGGGAAAGAGAAGGAAAACTGTCGACTTCGTTCTCCAAATTTCGTGGTAGTTGGTCCCTTAGCTATCTGCCACTTGCTGCATATAGTCTGTTATTTATTTATTAGCTACTCTGTCATTAACTCCTTTTTCATGGTTTTGTTTCAGAACTTGAGGAGACTTTAACAGAATCTCAAGTGAAATCAATTATGGAGAAAATAAATCAGGTTGCTGTCCCTGAGGCTGCACTTGCCTTTGGATATTCACATGATTCAGCCAATGTAAGGAAGTTGTTCTATGTCATAGATAGTTTTAGTGGATATATGGAGCAGGTAAGCGCGCTATCACATCAGAATGAAGAGCTACACTCCACCATTGACAAACAGATCCTTGAAATGGCACAGCTGGCAAGGCAAGTTGAAGATTACTCGGCTAACGAGAAAGATTCTGATAAGGTGAACAAGTTGTTAGAGCTTGAATCAGGTTTGCAGCTTATTGCAAAGAAGCTGGGGGCTGGTGATGTGATGGATGATTCCAAAGTAAACGGGGGATTATGGCTCCTTCCCATGCTTGAAAAACTGATTGGAGCCGTGATGCATGATTCGGAAACTCTGAAACTCAAAAATGAAGATCTTTGTGCCAAACTGCTTGGGGCCCAAAAGGCTGTGGATGAATTATCAAACAAACTTAAATTACTTGAAGGTTCTAGTCAAAGCAAAAACATTCTGCCAGAGATAGTCCAGGAAAGAGGAATATCTGTAGGGTCTTCTCAGACAGAGATATCAGAAATGCAAGACATGGTAAATATTATTGTTTTGTGCTTTTCAATTCTTCTGATCCATAGTTCTTGTTCTTTTTCTACAATACACTCAAGTTTGTGTAAAGGAGAGAAAGGGTGTAGTCTGACAAACTTTCAGAACTTATCAACTGCTTGAGAAATCTTGATTAATGAGAAGGCTAGGTTAAATGCTCAATACACATTGTTGTTTCCCCCAAAAATCCAGATAATGAATTTGGGAACCTTCAGTATTTTGCATTGATTGCAGTTATTTACATTACCACTGCTACTAGTATAAGATGTTAATAACTAGTTGAGGATTTGTGCTTTCTGGTTACTTATTTTCTGATTTATTATTTGGTGGACCCAATCTAGGAAACAGATGTATTCTCTTGCACTTTGATATTACATACTCAATTTTGCACTGTTTGTGTGTACAACACTAGCCAATCTTTCAAAGATCCACATATCTTCTCAACCACCTAAACATTGAATTCGAGATAATAATCGATCTACATGAAGGCTCTACCATGTGGCGTGTTGTTGTCTACAGAGAAAATATTAATACAAAAACAATGTGTCAGTACAATAATATGTTGGGATTATAAGTATGTGTCAAGAATAGAATAGTTAACTCTTAAAACTTGCAGGCATCAGCATCACTTGCCAAGAGCAACAACATTCCTTCTGTTTCAACTGCTGCTCATGCGCGTACGTTGAGGAAGGGTTCGAGTGAACACCTTGCTATAAATATTGAGTCTGAGTCTGAAAGGTTAATTAGTGATAAGGGATCCGATGAAGATAAAGGTAAAGTTTATTAAGAACTCTTTCTCCATTGGAATTCTGAGGTCCTAGAGCTAACATGAACTTGTCATTGCAGGTCATGCATTCAAGCCGCTCGTCACTTCTGGTTTGATACCTAGACAGGGGAGAACACTTGCAGACCGAGTTGATGGAATTTGGTAAATTGCTACTACTGCTCTATACTTCTTCTAAAGGCATTCAAAATACCTTTAATTGAAAATGTGCGTGGAGGGGGGGAGAGAGAGAGAGAGAGAGAGTACCCAGATCGTGTTTACACTTGAATTGATTTGTGGAGATACAGAGAGGATTGAATATAGAATCCAGAACTAAAATTGGTACGAGAGTTTGAAGGATGTGAACACTTAATAGGGGATAGAGAAAGTACATGCTACTCGTAGTTCCAACTAACTGTTTGCTTGCATTTGTAATTCTTGATGCTTATTTTGCTATATATATATATATATTTGTATTCAGGGTTTCTGGGAGTCGAGGTTTGATGAGTCATCCGAGGGGGAGGTTAGGCGTGATTGCTTATTGGCTCGTATTGCATATTTGGTTGCTCGGCACTTTCTTGTGACGCAGGTGACAAACAATCCATACATACAACAGTGAGATTACAGACAGATGGATATATATATTATATATATATTGTTCAGTTTGTAGAATAGACTTAGTTAAGGTATAAATGTTTGTTTATTTTGGACACTTCCTGAATTGCATGCATTGCTCCCTTTCCCGATTATGTAAATGTTCCATCACTGTCCCATTTGTTTCTCTGCGATCTAATATTAGGGATTCAGAGAATTTAGCCCATAAGTTATGACATAATTCAGTTACTGTCTTGAGAAATAAATTTGGTGTTGGAGAATGGATTAGTTACCCACAAATATATATATTCCGAGAAGAACCTATTGCTCTGTATTTTGGGTGTACGTGCATTGTGTGATAGCATCTACCAAATAACAGTGTGTAACGTACGACAAATCTATGCATTTCTATTAGTCAGTATTCTATGGTTATAATTCTACTATATATGTACATCGAAAATCTATTTTACAGTACAGATGCTTACCACAATGATGTCCAAAGATCAAATTCACACTTTACATTGTAATTCAAAATTGATTTAATATTTTATTTTACAGAGATATATAATTCGATAAAATTATTACAAATAAATGTTACGCTCTCCACTACAAAAAAAGGCTAAAATGGCGACGGAATTGGCGACGGAATAGTGTTCCGTCGTCCACTGGCGACGGACTGACGACGGAAATTAACAAATAATGTTAACGACGGACTGGCGACCGTTTTTTTGGCGCGTAAGGTGGCGCCAATGTTAACGACGGACTGGTTCGTCGTCCGCCCAGTCCGTCGTTAGTCCGTCGCCAAGTTTATATATATTTTTTTAATTTAATTTTTATATCGGACGACGGACTGGTCCGTCGCCCAGTCCGTCGTCCCGCCCTATTTATCGGGCAGTAACCATTTTGCGAAACAGAATACACAGCAGCACTCATTTTCGACGTTCTCCGGCGATTTGAAGCGAAATCCGGCGATTCCAACCTTCCACCGGCCAAAGCAACCCCAGGTATGTGTATTAGTTCGATTTCCCTCCCCCCTCCTCTTAATCTCGACATTTTTGTAATTAATTGGCTCCGTTTTTTTGCCCGGAGAAGCACCCCGCCCCTTCTCCTCCTCCCGTCGACGTCGCCCCGCCGCCGCCCAGCCGCCGCCGCTGTCGCCGCCGGCAGTTCCTCCCCAGGTATGTTACGCCCTATTTTTTTTAATTTTGTTAATTATTTGCTAATTTTGATTAATTATTTGATAATTTTTAAATTAGTGTTAATTGTGGTTAATTGTTAAATTATTGTGAAATTTAGTTAATTGTTTAATTAGTGTTAATTGTTAATTGTTTGATAATTTTATAAGTATGAGTGTTTAATTAAATTAGTGTTAATTATGTGTTAATTAGTATATATAGGTGTAATTAAATAGTTTCATTATTTAATTAGTTTAATTAAAATTTTAAGTATTTTTTAATTTAATTAGTTTAGTTATTTAAATTAGTATTAATTGATTTTTAATTATATGAATTTACTTGATTAGTTAAATTGTTGAAATAGGTTAATTTATTGTTTAATTTGTTTATATTGTTAAGTAATACTATATAGGTTATTGTTTATATTGTGTTAATTGTTTAATTAGTTAATTAGATTAATTATTTAGGTTATGGTTTAAGGTTTAATTAGATTAATTAATTAGCTTTGGTTTAGTGTTTAATTAGATTAATTAATTAGGTTATGGTTTAATTAGGTATTTTAATTGTTAATTATGTAATTATAGTTTATATTGTTAATTAATATATTATATAGCTATCTAGCTAGGTTTAATTACTTTATTTGCTTTAATTTAATTGTTAATTAGTTAATGTCATTTATAGTTAATTTGATAATTATGTGTAATTAAGATTATGGTTGAATTAAGTAAGGTTATAAGTTTGAATAATTGATTATGTTTAATTGGCTTTCTTGAATTAATTAGCGTTATAAGTTTGAATAATTATTTAGTGTTATAATTGTTTAAATAAGTTAATTTTATAGTTAATTATTTAATTAGTTGAGAATGTTAATTAATATAGCTTTAATTAAGTAATTTAATTGTTTAATAAGTTATTAATTTAGTTAGTTTAATTACTTAATTAGTTTAGATTGTTAATTAGTGTATATATATAAGATAGTTCCCAACTAGTATATATAAGATAGTTAGTTTAATTATTTAATTAGTATATATAAGATAGTTTAGATTGCTAATTAGTATATATAAGATAGCTAATTAGTATATATAAGATAGTTAGTATATATAACATAGTTTAATTAGTTTAGATTGTTAATTAGTATATATAAGATAGTTAGTTTAATTATTTAATTAGTTTAGATTGTTAATTAGTTTAATTTAATTGTTAATTAGTATATGTTAATTAGAATGTAATTACTTTAATTAAATTTGTTTAGGACCCGCCTTTCGCCTTTTGCTGCCTTCCAGACGGTTCCCTTCGGCGTCGCCTCCTTCGTGAAAGGTAATTGTTTAATTTAATTAGTTAATTAGATTAACTTAATATGTTTACTTAATTGTTAATTAGTATTAGTTAATTTGTTAATTGAGCGTTAGTTTAATTATATGTTTAAATTGTTTAATTAGGGTTTCTTCAATTACGCCTGTCGCCTCCCGACTCCTCTCTCAGCCTTTCCGAGCCGCCTTTTGCCGCTCCGGCGCTCTGTACTTCGGTGAAAGGTAATTAAATTATAATAATGTACTTATTTAATAACTTAGGTTAATTATATGTAAATAATTAGGTAATTAAATATATTTGGTTAGACGTAATAAATTGTTTAGGTCAAGTTTGTTTAAGATTATTAATTATCTTAATTTAGATTAATGTTGTATTTATATATATATATATATTATGACATTGGGATAGACATAATTAATTTCTTAAGGATCTTCTCCCTTTGGGATAGATTTTGATTATGTCTTAAGGATCTTCTCCCAATATGTGTAATATTATGTTGTGGTGATTTGATGAGATGCATGTGTTGTGATATTTTAATTATTATGTACGAATGTTTTGATTATGAAATGTATGTTGGGATATTTTCATGATTGTGTCAGCTGGCTGTTTTGATTAGATTTAGTGATATGTGATATATATTAATTTGGACGCAATCAACTGCAAATCTCCAAAAATGACCAAATTAAATGACCGAAAATAACCAAATGCAATCAAGTGCAAATGAACTTATAATATTCGCCGACAAACCATAATTCTCAACCTGGGACCGTAATTTTCATAATTCTCGTCCTCTATTGTCGTCCACTATTATACTCCGATCCAAATCAACTTATAATTGTCTTCCTCTATTTAACCTCAAATAATTCAACTCTTATTTAACACTTTCCTAAGTGAGTCTATGTTTACACATGTGCAATATTCATTTAAATTAATATCTAATTTAATCCACCACTAATATATTCTTGCCCTCTCCGTAACTAATGAATCTTTATTTTACTATTGGGATTAATTATTAATATTAATCAGGGTTATAAAAATGAGTCGAGATTGGATGTATCTGCGTTTACTTCCGAACGGGGGATTTAATCCGCACTTCCTTGCTGGGCTTGACGAGTTCTTAAGATTTGCAAGTAGTCAGCCTCAGTTAATGGATGGAGAAAAAATCAAGTGTCCGTGTGTGAAGTGTAAGAATATATACTTTAAAAGTACAGATGTTGTACAGCTTCATCTGGCTAAAAAAGGTTTCACACGGGGTTACGAGATCTGGAGGTTTCATGGTGAAAATGAAATACCTTCATATGCTCAAGAAACACGTGTCGACGTAGATGTAGAACCCGAGGAAGAGTACGGGACATACCACGCGATGGTTCATGATCTCGGGGGTCCCTCTTTCAACAACCCAGACACAGAGGAAGATCCAAACGCTACAGCAAAGTTGTTGTACGAGTTGTTGGACGCTGCCGATCAAGAGTTATACCCTGGGTGTAAGAACCACACTCAGTTGTCTTTTGTGGCTCGTCTGATGACTTTGAAGGCCCGTTCTGGGATGCCACAAAAATATTTCAACGAGTTGTGTGTGTTATTGAATGAAGCATTCCCAGATCACCACAAAGTGCCCATGAATTACTACAGCACACAGAAATTGCTACGGGCAATGGGTTTACTTGTAGAAAAGATAGATTCGTGTAGGAATCATTGCATGATCTATTGGGAGGGGGATTCCCATCTTGTGAATTGCAAATTTTGCAATGAAAGCCGATACAAAGATAGGAGTCGGGGACGTAAACAAGTGTCCCTTAAGAAGATGTACTACTTCCCTTTAACACCTCGTTTACAAAGGTTGTATGCATCTAAAGCTACGGCCGGCGACATGATCTGGCATTCAACCTCAGCTGATGATGGTGTTATGCGTCATCCTGCAGATTCGCCAGCGTGGAAGCACTTTAATGCGACTTACCCGGGTTTTGCAGCGGAGCCACGGAATATACGATTAGGACTGTCAACAGATGGTTTTCAACCATTCGGGCAATCTGGACAACAGTACTCATCCTGACCTGTTATCCTTACTCCATACAACTTACCTCCGTGGTTGTGCATGAAAGAACAACACATGTTTCTCACAGTGCTTGTTCCTGGTCCCCGAAATCCAAAAGATAAGATAGATGTTTACCTACAGCCACTTATATCTGAACTCAATCAATTGTGGACTGTCGGTGCACATACTTACGACGTTTCAAGAAGACAAAACTTCCAGATGCACGCAGCATTGATGTGGACCATTAGTGATTTTCCGGCGTACTCGATGTTGTCTGGTTGGAGTACAGCCGGAAGATTAGCTTGTCCTCGATGCATGGAACAAACAGAAGCATTCTCCTTAACACATAGCCGGAAGCAGTCATGGTTTGATACACATCGCAAGTTCCTACCTTACGATCACCAGTTCAGGAGGAATAGGAGGGCCTTTAGAAAGAATAAGATTGTTGCAGATGATCCTCCGGAGAGGAGATCAGGGGAAGAGATACTTTATCAGATTGAAGATTTGGGACTAGTAAAGGTAACCGAAGATTATGATGATAATAACAAGCGCATCTTAAGACAAGTTATCACTGGATGGCGGAAAAAGAGCATCTTTTGGGACCTTCCGTATTGGAGTTCTCTGCTCATTCGACACAATTTAGATGTTATGCATATTGAAAAGAACGTGTTTGACAACATTTTCAATACTGTTATGAATGTCCAAGGCAAGACAAAAGACACGGCAAAGTCGAGGGAGGAACTCAACCTCTATTGTCACAGACCCCAGTTGATGCGTGACCAGTACACTAATAAATATCCTAAGGCATGCTATACACTTGACAAAAAGGAGAGAAAAGTCTTGTGTGAGTGGGTGAAAACCCTGAAGTTTCCTGACGGTTACGTCTCAAATATGGGTAGATGTGTAGACATGAGTAAACTTAAGATATTTGGGATGAAGAGCCACGACTGTCACGTTTTCATGCAGCGCATACTACCCGTTGCATTTCGAGAACTACTCCCACAAGCTGTTTGGAAGTCCATAGCTGAGTTGTGTTTGTTCTTTCGTGATTTGACATCACGAAACATAAAGAGTGACGACATGGAGACACTTAACAATAACATCCCACTGATTTTGTGTAAGCTTGAACGAATCTTTCCACCAAGCTTCTTTGACTCAATGGAACATTTGCCTATCCATCTAGCTGACGAGGCAAGAGATGGAGGACCAGTCCAATATCAATGGATGTACCCATTTGAGAGGTACTTTATCAAACTGAATCAATTGTGTTTAATGTTTCATGAATTTTAACTATGGTTTCATGCTTTCTAAATGAATTATTTCAATACAGATATTTAAGAAAGCTGAAAAATAATGTCAAGAACAAATCAAGCGTTGAGGGATCGATATGTAATGCATACTTAGTGGAGGAAGCCACTGCTTTCTGTTCCTATTATTTTGAGGATCATGTCAGTACGAAACATAGAGAGGTGCCTCGCAACTACGTTGGAGGATGTTCTACTAGTGGGGTAGAAGATCAATCAGACTTGCCTTTTGTATTCAAACTTGCCGGAACTGGTTTTGGAAAAACAACGAAAAGATCGTTGGATCCAAGGGAATACAGAGCTGCGCATCTATATGTACTCCATAATTGCGTGGAGATCGATCCATATATCAAGTAATCTTTTACAAATCATATTATACGACTATTTAATGCAATGTGTGGTTTTTATCAACTAATATATTCTTTTCTATGAAGGGAATACGAATCACATCTCAGACACTCAAATCCATGGATAACTGACATGGACATTGACAAGAAAATGTCTACAGAATTCTCTGAATGGTTTTGCTCCTACGTGAGTCAAATTTTCACTAAGATACTTGAAATTATTTAATTAAGTACTATATAAGGGACATACAACTGCATAACTTGATAAGTATAAACTTGTGTGTGATGTAGGTACAAAATTGTGTAACTGATCATGTTATGTGGGACATTGCACGTGGACCTTCACCAATGATTACATCATATCATGGTTATTTGGTGAATGGTTACAAATTTCACACGATATCACATGGAACTCACAAAGCAACTATGAGTAGTGGTGTGTGCATAAAAGCGGGTAACTATGGGGACTCGAGTCAGACGGATTTTTATGGACAATTAGTCGAAGTGTGCGAGCTCACATACCCAGGATTACACAATAAGAAGGTCGTTCTCTTCAAGTGTGACTGGTTCGACACCTCTCCGGCCGGTACAAGGGTTGATACACAGTTCAATTTAGTGTCTGTAAATCATACGCGCAGACTTAGAAAATATGAACCATTTGTATTAGCCATTCAAGCTACACAGGTGTATTACTGTTCATATCCGAGTATGAACCAACAGTGCAGAGAATGGTGGGAAGCTTGTTCTATAAAGGCACGGGCCACTATCGACGAGTCTCGAGCGGATGTGTCTACGTTGGAGTCACCGTTTCAGGAGGATGATGACGCTCATGTGGTAACTACTGTTGATGTAGATGATATTACATCAGTTGCCCGAGACGGTGAACATGTAGAAATTGAAGATGATGATGACCACGTGGACTCTGATAATGTCCTCGAAACAGAAGAAGAAGATGACGAGGATGATGAATACCAAGAGGATGAAGCATCAGATGACGAAGAAGAAGATGAAGATGAGGAGGATGACTATGAAGATGAGGATGAGGAAGATGAAAATGATAACGATGAAGAGGATTCTCCTTAACACTTTGTGTAGAAAACTTAACACATTCGAATTTCAAGTTATTAATTATAAATGCAACTTGTTAATTATATGTTCAATATAAACCTTCTACGTATTAATTAATAAGTCTATCATGAATCTTATTTATCTATTTATTTTCAACATAATAGATGTCTTACAGTCGGCGAGAGGATGTGGGGACTCCTCGTGGTAGGGGTTCACGCCGATCACAGCTATCCCTTGGACGGGGTAGGTCCCCGGGCTCATCGTCTGGATATGAGTCCGGGACCGGCGGTTTGAGCCACCATATTGGTGGCATACAGATAGGCGGTCCGTCTTCTGGCTCTGACACCGATGGTCAGAGAGAGCGTAGACCCACATGAGACGTTGTTCTATCTGTGAGTGAGCTGGGGTACGTAAATGCAATCACATCTTCAATTTTGACAATTATTTAAGTAGTTATTCAAAAATCTAACATAAATCAATCTAAAATTACTTATGCAGGGGATTTTACCCGCATGCCGACCCGGCAGATTACATTTGGGAACTATTTAAGATAGTTCCCAACCCGACTGGCTACAGTTGGAAGCTCACGCCTGAGGACGTGAGACAGCGATATTGGGAGGAGTTTAAGGTTCGAAAATTTACTAAAACTTTCAAATGCATTCTTAATTATAACTTATAACTACAATTTCTAACATACATTTTCAATGCTAGAAAAAATTTACTTGGGAACCGGCACTCGATGCCAAGATTCGGGAGTTATGGTATGATAAGATCCGGGAGAGATATAAGGATTATATCTGCGGGATCAAGAGGAGGAGGAATGATCCGCCACCCAGAGGTGGGAAGCCTGGATGGTGGACTGATGATGTGTGGATGGGTTGGCTCGCGTACTGGTCCCGGGATGATGTTGTGGCCAAATCCCAGTCAGCGAGGCGCAACCGGTTGTCTGAGCCTCAGGGACCAGGTACTGGTCCTATCAAGCATAGGGGAGGGGCCAAGTCGGTCATGCAACGAGCTGAGGAGAAAGTAATAATATACTTTAAATAATAATGGTAAGTATGTGGTACAATTTTAATTCATATACACATGTTTCAATGACACAATTCCATTGTGATCTGATGCATAGGGTCGTGAGCGGGGAGTAGCTCCGATTTCGTGCATGTTCGACTCCTTCCTGGACGAGCATCGATACGCGGACGGGACATACACCGATCCGAAATCTGAGGCGATAGCGGTAAGTTTTAATTTAAATCTAATATATATATATGTATTAGATTTTCAATATTTATAATATGTATATATACTAACAAATGTTCATTTCTCGTTTACATGCATGCAGACTGAGGTCTTTCGCCGTGCTGACGAGGAGCGGGCCCAGCTACCCGAGGGGGACCACGATGCAGTCGACATCAACGAGCTGTATCTGGAGGTTCTTGGCGGCCCGGACAAGAAGAAGAGGATGTTCGGCACGGGAGGCGCGGCGAAGGCCCTCAGAGCATCCAGATTCGGGGGATCCTCGTCCACATCACGCGCATCCAGAGACGAGGTTGAGGAGCTGCGGCGCCGAGTCGAGGAGCAGGATCGCGAGCGCCGTGAGTACCTTGCTCAGCAGCAGAGATTGGCTGAGCAGATGGCGGTCATGCAGGCTCAGCATGCCGAGATGATGCGCTGGATGCAGTCTCATCAGGGAGGTAGTGCACCCTTCTTTCCCTCTTATCAGCCTCCCCCGTCTGATGCCCCTCCCCAGTTTCCTCCTGATGATGACTACGATTCGTAGATGCTACTGATACACTTCTCTATTTTTTTATTTTATGATTTTTCGTGGGATGTTACTGATACAATTATTTATTTTGTTCATTATATATATATATGAAATTCGCGTTCATTTTGAATTTCATTTGACTGGTTCAATTTTAAATTATTGTTCAATGTTGAATTATGTTTGTATTGTTTGTTATGACACGTTTTAGGTAATGAATAATAAAAAAGCAAAATTATTTATTAAAACAAAAAAAAAAATACCTGGCGACGGACTGCAGTCCGTCGCTAGGTCAACGGTCAACGTTGGCTGGCGACGGACTGCAGTCCGTCGCCACTAACGACGGATTTAATCCGTCGTCAGCTTTCCGGCACCGTCAACGGCCTCCGGCAGACTCTAGCGACGGATTTTAGTCCGTCGTGGCTAACGACGGATTTTATCCGTCGTCAGTCCGTCGTTAGCTAACGACGGACTGTGTTTTCCGTCGTCCGAGGATCTAACGACGATCGAAATACAGACGGAAAAAATCCGTCGCCAGTCCGTCACCAGCCCCCCGGGACGATGGATTTCTTCTCCTAACGACGGATTTTTCCGTCGCTAGAAGGGATTTTTTTTGTAGTGCTCCTTTTACGAAAGGATTTTATATTTAGTCATATTAGTTGATCTTTGGACTTCAAAATTCTCATATATAGTAAGTGTACGCACCAATTAATATATAAAACAATTAAAATAGTAAGTCTTAAACTCTACTCACTGTACATTTCTACACAAAATTAAATCGCTATATTAAAATTTGTGTCGGATCAAACTGTAAGTATCTTTAATGGAGAGATGGAGTATGTCAAACATCAACTTGTTAGCAAGATGTGATAGCTATACTCAAATCATTCAACAAAAATATCACTTGTTAGTGGTGGAAAATATTAATATTCTCGCATTTGATGTGATATGATATGTAGATAAATAATAAATTATTAATATTTATTTAATAAATAAATAAAAATTATAGTGATGCGTATGCATGTGGAGTGATGTGACATTAGTCGTGAGCATATTAACAAATATTCACCGCCGACAGTGAAGCTGAACTGTTATTTTAAATAGATGTTACTTTCAAATTTTAAATAAATGTTACTTTCTCCGTTCACCAAACTTTTAACACTTAACTTGATATGAGTTTTAATAATGTATTTTGAATTTAGGGGTAATAGTAAAAATACCCACTTTCATAAAACAAAGATAAAAAATATATATTTAAAAATAAAAGATAAAAAATACTCATTTTCTATGATAAAATGAGAAAATTCTTCATGTGCTTATGTTATTTAAATTATTTTGAATTTGAATAATATGAGTACATGATCAATTTCCTCATGTCATCATAAAAAGTGGGTATTTTTTTATCTTTTATTTTTAAGTGAGTATTTTTTATCTTTTACTTATGACGGAGCTCAGTCGTTATCACTTTGGTCAAGATAAATTTTATAATACCTCTACTCTTCACTAGGTTCTGCTAGTGGCAAACACATGGTCGATCCCACAGGTAGTTGGTGAATTCTTCTCTCGATGTCACAATGTGAGTTTCGAATCTGGTCTTGCCTTGGGCTAAAAGTCGTAGACAAACATAAAGTAAATACTAAAATGTAATTAAACAAAAAAAGAAACAACAAAGATAGTTAATAAAGAAAGAAACTTGACTTGGGTTAGATTCGTCGAGTCTTGACTTATGTTGATCATTGATACAAAGATGTTCGTCGTATTCACATGTCGTCAGTTAAGGACGAGCGTAAGATTGAGATTTTACTCCTACAAACCAAACTCACCACTGAGGAAATTCCCTTTACGTAGCCACCTAAGCCTCGCCCAACTCCCCCTTTCAGCCTGGAAGGTAAGGGTTACTCACCCCTTACCCAAGTTTGCGCTCAAGCCAAGCTTACTCCGGCATACCCAAATAGGCATTAGCGGGGCGGCAACCACAGGCACTCCACGTTTTTTAGGTACCTCATCCATGGCGTCCCCACCTACATCACAACGCTGATCCATCTGACTGACATTGTCCAAGATGCTACTGGCCGTTATAGCGCCAAAGACTCAATCAAGTTGTATTGAATCAGATCCAGCGCTTTAGAACATGCAAACACGACTATATGCACATTTAGGCCTCTCAAGACGTAATAAACTTTTAACTCAACTCATCCTCCCCAAGCCAAGTATTTAAATCTAGCTACTCATACGGAAATTAAATAATACAAATGAAATAAATATAAACATACTAATATTGAAATGCAGAGTTGTAGTGTTACCAAAATAACCTTTTGGTAGGACTAACCCTAACCAAGGCCAAAAGCATAAGCATAAATTAAAGTTGTCCGTAGGACTTATTTTTCTCCTCCCAATCACTCATAGATTTAAAACATGGCATAGACTAAAAGAAATGAAGCAACAACTTGTTGGAATTGTCGCTCGTCCCCCTCTTTCTTCCGCGCATCCATCCCCAGCGTGAACCCTGAGTTAATATAGGGGTTTTCATGGGCCTGGGCCTGGTGGTAGACACATTTAGGGCTGACGGTGGCGCTTTCTTTCTCTGGCTTGATTCTCCTTGTATAGAAGATACTCTCGATCCTCCAAATTTTTGTTGGAAGGAAAGCGAGATTTCTTTCCTTTTCCGCGCATGGAAAGTCTCCTGCCGTCGCTTCCTTGCGCATTGCCCTTCGTTTGTTGTGCTTCCAGCTGCTTCCTCCTTCTTCATCATCGTGACCATGGTGGTTTCCTTCTCTGACTCCAGCGGTTGGGATATGATATGGTGCGATACATTGTCTTGAGCTTCAGCCTGCCGAAGGTACTTTGCCTGCAATCTTGCCTCTTTCACCAGATGATTCCCAACCTTGACATGTATCTTGCCATCCCAACTTCGTGTCCTCCTGGACACAATATGACACAAAACAAGGAAAAAAAAACTCTATCTAGACCTAAAAATAAGACACAAAAAGAGCACGAAAAACGGCTCGTCAACTTATTAAAGTGTGTATTTTAGCATTTACCCCTTTAGTTTATGTGGGAGAGTTTAGTGAGTGGAGTTTGGAACTATCTTCATTATTATTGATAAGTGATTGTATATATTAAATAGAGTTTGAATCTCACTTATTTTAATTGAATTGTGTGTATTGAATATATTGAACTTACTATAAATAAAAATTTGAAAGTGTAAACAACTTTCATGAACCATGAGCGGACCACTATGACAAAATGTATTGAATTTTTATAGATGAATGAAGTATTTGAAACATCATCTCGTTGACAACACTGGATATTTATCTGCAAATACAAATAAACTAGTTTTTGCACCCGTGCAATGCACGGTAAGAATTGAAAGCAATAAAATTAATTTAAATTATGCAATCATAAAATAGTTATCCTTGCAAAATTTTACAATAGGGTTGTTAAACTAATAAAATCTCCTTCAAACATATTGTACATACAAATTCAAGCTAATTTTTTTTTTCACAATTTTAATAGAGCATTATTGTTAAAATTAAATATAAATAATTTATTATACACCAAGTATATAAACATGTAAAGAAAAATAAGATAAATGATTTACTGAAATTCATGTTAATTAATTAATATTATATAATCCAACATCAAGTTAATAGATAAAAGCATAATTAACGAATCTATTCAAAAAATATTTTTTTATTTAGAAAAGCTTAATACACGTATGAACTGTTTGATTTTGAATATATGATAGATAAACTTGATAAGATATCTTCTTTCAAATTTTATCACTTTCTATTCATAATTCATCATTTCTTATCAATCTTTAACAATTTCACCATTTTTTTACCGTTCAACTGAGTGATAAATTTAAAAGTATCTATATACAAAGGTAAAAGATAGTGAGATAGCATGTAAACTATTTTACAGTCAAAACATACAATTCAAATTCATTGAATTAAAAGATCAAGATTAACAACGATTGTATAATCCGACAATCAACATGTTTTTTTTGTTAAAGCAATTCATCTTTAGTCTCGACAAAAACAAATAAATAAAATTAGATTACCAAAGAAAATCACATACACAAAATTAAAGATTCAATATTTAATAAAGGGATAATTGTGAAAAATGCCCTCTTCTCTAACATTTAAATGAGAAGTGCCCTCTTTTGTAAAAATTTATGAAAAGTGCCCAAAAGGACTATTTTACCCACATTTATCTATTCAAAATATTTATTTAAAGAACAAATTTCTCTATTACATGTATGGTTAAATAATAATTAGTATTTCAAAATAATTTCAATTAATAAGATGCTCAAAATATATTAAAAATGGTAATAAAAGACTAAAAGAAGGAAGGTTTTCATATTAAATCAAAATCTGGACGGTGAATAGTGATCGGGTTTTGAGACCAAAACCGACCGAGTTTTGAATATGTATCGACCGGATTTTTGTTTTTCACGACCGGGTTTTTATGAAAATTTTTGAGCATATTACTCATTGAAATTAGAACATGTTGATATATTATTTGCATGTTTGGAGATAAATCTTGGCATTAACAGGTGCTACGAAAATGGTATCAAAGCCTTAGGTTTATTAAGGAATTATATTTATTTATTGCATTTAATTATTTCCTAACGGAGGAGACACCAAGAAAATATGGATCCGGACGATTGTCCGAGATTCTTCTGTTACAGGTATTTTCTCCAAAAATTGGAGATTACCACAAGAAAGCACCAGGAAAAATTCCTTTTCTGGGCTGACAAATTGGATGAACGGACTCATGGTCCTGTGTCCGTAGAGGAAAGTCTACGGATCATTGTCATGATGAGTAGATACCAAGATCTACTCTGAGTAGGCCATTCACTTCAACAAGAGGTGAACCAGCAAATGGAAATGGGACATTCAACTCATTTCTAATGAGTCAAGAAAGGAGGGAAGGCACTCCGGTCTTCCGAGAAATCGATCCTGACATATCAAAATTTTCGGTTGATTTAAGGGAAATCCAGAAGACGGTACAAAATTACGGCAATCGCCTAATTACAGTACCCCAAGAGACAAAGAGAATATCTATTCAACAAGATGAGATTATGACCATCTTGAAAGATATTCAGGGACGAGTTGGCCAGTTAGAGAACAGATCTTGTTCAGAAAAAAGAAACAAGATGCTATTCCCCGAAGGACCAAAATACCCTTTACCAGTAAAGGATAAAGGCAGAGATCCCCAAGTGGAAAGATATTTACGATTATTCCAAGGTGAAAAATCATGAATAACCTTGAAAGAATCGGACTTGAAGATCTACAAGAGTTAGCAGAATCCTTTGCCAACATGAAGGTGGTTGATCTCAAGATGAACCAACATCAAATGGTGGAGGGAAATGCGGCACATGGAGCATTCCCTTTAAATCAACAAGCACCACCGCCACCTGAAGAAGCCATGAGGGAAGCTCGTGACTTCCATGCCGGACCATCGTATACTTCAACGGTACCCGATGAAGCCATACTGATGGAAAGAACCAGAAGAAGGCGACAACCCAGAATCCAAGATTCACCGGTTGGAAGAGCCACCCTGGATCCTATCCATCCATATGGAGTGATGCTTGATCTTGATGAAGTTAGCTTTAAAGATCGGGAAGCAGTGATCGATGAGTGGGGAGGAGCGATGCGGATCGCAGCAGCTACTCTCGACGTTAACAAAGAAGGACTAGTGAAAATTCTTGAAATTAGTCTTGCAGGCGTTGTAAAAATCGTCTGGGAAGGATTCTACCTCGAAGTAAAAAATCAATGCTTCGCAGAGGAATCCTACTCGGAGATTATCCGAAGGATGAGTTTCCTCTTCAAAGATCATTTCATCGGAGAAGGATACTACGAGGGATTTGATAGAGAGAAAAGAAGAAAGTATCTATTGGCGTTATATAATCTAAGACTTACAGTCTTGGACCCAAAGGCGCTCAATAAATTTCTTCAGCTCTTTACAATCTACCAACATCAGTCAAAAGCTGATGAGACGATCGCGAAGGAAATTTTCTTCTTAAAATTTCCGAGCCCATGGAAGGAGATGTTGATCAAGGATTATATCCCCAAGGGTAGTGACAGCATCGCCAAAAGGATGTCCTATGTACATCAAAAGCTTTCAGAGTGGTGTCAACAAGCCATTGCTCAGAAAAATCTGAAGAGGCTGCGAAGAATCAACAAAGCAGCTCATCTGAACTGTGAAGATAATGATCTTCCAGTTGTTATTGGAGGCGAGCCATCAATAACCAAAAGACGAAAGAATAGGTACCAACCCTATTCCAAAGAAAGAAATCCAAGAGGAAGATCTTGGAAGCCAAGGATGATGTGGTCTAGACAGAAAGCTAGATCATACAAAACTGGACAAAGAAGCGGCCCAGCTAGCAGTAGAAGTTCATTCCAGGGATCCAGTTCAAACCGTTTCCAGGAAAGAACTCCAGCAAGAAAAACTTTCAGAAAAGCTCACACTAGAGCTAATGAAAGTTTTAAGGATTGCAATTGCTGGACATGCGGGGCGAAGGGACACATTTCCACAAATTGTCCAGACAACGAGCAAAGAGGCATGCGAAGGTTCGAGTCTACTCCAGACATCGAAGATGCCATATATTACCAGGAATTAGTACAAGTGTACCAGTTTGAAGATATACCCTCAGACGAGAGTATATACGAGCAAGAAGAGATTCTTAGCAAAGATGAATATTCTGATGGATCTACAGAATCTTCAGACTGAAGCTGAGTCTTGTCATCAGGAGAAAGAAGATCGGACTGGATTTTCTAGTCGAACAATGATCTCGCCGAACCTGATTGACAAAATCATGAAGAAAACCTTGAATATTCAGAAGTATCAAGGTTTTAATGCCAGCAACCTAGACGAAGTACTAAGGAATTTAAGTCTAGGAAGAAGGAAACATCATATCGTCTATGGAATTACTAGACGAGAGATGTCACTTCCTATTGAGTTTACGGGGAATCAAGTGGAGATGCAGTTGATTCCAGCAAGCGACATCCGTGAGGATTTGGAGAAACTAAAACCAGAGTTTGCCGAAAAGATGCGATGGATTCATATCGGGGCAATACAACTAGTTCTCAAATCCACGCTGTTTACAGGAATTGATGCTCCAATCGACATAGCTATATGTGATAGGAGGATCAGAAACCTACAAGATTCGGTGATGGGAACCATCACGGGGAATCTTTGTGCTGGCCAAGTCGTGGGAATTGTCTATCCCAAAATTGCCTACAATCTCAACGACTCGGGATTCAGTAAAGCTCTGACTCTTTATCAGGACTTTAAAAGGAAGGAGTTATTGGATGAGGGAAATACACCTTATTCAATAACATATCAGATATCATATGCGCTTTCCAACTCTCACCATACAGAGTTATTTTTGGGAAAGCCGTTCATCGAGATACCTGATATCTTCAAGAAGGTGACCACAGCTATTGGTCCTGACAGAATGGAGATTCCACAAAAAAGGGAAGTCAACATTCGAATACAAGAGAGGCCTGTCATAAGACATGATCAAAGTCTTAAGATAAGCTCAGGAAGATTATCCTTCCAAGGAGATAGAATTATATCTCAACCTTTTGGGAGGAAACTCATCCAAGAGGGTCAACCCCAATTCCCATGGAAAGCTCAGGTTTCAGTTAATCTGAAATGTCCAGAAGGATGGAGAGGGATGACAACAAGATTTGATACTACAAGATGGGAAAATAATTTTCCATGTAGTGTCTTGTATTATCTCCCGCAACCAGAAGTAAAACATTACAATGGAACCCTTGACCTAGGGGGTTTTATGGTAGAGGTTAAGGGAAGAGCAGGACGAGAAGATGTTCTAATTCTAGGGCGGGATTTTTTGGAAAGATTCAAGCCCTGGAAACAGATGGACCAGGGGATGATGATTACGATAGAGGAAAAACGACTCCTAATCGTATGACAAGTCCATTCTCGATATACATTCCAGTGGGAGTGTTATATGAAAAATATAAGGCAGAGTACTTCTCGGCCTATATTGATTCAGGTGCAGGAATATGCACAGCAAGAAGGGGAATTTTCCCAGTAGAAGTTGAGGATACTTTACCTCAAATTGCTGGAAGAGATTTTTCCGAAAGAATTTTACTCTTATCCAAAGGAGTAAAAGAAGTGAAAATACTGATTGGGGGAGCAGGTCAGACACCTTGGTATAAGGTTAAAACACCGCCAGTCTATTTCCATGATACGGGAGCAGATATTCTGTTAGGAAATAACTTCCTACAGATGTTCACAAGATACAAGCAGGACAATGAGCAACGAAGATTAGTGTTCACAACTAATTGTGAGCATAAAATCATTGTTCAGAGACTGAGGAAAGCCTTTAATCGCCAGATTCCAGTAGCTTTTCGCAGCAAGCGTGGTGATGAAGGCAAACTTCGTCAACCAAAGATGAAGGATCAAAGGCGGTTCAGCGAAGCAGTGCTTAGCTGTATCCGTGAGAATGATCTTCAAGATGAGGAAGTTCATATCCTTAAGGCAGCTTTGATTTCTAACAAAGAAATTAAGGTTGAAATGCAGGTGTCCTTTGCAGATGTCAAAAGGAAGATCTCGAGATGCTACAATGAGAATCCTTTGGCCTGGTGGGAAAGGAACCAACTCAAAGCAACCTTAAAGGTGAAGCCGGAAAGGATGCACGAGTTTGTAAGGTTCAGACCAATCCTGATGAACTTGATAGATCAGAAGGATATGAGAATTATTATCAAGGAACATCTTGATATGAAGTTGATCGAGCCAGCTAATTCGCCTTACAGTAGCCCAGGGTTTCTGGTAAGGAATCATGGTGAGATCAAGCGAGGTAAACCTAGACTTGTCATTAATTACAAAGGGATTAATGATATTCTAGAGTTTGATGGATATTTTATCCCAAGTAGAGATCACCTTATTAACTGCATACGTAATGCTAAGGTCTTCTCAAAGTTTGATTGCAAGTCACGTTTTTACCAGATTCGCATGGACGAAGAAAGCAAGAGACTTACAGCTTTCTCAACACCACAAGGGCATTTCGTTTGGAACGTAATGCCAATGGAGTTAGCTAATGCTCCCCAGATTTTCCAGAGAAAGATGGATAATCTTTTTAAAGATTATTTTTCTTTTATGTTTGTCTATATTGATGATATACTAATAACATCAAAAGATATGGATGAACATATCAAACATCTGGAATTATTTGCAGATGCTTGTTACAAGGAGGGATTAGTGCTGTCTAAAAAGAAAGCAGTAATTGCTACCCAAAAAATGGAATTTTTGGGAATAGAGATCGATGAGTCTGGAATAACTTTGCAGGAACATATTGTGCAAAAGGTCCAGGATTTTCCAGAAACATTGAAATAGAAGAAACAACTTCAGAGTTTTCTAGGAGTTGTTAATTTCGCCGGAATGTTCATTAAAGATCTTGCGAAACACAGGAAGGTCTTTAGTAATTTACTAAAGAAAGATGTTCCGTTTATATGGACGGAAGAGCATCGACAGGGAATGAAAAAGCTAAAGGAGGAATGTAAAAATCTCCCAAAACTTTCAATTCCACATGATGAGGATGATCTGGTCCTCTATACAGATGCGAGTGATCATTGGTGGGCAGCGGTCCTAATGAAAATCACTCCATATGGAGAAGAACCATGTAGATATTGTAGTGGTTTGTTCTCCAAAGATGAGGCCATCAGATGGCAAATTAACGAGAAGGAATTCTTTGCAGTGGTGAAGGCTTTTAAGAAATGGCCTTTATTCTTATTAGCAAAGAAATTTACTTTAAAAGTTGATAATACCCAGGTTAAAGCTTTCCTAAGAAATAACATAGAATCAAAGCCTGAAAAGGCTAGATTACTTAAATGGCAAGCTTTATGTCAATATTATGTTTATGATATTGTTGTAGTAAAATCTCATGAAAATATTCTTGCAGATTTTTTAACAAGGGATGGAGCCTGCTGAGGTTGGATCCATCATGCTAGCACAGAGGCATCTCCGAGAAAACTTGGAAATGCTTTTGGACGAATGGGACGAGTGCACTCTCCATGCCGATCAGATGGGGAAAATGCAAGTTACCGATAAGACGAAAGTCTCCGGTAGAATAAGAGCCTGTTTGCTGACCTTTACTCAGTTAGGGTCTGCACTGGAAAAGCCAATCCTGCAGGCTTCTAGACATCCTCTAGAGAAAGCAGAGTTTCGTGTTCCGGCACCTAAACCGGTAGATGGGGATTCAAATACCCCTCTAGCAAGTTCTAAGCTGGTGGAGTCTGAACCACTGGCCCAAGAAAAAGATGATGATAGGGCTTTACCGCCTGAACCATCATGTCAACCCTCCACCTCTGGGGAAAAAGAGGGAGAGATTAGTCTCAGGCCCATGACAGGCAAATCTGAGTCTAATACTAACTTGATTATTTTCTCCTCTTCTGAACAGGCTTATGAGGCGAACTGGGAGAAATTATTCACAAGAGTAGGTATCAATCCAAGTACTAGCAGGGTTGATATCTCGGGGAAATATCCATGGGTATGGATGATGCCGGGATCAAAACCCCATAATGTCAAGCAGTGGTATGAATTTGGGGCACTTGCCTCAGTTTATACTATGTCCCCATCGTTTCCAGAAATCAAGGGTCTATCTCGTTGGATCCAGGAAACGGTACATGATACCTGGGCAAATAACGACCAACTTTGCCGAGGTGATACACTGGAGCTGTATTTTATATGTGCAGCCCCAGAACCAGCAGGGAAGGGAAATCATGAGGCCTTTCATTACATAAGGCTTCGAAGACCCCGAATGGATGCCTTCAATCAAATCAAGGCACCATCTAATGAGGTTCCAATGATCGCCTCCATTTCTGATGATCAAATCACGACGAGGCGAGCATGGGGATTATGGGTCTGTCTCACAGAGATGGACAAAGTCAAGTTTCCATTCAAATTCTTTCAAAATTCAATGAATGGATCGTTCCTGTTAAATACTATGACAGGGAAAACAACCAAGTTCGCGGTTTTTGAACGGAAAAGAACTCTTCTGTGGGAAAACAAGATGGCGATGAGTAAAGAGACTCATCGAAAATTTTGCAACATGGCTCATGTTGGCCATTGGGAGTCCAAGATATGTTCGGATTGTCCAGTCCAACGTGAACCTGAGTTCGGAAAGGGCTTCTTACCCAAACCAGATAAGAAGAAGTTCCGAGCCAACGAGTATGAGGAGAAGAATACTTCTCAGAAGGGACGAGCTCCGAGGGTCCCTCCAAAAAAGGCAGATGGCCGACAGAAATAAAGAGGCCATGTGAGAATAAAGTAGAAGATGCTTTCGGTAAAAGAAAGCATGTGATAAAGCAGCACCCACCAAAAAGAAAACGACAATGGTGGGTGGAAGAAAAAGACGTTCCACCATAAAAAGAATCGTCGGTGGAACAATAATAAGAACGGACAACTAACTTTTGAAAAGAATTCAAAGAAGGGGTCCGACCACTACAAGATGCTTACCTTATCTGGACCCAGGGTCACATGGAAAAAGAAGGATAAGGTATCCGAGGCAATAATGCATCAAGGAAGGAGGCCTAAAGACTCCTATATAAAGAAGGCATTGGAGAAGAGTTAGGGCATCGAAAATTTTCCTGACTTCTATCCAACAATAAACATTGTATTCTATATAGTTTATGCAAGTTAGCTTTCTTTCTGCTACCATAGGTAGCTAAACAAGTTAGTCTCCTCCCTAAAGGAGATTAAATTAGTATGTAATATATATTTATAATTCCTTAATAAGATTTGGGCTTTTGTTCATCATCTTCTGGATTTATATTTTCCTTAATTTTACCAACTAAATACTTATACGCCCCGGGTAGGAAACGAACGAGGGCTGTGCTGTAAGCTGTTGAATGAATCTGCGTCTGGAAACCATAAGGTGTTCCTGGTGGTTGGACGTGGTCCCTAAAACTTCCGGTGGATACGACCCGACAGCTTATCGGTCAAAGAAGGTATGAAAGTTGGTATTAATATAGAATTTATTTATACGGAAGCATGATGGGCTTGATAGAAATGCATGATTTATACTATTTGAAGTATTAATTAGTTTTAACTATATTGATAATGGAGAAATTATGTTAAGAAAGGGTATAATGGTCAACAACACATAATTTGGGTACTTTTCATAGAGTTTTACAAGATAGGGCATTTTTGATTTTAAGTTACAAAAAGGGGTACTATCCATATATCACCCTTTA
>JAPKLX010000025.1:1636162-1816728 GCA_026898415.1 Leonotis leonurus
GACCATTCTTCGATCTTGACAAATAGAAGACATCATACTGATTTGCACTTGCAATTGACATGTATTCGATGCAGAATTTTAAATTCGTGATCGTGATATAGTTATTTGGAAGAGGTGCAATCTGCTCCTGACCACCCATATAAATACATCCGTCCCAATAACCTCCGTATTTCACGTACACGGGTGTATAATCTGTCATCTACAAATAAAGAAGTAACCTAATAAGCAAAGAGAAGTAATAATATATCTGTTAAATGTTTAAATTACGTAATTTAAAACAAATGTATACATATTCGAGTGTAGAAAACATATATCAACCCTAAACCCCCAATACCGCCCGTTAAATATTAACGAGAGCAAATGCCGCCCGTGTGGGGTCACGGGCGGTATTTGCTCCGTTACGGGCGGTATGGATACTTTCAGATTCAGAGACATTTGTTTAATCTAAATGTGTATATACCGCTCGTAAATAATGTAAATATAAGAAATGCCGCTCGACTCTTAGTGGACGGTATTTAATTCTAATGGACGGTATTTACATTCTATGGAATAAAATAACAATTTAGAGATTATTACCTGAAAATATTATGAAAAATCGCTCTGATTTGCTCCTAAGCTTGATATCGAATGTGAGATTGAACGTAGAGAAAACAAAATAATGTTAGAGAGAGATGTGAGTGGGCGTAATGTGAGAGGGAATATTAGGTAGTTGAGATGTCATATACTTTGACTGCACAAATAACAATGGGAGAAAGTCAAAAAGTGGGTAAATTGTCTATGTAACATTAGCAAATGTGTATTTTGTTTATATTGATTTTGATAATTGGGTATTTTTAACAATTACCACATTCAAATTTACTCAAAATCAAAGGTGTCATATCAATACTTATGATTAGCAAGTGGATTGACCTCAACGAGTTTTCACAACACGATAATTAATTAATCATGTTCATATTTTGTTATTAACGAATGCAGATGGTGATTTTGTTGGAAATCATTCTAGCAGTTTGTTGATTTATTAGTCGTCATATATCGCCGCGACAATTAAATTATAAAATGCTTTATTTAAAGGGATATTAATTTTAAAATAAATGAACTTTTTCACGTTTTATTAATTTTAACACGAATTTTAAAATATTGTTTAAAATACATAAATTTTAGTACTTACTCGATTTTTGACATAAAGTTAACTATACATAAAATTGAAACTGACCTAACACAACTTATCTGACATGGATTTATGACGTGGATTTTAAATTATTTAAAATATATGAACTTTTCACGTTTTATTAATTTTAACACAAATTTTAACATTGTTTAAAATACATGAACTTTAATATTTACTCGATTTTTGACATAAAGTTGACTTTACAAAAAATCGAACTGACTTGGCACAACTTATCTTACGTGGACTCATGACATGAATTTTAAATTATTAATATTTTTCTTTTACTTCAATTATTAATTATTTATTATTTAAAATTAAGCACTCGGCTCCAGAAATTAATGAGTGGGGAAAATGAGTGATGGAAGTCAGATAGTCGAACAAGCGTTTCAGAATCTAACTCGCCTCCTATTCCTCTCCCGTCGCAGTGGAGGTCACGTGAAGGTCACAGCTACGGAAGTTAATTATATAAGAGTTCCTATCATAATCCTCAAATTTTATAAGAGTTGAGTTTTGAATTAAATAGATCAACTAATCGAATCTAATTTTGAGTAAAAAAATGAATATTGTTATTTAATACATTTTAAAAAAGTAAATCGAATATTGACACTCAAATAATTCGAATAATCTAACAAATACAAATCCAATGATATTAGACTAAGGAAGCTTCTAATATTTAGGAACTTATTACCTTTTTAGTAGATCTAGCCAGGTAAGAGTTGAAACAAACATCATGATTTGTGATCAAGGCATTGGTCTAAAATAAAGAAGCAAGAAAACACACAAGGAAAGATATACTTCTTTGGGACTCATTATTTATAATTCAATTTAATTAAAATTACGAGTATTTTATTGACCTCCTAACCATAAATAATAGGATAAATAGTGTAAAATATTCTGCTACCTCCTCTGTCCTGTTAAAAGTGGCAATAAGAGAGTCGATACGAAAATTAAAAAAATAAAATGCTGTGTTTTTAAAAAGTGAGATTTAATATTTAAAAGTAATTTAAAAAAAAAGTGACCACTTTTAGTATGACGATCAAAAAAAAATATTGTACTAACTTTTAATGAGACCATATTGTACTAACTTTTAATGAGACCGATGGATGAAGTAATTTATTTAGAGCATCACAATGAAAAAAAAAGAAGAAGAAAACTGACAATGAAATTCTGTATCTATAATTATTGTACTCATCAACCATCATGATACACATGCCTCGTGGTCCTTATTTCTTTTTGCACACAATACATAAATGAATATACGTGTGTATAAATAACATAAATAAACACAAAGAAAGAAGCAGGTACAATAAGGTCCCTAATTTTGTGCCAATCATTTAATATGCTGTAATATCGCAGCGTATATAGTTGCTTTAATTAATTTCCTTACGTTGTCATTCATGAATTTTAGATTTCTTACAGCTCAATCATTAACAGCTTTTAATTGATATTTATTTATACGTAGACGAATGGTATCGAATCAAGAATCATAATATTTGATTTATTAAATTATTTGAATCATTCGATTTGTATTTGATTCGTTTTTTAATATTAAATAATAATTAGTATCCTATTCATTATGAATACTTGATATAATTTTTTTAAAATATATTAAATAACTCCTTTCGTTCACGATCTTTCTTCCCAAGTTGACTCGGCATGAGTTTTAATAAATTTTGTTGACTTAGTTGGTAAAATGTAAAATGTATGGAATTTTGTATAGTTAGTGGAGAATGAGGTCCACTTTATGATGATGTGTAAAGTCTATAGAGTAGTGAGTGGAATAAGGGACCCACATTAATGATTATATATATTGAGTACTGTGTAGTTAGTGGAGAATGAGGCCTACATTATTGATGATGTGTTGAGTTGTAAGTGGAGTAAAAGGTTGCCAAAAATAGAAGGGAAGTGAGAAGAAACTTGGTGCACGGACCAATAAGGAAAGTTGGGAAGAAAGATCGTGGACGGAGGGAGTAATATTTAAAAATACTAAATTCAAAATTCAACCATATTCGTTAATATTGGATCCGATTTGAAATCTCACTATAACAAAAATTAAAGATTGAGTTGAAATTTATTCTTTGTAGGGATATTGATTTTAAAATCCATGAACTTTTCACATTTGATTAATTTTTAAAAGATTATTAATATTTTTCCTTCACTTCAACCTCCGCGTTCCCACCATCCGCCTCAACTTCCTCGAGAACGTCCTCGGGTACGGCGTCGCCACCTCACCTCTTGATATGCAAACAACGTATAATCTGAAGGGAATATGATGCAAGTTTGTGATTAAATTTAATTTCTTGATAAAGTTGATTGTTTAAATCTAGCTTGAGTAGCTATAGAAATTGATTTGAATATTTTCAGGAAAATGAATATTTAGATAATGTTTTGTATTTAATAATTGTGAATAAGATATATTCTAAAATGCTAAATAATTAATAATTGAAGTGAAAAATATTAATAATTTAAAATTCACGTCATAAGTCGCGATTTTGTGTCAAGTCAACTTTATGTCAAAACTTGAGTAATTACTAAAGTTCATGTATTTTAAACAATTTTTTAAAATTCGTGTTAAAATTAATAAAACGTGAAAAGTTAATGTATTTTGTATAATTTAAAATTCACGTTAGATACGTTGTGCCATGTCAATTTTAATTTTTGTGTAAAATCAACATTATGTCAAAATCGAGTAAGTATTAAAGTTCATGTATTTTAAACAATATTTTAAAATTCGTAGTAAAATTAATAAAACGTGAAAAATACATGTATTTTAAAATCAATATCCCTTCTTTTTAATATACAAAATAGGTTACATTTAAACAATTATATATAAATATACTTTTATATATTTATATAAATATAACTATTAATATATAGTTATATATTTATATATTTTGTCGAACATTTACGAATATCAAATCAAATTAAATATCATATTATTTGATTTGTATTTAGGTACCAATTGAACATAAATTTTTTATTTATATTCAAATTCAAATAACTAAATTTTTAATTCGAATACCGAATCGAACTAAAATTATTTGATTCATTTATAATTTTACTTAGAACCATTAATTGGTACTCCCTTTTTAGTTGACTGCTGTCATAGTCCCATATGTAGTGTGCTACTCTTGATGAAGTTAATTAAATGGAGTACAACACATATTTTATATGATTATAAATTATCGATATTTTTATGAATGATTATGCAAAAGTTTCTATCATCAATTTGAATTATAAAAAAAAATATTTTTCAACTTGATATATTCAAATTCAGTCCCTAGCTATCAATAATTTTTTATGCGTTCGCCATTGACTATATACACCAATTATTCGTAATTTTTGAATATCGAATCGAACTAAAATTATTTGATTCATTTATAATTTTACGTAGAACCATTAATTGGTACTCCCTTTCTGGTTGACCGCTGTCATAGTCCCATATGTAACGTGCTACTCTTGATGAAGTTAATTAAATGGAGTATAGCACATATTTTATATGATTATAAATTATCGATATTTTTATGAATAATTATGCAAAAGTTTCTATCATCAATTTGAATTATAAAAAAAAAATTCAACTTGATATATTCAAATTCAGTCCCTAGCTACTAATAATTTTTTATGCGTTTGCCATTGACTATATACAACAATTATTCGTAATTTTTGAAACAACACATGATTAAGAAAATTATGTTGTACAAAATATTAATTTTTAATTTTTATGAAATTATACATAATGATTGAATATATATAAAATGTAGATCATATATAAAGTGATTTTTGAATAGGAAATATGAAGTAATCTGAGCCGTTCATAATTGAGATCATGTGGTACACAATTAACTGCATAATTTTGAATTTTAAATGAATAAAATATTACATAATTATGATTAGAAGGTTAAATACGTAATTTGTGCGATGAAAGAGAAATTCATTCCTTAATTATAAGATTGCAGTTAATTAAAGTAATTGACGATAGAGAAAAATATATTTAAAGGTTAAATACGGTTTCTCTGCACAGATTTAAAGAAAAAAACCTTTCATAACAGAGAAGGGATCGGCGACAGAGTTGGAGGCGAGGATACGCGGTGGAGAGGCGGAGAAAAATGCTGCTGCAGTCGGAGGCGGTGTCGGAGATGTTTCGCTGCCCAAATTCTCTGTGCATAGTTGGAGGGATTTAACGCTAAGCTTGGAATAAGAAGATAAAGAGTAATTTTTTGACGGAGGGTTGTATATTTTTGGGAGTTTCTTTGGAGAAGACCCTAGTGGTCGAGGTGATCGGCGACGAAGAAGGAGGTGGGGCCGCTGCAAGAGAAACCCCATCGGCTCGCATAGTTTATACGTTGCATTGTTTGCATCACACGTATTATAGTTTTGCATTTAAATACTTAAAATTTTGCATTGTTTATATGTTGGAAAATATTATTGCAAAATTGACTGTTGCACTATTTATTGCACCACATATAGACGTGAGTTGCATTGTCAATTATATAAAAATGCAATGTTTCAGTCTCAATCAATTTATAATTTCTACATACTTTAATCCATCAATAAATATAATGTAAATGTCTCATAATTCGAAATTAGGTGGAATTTTCAAATATTTTTGGAAGATTATGTCATCATAAATTTCTCCAACTACCAAAAATTAAATGGTAGTACAATACATATATGTATAATGCAAATTGCGTAACTATACAAGTAATGCAAATTATGTGATTGTACGGAACAACAATAAACAAACAGTGGTTTTCTCTTTTCATTGCAGTTGCGTAATTTATGAGATCCATATCAATTTAAATATCCACCAAAACTGTCCAGTAAGAAAAGTACCGATTTACCCTTGTTGCATTGTATTTTCACAATGCAACATGAAATTCGAAAATTAAAGAGATAATTAAGAAATTAATTATAGCTATTAGATTCATTCAAATAGACTCTCCGGATCAATTCATATTTCCTACCATTTATCCTCTTTTTACCTGAAACCACCCACACACATAGGGATGGCAATCGGGCGTGGCGGGCGTGGATAGTAGGTATCCATACCCATACCCGCGAAAATTTCTCCCACCCGCCACGGGTATCACCCCCCACCCGTCGGTTACCCGCGAACCCGCCACCCAACGGGTATCCACCACCCGTTGGGTACCCACGAACCCGCCCTTCGTGGGTATCCATCACCCACTAATCAGAATTTAAAATTAAATTAATACATCAAACATAAAGCAAAATTTTACCACAAATCACATAGTTCTAATCCACAAAGTAAAATTCAAAAATCACAAAAGTTTGCATGCAAATTTTATAATGTATGTATAGTGGGTAATTGATGGGTGATTGGTGGGTAATTGACGGGTAATTCGCGGGTATTTTTGGCGGGTATATGGATTTCGCGGGTATGGATAGCAACTATCCAAACCCATACCCACGAACTAAATGGATAGTAAATTCTACCCATACCCATACCCATGGATATCAAACGTCTCTCAAACCCGCTCCTATTAGGGTCGGGTACCCGCGGGTAAATTGTCATCCCTACACACACACACATATATATGGGTTGAAATCTTATCGGTTAACTAGGGTCCATTATAATTCATTGATTATCATATAATGGATGGTTTTGATTAAATATTAAATTATTTGAAATGAAATCTTTTTGGATAAGATGCAAAAGTCAGTGTAGTAAATGTTCATCCTAAAACGTGTGTTTAGTTTTCGTAACTAAACGAGACCTATAATACGTAATAAGCTGACCCTAGTCGTATCTCAAGGAAGGGTTAGAAGGGCTTCCTAATTCAAGTACTACAAATTAAACATTAGGTCCTAAACATTTTATCAAATGTAAAACGAGTAGATGACTAAAAGCTAAGCCGGATATGGATCTCGATATGTGAACTCCAAATCCGATCTGAATCCATCGGTCCAAAATTTGAAGTGAATATGGATCCACGGATCTGGATCGAATTCAGTGTCATCCCTAGTTGTTGTTGCAGGCCAGCTTGTGAATTTACACATTATAATTTATAAACGAGTGTATAAAAAATTACACATTTAAAAAAATGGATTCCATTAAATTAAATAGATACGTCACGAAAGACTCGAACCCTCTATTTTCTTGTACATTATCTTCACTACCATTAGGCCAACACGTGCACGTTAATTACACATTTATTGTCTAGAACAATTGGTACTAGTGAAGTAATTGGAATAAACGTACTAATGAAATTGAGGTTGGTACTACGTACATTCTTCGTTCCATTATTATTGTCCTAATTTAACCATCAAACCGGACAATATAATAAGACAGGTGAGTACTACGTAGGATAATCGTAAGTATTGGAAATGAATGAGAAGGTATCTACTTTTTATTTGCAACGACGACTGAGATTATATACACCTCGATCACGTCCAACATTAATTACTCATCAATATCTATATTGGGATGGGATAAAACGACTGAGATTATATAACATGCATAAGGTTTCCTCATTATTTTTTACTAAATTCAAATTTAGTAATCTTAATCTTTTTTTTATTACACTCATTCACCGTGGCATGTTTACTAACTATGATATAATTAATTAGAATAATTCACTTTATTGGGATTATTTTAATCTCACCATTCTAGGTGAGATACTTATCAAATAAATATTTTTTTATTGGAACATTAATCATGGATTTTGGAATATTTTATGAATCTAATTCTAATTAGTAAATAATGAATTAAAATAATAAAAATTATTCCCTCCGTCCCACTAAACTTGACACATTTTCCTTATTGGGACGTCCCACTAAGCTTGACACATTCCAAAAATAGTAAAAGTTATCTCTTTAAAAAGACGTGAATCCTACTATATTTATCACTCTTACACTACTTTATATATTATCCTTAATAACTGTGCCGGAAAAAAAATGTGTCAAACTTAGTGAACGGAGGGAGTACAATAATACATATACCCATATATATAAATGCAATATCAATGGTAACCAAGTTAATATTAATGTACATCACAAGGAACTGAGGAGAATATTATATATGTACTTGTGGTTAGAGCTCTCAAAATTGGCCCGAAATGGCCTGGCCCGATGGGCTTACCCGGCCCACCCGTAATTAGGGCCGGGTTGGGCTCAAAAATTAAGAGCCCAAAAAGTTCTGGGCCGAACTAGCCCGGCCCATTGGCCTGGCGGGCCACTGGGCTTCGGGCCAAAAATACCCGGTGGGCTTCGGGCCAATTTGACCCGCACATACTTTTAATATTATTTTAATTTTGTTCATAATATTTAGTATACATTGCTCTCATAATATTATATTTTCAATTGCTCTTATAATATTATTATATTTTTAATATCTTATAATTTAATTAAAAAAAATTTATGCTAATATTTTTACACTATTTTGAAATATTACTCCCTCCGTCCCATTATTAATGACACGTTGCTTTTGGGCAAGGGTGTTAAGAAAGTGATTTGTTGTGTAAAATAGTGGAGTCCAATAAAATAGAGTAACTTATAAAAGTAAAATATTTTCTTTTTTGGAAACGAGCCATTTTTATTGGGACAACCCAATATAGTAAACGTGTCATAAATAATGGGACGGGGTAATACATTTTATTTGATTTTATTACAAACTTATTTTTGTAATCTAATTAATACTAAAATAAATTAAAAAACTTATATCTTAATGCAATCTTTTATTTATTTTAGAATTTTAGAAAATATAATAGATTAACATTATATTTTAAATTTTTAAAAATATTTTTTTTAATTCATGGGCCGATTTGGCCCGTTTGCCCGGTGACCCATGTTGGGCGGGTATGGGCTTATATTTCAGCAGCCCAACATAATTCTGGGCCAGCCCGGCCCGACCCGTTATTTAACTCTAACCCGGTGGGCTGGGCTGGGCCGGGCCAGCCCGACCCGGTCACTTTGACAGCTCTACTTGTGGTTGCAAATACAAGTTGCATGTCAATTTTGTTTTCTTGAATTGGAGATTGCATTGGCGACTATTGAAGGAACAATTTTTGGGTGATTGTACATGCTAAAATTTTAGTATAATACTCCATCTATCTCACTAAGCACGATATACTTTCCTTTTTAGGATGTCCCACTAAGAATGACACATTCTATAAATAAAAAATGTTATCTCTTCAAAAAGGTGTGGACCCTACCACCTTTATCACTTTTACACTACTTTATACACTTTCCTTAATAACTATTCCGGAAAAAAAAGTGTCATGCTTAGTGGGACGGAAGGAGTAGTATAAGACGTTAATCAAAACATCGAAGAAAATGAAATATGTACGTTGGTCCCGAAACGAATTATCTAGTGTATGTGGAGAATACACTAGTTGAATTTTTTTTTGCTTTATAGTATGTTAGTTCAGTGTACGTGAGATTGTCCTGAAGGAAAGGTTAAGTCTAGGATCCTTCAGTTCATATAGCAATTTCATATTCTATATTGAGTACTATTGGTCTGTTGGACTATTATATATACTGAAGTATGTGCGGAAGTTGATGGTAAACTGAAAATTCGTTAATCAAAAAATTAAAAGATTACGCTTTAATGTTTTACTTTGCATTCAGTCAACATCCAGTCTAAGATATGAATGCAACGTTAGAGCAGTTATACTGAAAACTGAAAACGATAAAATATCAACACAAGTGATTAATCTATATGGTTTAGAGAATAAAGCTTCTACATTCAAGATTCTCGATATTACTCAAGTATTTCCTACTTAATAGAATGTGTTGTGCTTCAATGTTGATCAACCTTACACTATGCGATAAGTATTGGGCCTACTCACATCAAGGTTGAAAATTTACGGATTTCTAAACTAGCTATAATCTGTTACAATTTGTAGTTCAGAATAGTTAAAGATTTACAAGAAGTTAGATATATTATAAGTGATATACAAATTGAGAGTGTATAACTTGTAAGTTGGGAGCTCGAGAGCGCATGAATGCTTGAATAATTTTAATTGCACGAGCAAACAAGTGTGTTGAAATGTTGAAGTGTTTGGTTATTTATAAAAGTCATGCCATTATTGATTTGTTGCAGGAATCAAGTCGTTGAGTTTTGATTTTTTTTCATGTTGTAATGTTTATAACTTTTTAATTTTTGTGCCGGAAAATTGATCTTCAAAGGCAACTCTAAAAATCTTTACATAAATTGAAAATATGTGACATGCTTGAATTTGATATTGACATACATTCTTTTTAAAATGATGACATTCAGTCTAAGTTGAATTGAGATTTGGGGAAGTAATTACATTAACACTTTATGACATGTTAGACTTTCAATGCACATTTAAAAAAAAAAAATTTGATTATATTAATTAAATTATATAGCCGCGTCATGGAGGACTCGAACTCGAAATCTAAGTCTTGGACATTAACCTCACTACCACTAAACACACGCTTTTCATTGCACCTTTTATGTTCTAATTAAGACCCTGGGCTCTATCTTTCATTTCAACTATAATTTAAAATCATTCGGTATATGATATCAAGCACTTCAAAGTTTGGCATCTAACATTTAAGTTTACTAAAACTAGGCCAAGAGGCTCTGGTCTTGTACAATCTTTTTGTTGAAATTTTAAATTTCGAATCTCAACTCTTAAAATATTTCTAAAAAATATATTAAATATGGGAAAATAACTAATTCATTTGAATTCAACATAAATTTTAATTAATAGATGATTTAAATATGTTGTGAATATAACAAGAGTCCTATATTATTTATTAATTAAATATATGTGTATACAAACAAAGGACAAATTAATGATGAATTAATAAATAAGTTAAATTGTATGGATTGTTTATAATTAAATATATATTGTGTGTGCTGATAATGTCTATTATTAATTGATGGTAATAATTAATAGTGACATCTTCGCTTCAACGGCTCGATTAATTGCTACTATAATCTCAAACAAAGCAAATGCCAGTAAGCATCAATTACGAGAATAACACAAACACTTAATAAATGCATGACATGATAGAATGAACTTCCAGAAAAAATATAACATGCATGTGTGCTTACAATAAAACCGAAACGTGCGTGCATGCTTAATAAAAAAAGAAAAGAAAAGAAGTAATTGATCAGTGGGTGTGGTGAGTGTGTGTTTTGATTCTTGCAACTCCAACAGAGAGCCTCCAAGAATCAAGAAGAGAAGGAGGGATAAGTGAGGCCAAGAACCATTGAAGAGAGTGGGCCCAGTAAGGAGTGCACCTGCTTTCATAACCTATCATATGTACAGCTGCTTCCACATATCCCTCTGCTTTTGGTATAAATACTGTTGATTTTTCCACAAATGCCACCTCCCTTGTCATTCTTGTTGACACATACAGCGGTACCTATATATATATATAACTTTTACAAATGTTTTCTAAGTGATAAATACACTCCAAATTAGTTTATATGAACAAGAGATTAATTGAAGTAATTGAATTACGCATGCATGTTGAGTAAATAGAATATCTATCGTTTTAGATCTGCCAAATCCTTTAAATTAAATAGTCGTTCTCTAATGGCAGTACGTGGTGATTAAAATAGTAATCAATTTCATTAGAAAAAAAATATAATATTATAAAAAAGATCATGAATATATTTTGTTGTGTACGTATTTTGTGATTAAAATACATAATAGCATTAATGAGCACGTGTGATTATGTATTTATCTCGATTTTCGCTTCTTTTGAGCCAAAAATTATGTTTTTACTCTTTTTAAATATTAATGACCAACTTTCAGTCCTTAGTTTTTCCAATGCAAGGTTTTGGGCATGAACAGTCGTATTACAGACACTACGTACGTATAAGAATAAAAATTACCTTTAATACGAGAAATTTATATTATATTAATATTGACTTTTAATAAGTAGAGAATTAATAATAAGATATTATGATGATGAAAAAATTGTATAACTAAATTATTAATGAATTTTTTTTAATTTTTAATTATATTTTTTATTTTCTCAATCAATAGAAATATATGTTTTTCCATTAATATTTCCAACACTAAATATATATACTTTATTTTTTTAGTGGGAGGTGAGAGGCTCCTATAATGAAAAAAATTAGATAAATCCAATAAGATATCGAAATGGAGCCTTAATATCTGTGGGGAATATAATGCTCTTAGCGCTTAATTTGTTTTGATTAAGCATTGAATAGATACCTGACACTGTACGTGAATTCCTTCGTGTTTGTACTCTACATACAGACTTCTGGACAACTGATCTACATACCTGCACCAATTTATCACTTCATATATATTCAGTAATTATTAAGCATTAATTATTCGAAGCAATGCAATGTTCTGCTCTGACGAACCAAAGCACACTGATTTTATTTTTTACTTCGCAGTATCTCAATGAAAATGATGAATGATTAATAGTGGATCAGTAGTATTTAAATTTTAATCCCTCGCGTTCTCCAATTATATATTAATTCAATTAAGTGATAATTTATGACCCTACTAGATAATTTATTATGATAAATGCATTCATACAATTAATCAATAATGTCAAAACTATGAAATAAGGATAAAATTATAAAATATCATGGTATACTCTAAATTTTTTAAATATGACATTAAAATAAGAAAAAATAAAATATTGCCTTTAAAAATAAATAAGGAAGTGTCTAATACCATACTCAATATATATAGTAACTTTTCTGTGAAGCTCTTGAAAGTTAGGCTGTCCAATTGCGGGTTATATGAAAGAGGAAAACATTAAATTAGACGCATGTGCTTGCACAAAAATGGGTACGTCTCCGTTTTCACTCGGACCTAATGAATTAAATTAAATTGGTGGGTGGTTGTTTTGGATCGGAGCTTACGCTTTGGTGGCGGCGTAAACCGCATAAAGCGGATGGGAAGGTACAACTACCGATGCACCGGAGCCAACGTTAACGACGGCGCCTCCTCCTCTACCAATCATCCCAGGTACAACTGCTCTCACAACTCGAGTTGTACCTTCCAAATTCACTCTCACCAGATTCATCCATATTTCCTCACTCACCTCATGAAAGTACATGGCTCTTGGGTATGTTACACCCACGTTGTTGATCACCACCCCGATATCCAGCCCCTTCACGGCCTCCTGCATCCTCAGAACCCTAGAGGCTACGTCTTCGGCGGAGAAGTCGAGCTTGAATAGTTTGATGTTTGTGTGGGGATAGGTAGCTTGGATCTGGGCAGAGACCCTTTCCAGCTTTGCTGAGTTCCTGCTGACGAGGACTAGGTTTAGGCCCTTCTGGGCCAGCTTGAAAGCAAAGGCTTTCCCGATTCCATCGGTTGAACCAGTGACCAGTCCCCACGACCCATAGCTTCTTAGATCCTTTGGGGGCCTGAGAAGTAGGATGAACATCCATGTGAGAAAAGAAGAGAGATTCTTCAAGAGGGTGAGAAACCCTAATGAAGAAACGAGAATAATCCACAAGGGCTGAGCTATGATCATATTGAGAGAGAGCTTGAGAGAACTGTGTTTGGAGAAATTAGGAGAAGGGTGCGTAATTTCTTTATGAATTAGGAAGATAGATATATATTACATGGCTAGCTAGCTACAAATGTCGTAAATTTAATCGAGCCACAATTAATATCTTGATGAATTATATATATAAACCTAGCTACTCCTTTGATGATGGACGACTCACGATCGACTACCGTTAATTAGGCACATACATCATATCTATTTAATTTAATATGCATACATATATTGCACTATGTATATATAATCTATATTGTTGGAACCGGAGCGTAAGCCTCCAAAATCTGAATCAACACGAACAAACAATCAAAGGAAAATTCAACCGTGACGTGGTACAACCACTGCCCTAAAAGCTATTCCCGGCAAACCCAAGGTGCACGGTTCCAATGCCGAAAATACTCTCAAGGGCTAACACGGTCCCAACGTTCGTAGTGCCCTTATGAATTTCGGGTTGGAGACGAAATCCGGATGGGGGAGATAAAGAATTAAGCTATGGTTGTTTTCTGTGGGAGAAGTGAGTTGTAGAACGTATATCAGGAGTTCAATTCTATGTCTCTGGTTTTATAGAAGGAGTATATTTTTTTATGAAGAAGGAAATATACGTGCAGAAACTGATCCCCAAAATATAGCAACAAGAAATTGATTGAGTTATAGGGAAGTTCGCGCAGGGCCAACGAGCGCTACCCACCTTGCGGTCGCTAGGTGGGAGTTCACCTAGCGGTCGCTACCCCCTAGCGCTCGCTAGGTGTGAATTATGTCTTCTTGGCGTGACCATGCCTACTGGTCAGGTGTGAGTTCTGTTCCCAGACAGAAACTCCATTCAGCAAGCTCTACCCCCTAGCGCTCGCTATCTCCCTTTTCTGCACTAAGCGTGATCAAGTGTATTTTATGCTTTCCATTTCCAACAATCCCCCACAAATGGAAAACATAACAAGGAAAGGAAAAACTAGAGGAATATTGACGCGTAAATACAAGTAGTCTGAGACTTTGAACTTGCACATTAGTGATGCAGGAGAACATACAACACTCACAAAGTAGTCTAAAACTTTGAACTTTATGAGCTCGCACATTAACCCCCACAACAAGCATCATTCCTGTGGAAATTCGTCTCTGCGATAAATAATTTTGGCTCAATAAACACCCTCGATCATCATGTGTGTTCTAGAAATTGCAACTTCATAGAAGGGAGTCACCCTTCACACACACTAGGTGATTTCTATGATAGTGTAATCGCCAAGACACTAAATATATCATACTCATATGATATACCGGAAGTCTCACGCAGAAACAACCGCAAGAAATCATTAAGAGCCACAGCTGCTCAACCATCACAAACATAGTACAATCATACAAATCACCGCAGTGAAATTGCCTCGTCAGGCATGAAACCTCTATGTCTAAAACATCACAATAGAATCACAATCCCGCAGGTTTGATTCGTTTACATGTATAGATTCGCAAATCAATATACATACACATCAATTAAACAAAACAAGACTTACACGACTTCGTTTGACCTCTTGGTATCCACCACATAAGTCCTCCTTCATTTAAATGACTTTATCTCAATGCCGGCAGAGAGTTCATCAACTTGTCTTTTGATGAGAGCCTTAGTGAACGGGTCTGCCAAATTCTTCTCTGACTTCACAAAGTCAAGAGAAATCACCCATCCACTTAACTTTTCCCTCACCACTGCATGTCTCAGCCGGATGTGTCTCCTCTTCCCATTGCAGACACTGTTTTTAGCAATAGAAATGGTAGCTTGTGAGTCACAATGTAAAGAAATAGGTGCTAAAGACCTCTTACCCACTAGCACGTCGGCCAATAACTCACGAAACCACTCTGCTTCGTGACTAGCCAACTCCAATGCTATAAACTCAGACTCCATCGTAGAACCTGCAATGCACATCTGTTTTCCCGATTTCTAGGAAACAGCACCACCTCCAAAAGTGAAAACATATCCACTCGTGGAGCTTACCTCATCACTATCTGAAACCCAATTCGCATCACAATAGCATTCTAATACATCAAGAAAGTTAGAATAGTGTAGACAATGATCAATTGTCCCTTTCAGATATCTCAACAAGCGATAAAGTGCAGCCCAATGGTGACTACTATGATTATGAGTATACCTACTCAAATGACTCACCGCATATGCAATGTCAGGCCTAGTACAGTTCATCAAATACATCACACTCCCTAGGATTCTAGCATATTGTTCTTGATTCACAGAATTACCAAGATTCTTCTTCAATTGCATGCTTGAATCAAAAAGGAGTTTTCGCATGAACTAAGTTATCACACTCGAAATGTTTAAGTACTTGTTCCACATAATGAGACTGACTAAGCACATAACCATCCGCATATTTAATCAATTTAATCCCAAGTATAACATCAGCTTCATCCAAGTCTTTCATATCAAAAACAGATGATAGATATGCTTTCGTTTCCAACACAACATCAAGACATGTACCAAAAATTAACATGTCATCCACATATAAACAGATCATCACACATTCAGTTCCATAAGATTTAGAATATAGGCATGACTCTGAACCATTTACCACAAATCCGTTTAACAAAATTGTGTTGTGAAACTTTTCATATCATTGAACAGGAGCCTGTTTAAGACCGTATAAAGACCTCTTCAATTTACAGACCTTATCTTCCTTACCCTTCACTACACACCCCTCGGGTTGTTCTATGTAAATTTCCTCGTTAAGATCATCGTTTAAAAGGTTGTTTTAACACCCATCTGATGTACCACTAAATTATGAATAGCAGCTAAAGCAACGAGTGTTCTAATGGTGGAAATACGAGCAACAGGAGAATAAGTGTTAAAGAAGTCTACATCCTTTTTCTGGGAATATCCGACTACTACAAGTCTAGCCTTATATCTATCAATCGACCCATCAGGTTTCAATTTTTTCTTAAAAATTCATTTCGATTTAATAGGTGTAGTATTCACAAGCAAATCAACAAGTTCCCACGTATGATTACTAGTTATAGACTCTAATTCACTTTGCATAGCTTCTCTCCAAAATGGAGCATCTATACTAGACGTAGCAACAAAATAAGTAGTAGGATCCTCATTAATTAAGAAGGCAGACACTACATAATCATCAATCAAATCAGGATATTTAGCCACATAAGCAGTAATAAAATCGTTACCGAACGAAGTCTCAGTCCTTCGTCTTTTACTCATTCTCGGTTCAGAAATTTCCACCGATTCCTGGACCGAACGTTCAACGCCAATAACATGAGCAGGCTGTGAAGAGCTACATACATTCTCACAAGAAACGTTAGTCTTCCAAGAAAATATATGCTCAAAAAATTCAGCATCACGAGATTCACAAATAAATTGATCACTCAAACATAGGAATCGATAAGCAGCAGAGTTTTGAGCATAACCAATAGACACACAATCAAAAGTCTTCAACCCCCACATTTACTCATTTAGAATCATTCAATTTCACTTTAGCAAGACACCCCCACACTTTTAAATATTTAAGATTAGGCTTAAAGTCTTTCCACAATTCATATGGAGTTTTATCAAGTTTCTTATGAGGTACTCGGTTTAGAATATAGCATTCAGATAATACAGCTTCCCCCCACATACCACTGGGCAATCCAGAATAAAGTAACATTGCATTAATCATGTTCTTAAGAGTTCTATTCAATTCTTTAAGCATCATCATGCTATTAAGGGGAATAAGGAGCAATAAACTCATTTATTATACCATTATTATCACAATAAAAAATTATGGAATTAATGTACTATATTCACCTCATATTATTAAATCTTAGCATGTGTAAATGTCAAGACTGATTTGTTTGAAACCCAAAAACTCCAACAAATTGAAAATATATCAAGAATACAAAAAAGGCATAAAATTTCTAGAATTTTAATCTGACATAATTAATGCATGCGAAATTGTATTAGCATACCACAGTCATCACGTTCCACATTGTGTTTGGAGTGCACTCAATAAAATAAAGCAACATTCAAAACAAATGATCATTAAACAGATAATTATTACCAATAAATTTAATTTAAGTCATTAGTAAATTAGTTGCCATGGGTCTCAAAAAGTTCCATTATTTATTTATTTTTCCTTTTAGCAAAGTCAAGTACCAGCTTGAATTTATCTATATATTTACTTATGGCGGAACCAATTCCCACCAACACAATGCCTCAATTCAAAGAGTAGAGACCACACACTTCCACATATTAATAGCTCACACCCTCTATATTTATTTAATGATTACTACCATATTTCCACACTGCCACATTGTCATCCATGCATTCAATCCATGACATGACTTAAATATACATACAATGAAATATACATAAAGCAGTAACAAAACGACAAACTTAATTTATTTCGAAGAGAGCGTGTTGTTAAGAGAGAGACACAACGAACTTCACCACCGGAGGCAGCCGCAAACTTCACTCCGGAGGAAGCTCTCAGATCAGCACCGCTGACACCATCCTCAGCTCCGCGCCAGAATCCTCCCTTACTTTCAACACGTACAAGGTCGTTTCATGTTCAAAGAAAAATCTCCCAAACCAGAGTGTAATTTAATAATTAGAAGGAAAATGAATTGATTTGGAAGCATAAATGGGAAAATTCATGTCACTTTCAAGAGGTCAGCCTCTCAATCCCAAACTTCTATTCCACAAAATCAATAACTCTTCTGCAAGGTTGTAGGAAGAGCAATCCCCACCACCAATTTCTCCTCGGCAGCAGCAGCACAAAATATTCCATAAAGAATCCAACTTCGAAATTCGATTATGCAGTTTAATCTTCTTCTTCCCCTTTTTTTACGCCATTTCTTCAATCTGTGATTCAACCATATTTGTCCTAAATCACATGTTGAAGAAGCACCCACCATTTTATCCAAATAGATTTTAGATTGTTGGAACCGGAGCGTAAGCCTCCAAAATCTGAATCAACACGAACAAACAATCAAAGGAAAATTCAACCGTGACGTGGTACAACCACTGCCCTAAAAGCTATTCCCGGCGAACCCAAGGTGCACGGTTCCAATGCCGAAAATACTCTCAAGGGCTAACATGGTCCCAACATTCGTAGTGCCCTTACGAATTTCGGGTTGGAGACGAAATCCGGATGGGGGAGATGAAGAATTAAGCTATGGTTGTTTTCTGTGGGAGAAGTGAGTTGTAGAACGTATATCAGGAGTTCAATTCTATGTCTCTGGTTTTATAGAAGGAGTATATTTTTTTATGAAGAAGGAAATATACGTGCAGAAACTGATCCCCAAAATATAGCAACAAGAAATTGATTGAGTCATAGGGAAGTTCGCGCAGGGCCAGCGAGCGCTACCCACCTAGAGACCGCTAGGTGGGAGCACCTAGCGGTCGCTACCCCCTAGCGCTCGCTAGGTGTGAATTATGTCTTCTTGACGTGACCATGCCTAGCGGTCACTACCCCCTAGCGACCGCTAGGTGTGAATTCTGTCCCCAGACAGAAACTCCATTCAACGAGCGCTACCCCTTAGTGCTCGCTACCTCCCTTTTCTGCATTAAGCATGATCAAGTGTATTTTATGCTTTCCATTTCCAATATATATATATAGAGATTATATATAATAGGAAATATTTTAATTTTAATAATAATTTTGTAAATACATTCAATTTTAATACCATATTCATTAAAATATTAAATTATTAACTAAAAATGTTTGCAATGGAGTTAAACACGTCTTCTAATAACTGCATTATGTTATATCATTAATAATTAAGTTTTCTTATAGTTTTAAATGAAATTAACTATTCATAATACATAATCACATTTTTCAATAAACATTTATAAACTATCCGATTACTAATAATTAATTTCTTAATTCATATTCTCATTTTAAATGAATTATAAAAAAATCATAAAAAAAAATTATAAATGAAAAAACAATTCAAATATGTTTTTTTTTTATAATTATCCAGTCATCCACTATTAAATAACTATATGTATCAATAAAAAACAAATTTCTAAATTACATGTTAATAATTTATTAACATAAAATTTAATTTTTATTCAATTTATATATTATATTTATTTTTGATAAAACTAGAAATAGAATTTCATTAATATCCTAAAAAATACTATAAATTAGAAAATAAAATATAAATGCAAACACTGCAATATCAAAATTATCATATTATCAATAATTAATTAATTTTAATTTTAATTATAAAATTATATTTATTATTTTATGAAATTATATATAATTAATGATCATATATATATATATATATATATATATTTGAATTAATTTTATATAATAAACAAATTATGTGTGAGAATGAAAAAAAAGATATATCTCCTCCCTCTATCTAAAATTAATTGAATTAAATATATATATATATATATATGATCCAAAATATATATATATATATATATATTTTTTGAATCACATAAGAAATAAACTTTATGTGATAAATGGCAAATGATCATAACTATCCATTTTAATTAATCAATGATTTTGATATTTTTTACAAACTAAATTGCACTAAAAAGTCAAGTTTTTATGAAAACTAGTACATCTACCCGTGCGATGCACGATATCAATTTTTTTTTTAAAAATACTCTCTCCATCCCACAAGAATGCCCCTTTGACCAAAACTGTAAATGATTTTTAGTCAAAGAACCAAGAATAGTGGGACTTAGGGAATAATATATTTAATGAATAATAAAAATGAAAATAACACTTAAAAAGAAGAATAAATTAAAAAATTTAGTCCGGATAAACGAATATTGATATAATAAAATTTTTGAAATTGATATAATAAAACAAATCAAAGGAGTAAAGTAAACATAAACGAAGATTTGTTACCTCTATATCATGGAAAACACATTCATGTGTAAATGCTTGATCTGGATTGTTGAATGATGGCACATCATATTGATGGACCAATCTTAATTTCAATGCAAAATGACTCTTTCCTTGCGAAGATGACCAATCGGAGTTGTTGGTGGCATTCTGGAAAACTCTGCTTGATAGTTCTATTTTGTTGCACCCAACTGCTTATATAGCTGCTTTTAATTTTTTTTCCAGATTATTAATGTTGTGTATTATTTTAATATAGTAGCTTCAAAACTGTGTTTTAATATAATAATAGATGAAAAATAATGAAATTTAATTTAATTAATTAATTTTAATAATTGATTGTAGATGAATGAATGGTCTTTATACATTCTCATTTTTCATATTTGATTTTTTTTTAATATCAACCTAACCATATATATATATATTAATTAGTTCATTTGTAAAAAAAAAAATCACAACCCTTAATTTGTTAAAATTGATTGTTGAGATATTTTCTCATTTATCACATAAAATTTATTTATTATATAAAGCAAATCTATATAATAATATTATGAATCTTATAATAAGACCCATAGTTTATTTAAATTATTAATAGATATGTTAAAATAATATTTCTAATCAACTATCAATTTTAGTAATAATTATTCATCAACATATGCATCTTGGATTAAATTGTCGTAACTGAACCGAGACGACCTGTCCATGCTGGGTAGTTTGGATTTAGGCCGAATTGAATTTCATAAATTAAGGTTCGAAAATAATCTTACAAAATATAATAACTTATAATTATATTTTTTTTCCCGTGCATCGCACGGGTGCACATACTAATATATACCTAAAACGCTCACCCGCCCGCTGCTATCGGGGTTAATATGCCACGAATGATGTGACATGTTTAATAGGTAAATATTAAATTATTAATATAAAATAATTAAAAATTAAAGTTATAGAAAAATAAAAATTATAGTGACTCATATATGTTGGAAAATTAATTTTGAACTTATTCGGTTCTTAATTAATTTGGTGGTGTTATTTAATTCTTTGAGAATTAAAGTTAATGATTATTCTATTTTGAATAGATAATCAAACATGTTAGATTATTCAAAATTAATTTTTGAGTAAGTGGAAATTATATGCTAAAAGTATATAATTTGTATTGGGCTTTAATATTAATTTTGGACCAAATTATTTTGGATCAAAATTGACAAGTATTAAGGCTCATGAGTTGTTTGGAAATATATTAATTCCAATATATTTGGGAAGCCCATTGCGCATGGGTTTGTACATACACGTAAGTGTATAATTGTCAAAATAGTATACCAAGAGTTTGAACTTTTATATTCTTGTTATATCAAGAGTTGTGCCTTTTGGTTTGTTTTGGCAAGTGGAACCGCCGTATAATGATGGATATCATTATGCGATTAATTCTTCCTCCCATGGTGTGGCCATAAAAGAGAGCTTTGGAAGCTCATTTCAACACAAAAGCATCAAGCTTCCTCTTCTCTCTTTTAGTCTCTTTATCTCATAATAGTTTTAGGAGCTTCATAGTTAGCTCGGTTCTCTCCCTTGTCAACTTCGCCGGGGCCTTTAGAGTTTGTGGTGCTACTACTCTAAAAGACGAAATCGTTTTATCTTTAGGGACGATACGACGAACCGTGAGCACTAGCTGGGGCGTATCTCGTCTTGCGGAAAGAGGGCTTTCCTCGACTCGACTTTTTGTTATTTTATTTGTAATTTTCAAAGCATTGTAATCTATGGTTATCGATTTATTAATAAAATTTCTATTTTATTATTACAGTATACTGTTGTGACATTACCATATCAGTCGTGCGTACACTAAATTGTGTCAATCGCGGACAGTTGAGTGGTCCTCATATATACTATTAGGTAGGGGTGTCAAATCGTGCGGATTGGGTCGTTATCGGGTCGACCTGATAACAACCCGACCTGTTAAGGTTTTGCTGAACCTGAACCCGAACCCAACCTACTAAACTCAAACCCGAATACGACACGAACACGATAACTTTCGTATTGACACGACACGTTATCGACATGATAAAAAATTAAATTTATATGATAAAAAATATAAAAATTATATATTTATAATAAAAAATAATAAATGCATAATTTTTAAAATTTATAGAATATATTCATTTTTAGATTTTTAAAAAATACAAAATATTTTAGAAAAAATGTAACACAAATTACATTTACTTCAAAATATAAATAATTAATATATTATAAAAATTTCTTATCAGGTAACCCGACCTGTTAATTTCGTGTTCTTATCAGGTCAACCTGATAACGACCCGAACCCGATAAGGCTTGACACTAACCCATTAATTTCGTGCGTATTCGTGTCGGGTTATCGTGTCGTGTCAAAAATTGACAGTCCTACTATTAGGATACTAGCTGGTATTAATGATTTAGTTAGTGAATATAGTGGAACATAAACTGAAACATAGGCTGCAGTTAGGCAAAATACTTAGATTATACTAGAAATATATATATCACAGTTAATAAACATAAAGTATACTATATATTTAAGCAATGGTATTGGAAAGTTATGCCATGTGTGCCCGTGTTGGTCGTTTAAAGGTATAGAATTTTAATTAGTCTTGAATCGAAAGGTTTCAGATTCAACTTTCATCGCAAAATAGAACAGGCCAGGTTCACTTATTTTCAAATAAAATAAAATAAAGAAATACACAATCTATACATATCTACTCCCTTAGTCCTAATAATTTTGTCTCCTTACTTTAGTTGGGCAGTCTTAATAAAACTGGCAATTTTCATGCATATTGGAGTACTTAGGCTATCTCCAATAGTGCACCCAATACCTATTTTGGTGTAAAAAATCATCTCCAAGGTAGCACTATTCCCAAATCCAAAATGGGTTTACACCATTTATCTTTCATTCCAAACCCAAAAATGGGTTTCACTGTAGCTATAAACCCATTTTTGTTAAATTTTAGTTTATTGCAAAATGATCCTTCATAAATTCAATTTCGACCTCTAATTTTTTTAAGTTTTGTGAAATGACCCCTATATAAAGACAAAAATAGTGAACTGACTTGTCAATATTTTCTTAAGTTCAATAATAGTGAATTGTTTTTCTGGTAGTAATGTAAACAAAAACAAATTATAACAGAAGTTGCACCAAAAATGAGGAAATATGAAAGCATGAGATATATCTGGAAAAGTTGATAAGAAACTGATCGAAATTGAAATGACTACACACTGCACTGAAAAGACTACACACTATCTCTTCCCTATTTCACCCACTATTTCTTACCGACATGACTACACACTGCACTAAAATGACTACACACCATCTCTTTCCTATTTCACCCACTATCTCTTACCAACATGACTACACATTGCACTGAAATGACTGCACACTATCTCTTCCCTATTTCACCCACTATCACTTACCGACATGACTACACACTGCACTGAAATGACTACACACTATCTCTTCCCTATTTCACCCACTATCTCTTACCGACATGACTACACACTGCACTAAAATGACTACACATCTTTTTCAAATCGACATTACTACACACTGCACTGAAATGATTATACCTATCCCATTATCTTTATCCTAACATCAATATCCCACTATATCTATCCCACTATCTCTATCCTAACACCAATATCCCACTATCTCTATCCTAACACCAATATCCCACTATCTCTATCCTAACACCAATATCCCTCTATCTTTATATAGTTGAATTTGTTAACAAAACATACACCACAATTTCACATACTTGTCTATCCACCATCTCTATCCCACTATCTCTCAAAATGAATTTCAATTTGGGTTCTTCATCATCATCTTCTTCATCGGATGATGAAGCAATCATAGCTAACCATTTGAATAATCAAGAAGCAATGTATCGTATTGTCAATAATAACAACATGATAATCGAACATCTTCTTAATCAGCAAAATCAACAATCAACACACGGTGGTTCAATTCCTGGTCACATAGTCATCAACCGTGATCGAGAGGCTGCTGATCGTAGGATGTACAATGATTACTTTGCTAGTAATCCGATGTACAATGAAACTATGTTTCGTAGGAAATTTCGAATGTCTCGTTCATTGTTCGTTCGTATTGTTGACAGAGTCAAAGAACATGATCCGTACTTCCAACAAAGAGCAGATTGTCGAGAAAGACTCGGATTATCACCCCTACAAAAGATAACAACAATATTTCGTATACTGGCGTATGGTTCTGCTGTAGATGCCACAGATGAGTATATTAAAATTGGTGAGTCTACTGCTATTGAGAGCATGAAAAGATTTTGTCGAGCAATAATAGAGATATTTTCATGTCAATATTTGAGAACACCAACACCTAATGATATTGCTAGACTTCTCTACATTGCTAAAAAACGTGGATTTCCTGAAATGCTAGGCAGTTTAGATTGTATGCATTGGAAATGGCAAAATTGTCCTACCGCGTGGGGCGGACAATATTCAGGTCGCAGTGGATCTCCAACAGTTATTCTCGAAGCTGTAGCAGATCACGATCTTTGGATATGGCATGCTTATTTTGGTTTGCCAGGCACCAATAACGATATTAATGTATTAGAATCTTCACATCTTTTTCAAAATTTGACTCAAGGTATTGCTCCTCCAGCTTGCTATGTACTTCAAGGAAAAGAATATGATATGGGCTATTACTTAGCTGATGGCATATATCCTAAATGGAAGACCATTGTCCAAACGATCAAAGATCCTAGTACTCCGCCTAAAAGGTATTTTGCAATGAAACAAGAATCATGCAGAAAAGATGTAGAGCGTGCATTTGGAGTCCTCCGAAAACAATTTGCAATTGTATCACGACCAGCACGTTATTGGAGGAAAGAAGTATCACATGATATTATGACTGCGTGTATAATTTTACATAACATGATAATCGAGGATGAACGTGATCTCAGTGCTCCAGTTGAAGTTTCAATGGAAACTCCACAACCAAGAGCTCCACTAACGGTTGAAGAACAAGAAATATTTGTTGATTTCTTAGCCAAATACAAAGAGATAAGAGATGATCGTGCTCATTATGAACTTCGAAATGCGTTAGTTGCTCATTTGTGGGAGGAATATACCAATTCCGAAGATTAAGAATTATAATATCTTTTTTATTGTTTAAAATTTGTGTTAGAGTCTATATTTTAATGTAATTTATTTTATGAATTATGTATTTTATTTGTTGAGTAAATTATTTTTTTAGTTGTCTTTATTTACATAATAATTAAATTTTAAATTAAAATTTGAATTGAAAATTTGAATTAAAAATTTGAATGGATGTAATATGTAATATTGAAAACTATAAAGGTTTGTTTTGCAAAATTATATAAAATGATATGAGAAGAATATATGAAGAATATTCTTTTTGGGTTTGAGTTTGGGTTTATGGTTGGAGATGATTTACTGTTTGATGTGACTGTTACTGCAAAATGGTATAGAAAATGGTGTGGAGTATTGAAGATGCCCTTAATTTGGTGTAAATAGTAAGAGCTCATTAGTTTCCATACCTAAAAGAAGGGTCAAAATTAATAGACAGAGGAAATATAATGTTATTTATTTATAAGAAACAAAATTGATACAAATTACACCTTTCTACGTATTATTATCATATGTGGGGATGAAATTTAGGCTTATATACTCGTTGTATCTCGATAATATATAATTTATCATTTTTTAGTAATATTCGTTATAAAAACAAAATATTAAACATAATTAATTTTAATTAATTTTTATTTCAAAATTAGAACAAATTATATGCACCAATTTACAATTTTTGAAAACAATTATATAATTAACACACTCACACACACATATATATTAACTGTGTGTTATAAGTCGTCCTTGCCAATTAATAATTACAAAATCAAACTGAAATATATGTGAAATTGAAGAAAATAAAAATTAAAAAGTGTTTGCAACCCACAAATTTGTTTATATTTTGATGATGTTGTTAGAAACTACACTTAATCATTTCAAGATTCATAAAATCAAGTTATCAATATCATTTATTAAGGAATATCTTGACTATAAAAGAAGCAGATTGTTAGTTATACAATCTCTATTATTCTTATGAGCTATCTTGGACATGTTGATTACCATATTGACAAGTTTAGTCTAATTATACATCGACAGTTAGTTCGAGTTAGGAACAGATCGTTTTCTATAACGATCTGTCCTTAAAATCAACAGCTCGATGTCCCTTAGTTCTTGTCATGGTTTTAGATGTCCTTCATTTTAGAATAGATTTTATCAGATGACAAATGTAAAAGAAGTTTGAAGTTTCAAACTTACTTATAGGAGCGATCTGTATTTTTCTAGATTATATAGAACAACTGAAAATGTAAAAGAATAAATGGCTAGAAAAACCACATGTCTTATTTCTCTAGCTGTCCTCTAGTATATATCTATGAAGACTTGAACCATCTCGTGTAGACGATCACAGATCAGACAGATCGTCTATTACAACCTCACAACTCGTTGTTAAGATAATAGATTGCTTTTTATCGATTTGTCCAAATCAAGATTGCTGCATACATCAAGATGGACTTAAGTATGAAAAAAAATAATTAAAGTATTAATTTTGTATCAAACAAATTAATACTTGATGGACAGCTCAATGAACAGATCGTAGGAAACGATCTGTTAGTAGAAGTCAAGCTCGTTGTCCCTCATGATAACTACGGTGGACTGCTGACATACCTAAATTTGTCATAAGTCAATCACTCAGTGTGTTGTCACATCAAAGGAGATATTTTAAGGAATGAAGTACAATAATATCATATTTATTGTACGATGAATCATCCTTGGAATGGCAAACATTGGGAAATCACGTGATGGGTGGTTACAACACGCAATGTAGGCGGCGCGTGCTTCTACAAAACGTGTCATGCATTTAATGCAAAGTAGAAGGACTCTTCATCTTCTCCAACGGCTAGTTGCAGCTATGGGTTCTATAAATAACACCATCAAGTCCATAAATGAGTACGAGAATTCAAACGAACGAATTTGTCATTACTATGCTCAAATATCTTCAAGCTTTCATTGCTCAAAACACTCCAAAAAATCTGAGAATTCTCTTGAGTGTTCATCCGCTAGAAGCTAGTGTTTTTTGGAAAAACTATTTTCAAAACCAAAGTTAAGGTCTAGTTTTGATCCAAGAAAGTATTCTCCTTAGATTGTAGTTTTCAATCATAGGAATAAGAAGTGTAATCACAAGACAATATCTAGATTTGATATTTCTTGTGGCTTGTACTCAACGAGTAAAAATAAAGGAGAAACTTAGTGGATTTTCGATTTTCCCGAACCACATGAACTGCTTGCGTTCTTTATTTTCTTGTTTGCTTTGTTTATCATCTTCTCCATAATCTTTCTTAAATCGGTTTGCTTAATGTCTTGAGTAAAGAAAATTGTTTTCATTTTAACAAAGAGCATTAAACCACCAAATTTCGCACACAACTTAGTTTGAGTTTAACTTACAAAGTTATTCTTAATATTTTCTAATCACCTTTTAAGGCCTTATCTGAGCTAGTTAAAATTCTTACTAACAAGAAGAACTTGACTTGATACCCAAGCTATCTTATTTATTAAGTGTGCTTAAGCCTTATTTATTAATCTGAAAACGAGAAAACCCTAAAAGTTTGAATTGGTGTATTCCCCCCCCCCATACACCAATCTTGCACTTTCGGGACCAACAAGTGGTATCAGAGAAGTGGTCCATTTTGGCTATACTTTCTGTTTCACAAGAGTTGATCTCTGTGTGGTTATCTTAGATAAATCTAGGAAAATATTTTCACTACGTAGTACTTGCATTTAACTAATCCTCTACTTGAGTTATGGAAGGTCAGATGGTTCGTGCATGCGAGGACTTCTCCATCGCTGGATATGATGACTGAAGCTTTAGAATTGAAATGTGTTTGAGAACTCAACACATAAAGATGTGGAAGGTCATCATAGATGGACCTATCAAAATCATGCACAAGTGCAACGCTGAAATTAAGGATGGAACCGGTGGTCATGTTCCATCTGTTGAGATAGTGGAAAAGGAGAAAAGCATGGACGAGTATACTGCCAAAGAAAGAAAAGAGGTTGGACTCGATGATTATGCAAAGGGGTTAATTTCTAACACAGTTAGAGGCATATACTTGGCCAAAATTAGACATCTCCAAAATGCAAAGGAAATGTGGGATGTTCTCAAAGAAATCAGCTTGTGATCGGGTATAATACAGGAAAACAAGCTGTCTGTAGCTTGCAACAAGTTTGAGGAGTTCAAGATGAAACCTGGATAAACCATCGCTCAAATGAAGAACAGGTTCACAGAAGTACTCATAGAGATCGCGATGATAGATAAGAACAAATATTCTCAATGAGAGAAGAACTTGAAAGTTATCCGAGCACTACCTGCAAGTTGGTAAACCTACTCCGCCATGCATCCCATGATGACTAAGTTCAATTATCTAACTATTGATTCTCTATTTGATTTATTAACTGGAAATGAATACGAGATTAATCGTATTCATGGCTCATCTAATCCAAATTCTATTAAGCCACCTATTGCATGAAACAAAGATAAAGATGCAGAATTCAAGGCAAAGGCAAAGGAAAAGACAAAGGAGATTCCAAAACTAACCCCAACTGTTATTATCAAAGAGTCATCGAGGTCAGATGATGAGAAATATCCTACGAAAAATTACTTCGAGGAATACTCTCTCATGTCTCAAAGATTCCAATGGATGGAAATGAGAGCTAACAGATTCAAGAGACTCTATAATAAAAACAACAATAGGAAATTCAAAAGGAAAGACCGATCTACTGATCGACCCGAACGAAAGAATGAAGTAAAATTAACCTCACATGTTAAAACTAACCTCTCTGAATTTTCATGTTTTAAGTGTGGTAGGAAAGGACACTTCAAAACAGACTGTCTTGACATCTCAAAGGCAGAGAGAGAGGAGCTTCGAGCTAAAAGAGATAAAAAGTTAAAAGACCAACGAAAAGCAATGATAGCTGAAGAGCAAGCTACTCAAAGCCATCTGTCGGACAGCTCGTCAGAAAATGATGAAGCATTTATAGCTCTTGATAATGAAGAGGATGAATGTGATGAATGCTTCATGAGACATGACAACGGACTCGACAACCCAAAGTTAAATTGTCAATATTCAATTTCTTTTAATCCACCTGTTTATAATTTTGGTGAAAAAGAAGAAGACGACCTGTCAATGTATGATTTTCCAAAGCTCATGGAGGATAACGCCAGATTGAACACAATGTTCAAACACGCAATAAGGGAAAATGGTAGGATGACAACCACCATCCAAGAAATGAAGGACATTAACAGCTTGTTCAATGACAGAGAGAACGCACTGATAATGCAGCCAAAAAGCAAGTGTGAAGAAATTTAGGCACTCAATGCCAAAATTTTTGTATTAATCTCTACGATAAAAACTACGACATATAAGTTCCGTATTATTAATTAAAAAAATTTTAGCAATTAAAGTAGAAAATATTTTAAAATTTAGTATTTCTATTAATATTAAATAGAATAAAACAATATTTAATCATTGTTGTTGGGAAGTGAACTCCAGTACCTTCCGGAGAGTGGGTCCTCCATGTATTGTACCCGAGAGAGCTTATGGGAGTGCGGCATGTGTCGGAGCTCAGACGTTATCAATCTGACAAGATAAATTTATAAACCGATACTCTTCACTAGGTTCCGCTAGTGGCAAGTACAGAGTCGATCCCACAGGGAGTTGGTGGATTTCTCTTTCTATGTCACAATTTGGGGTTTTGATTCGGGTCTTGCCTTGGGCAGGAGGTGTAACCAAGCAGAATAGTAAAAGCTGTAAAAGTAAATAACTAAAAAGAAAACACTAAAAGAGTCAAATGAGAAAGTAACTTGACTTGGGTTAGAATCCTTGAGTCTTGACTTATGTCTTGATCATCGGTGCAAAGTTGTTCGTTGTCTCGTCATGTCATTGGTCAAGGGAGAGCGTAATAATGGGGTGTTACTCCTACCACCCAAACGCATCATTCAGGCAACCCCCTTTTTAATCTTCACGTAGCCACTGAAGCCCTGTCCAGCACACCTTTTCAGCCCAGATGGTAAGGGTTACTCACTCCCTATCCCCTTTCCCAAGATTGCTCCTAGACCAAGCTTACTCCGATGTACCCGAATATGTATTCGCTGGGAACACATCAACCATGAGCACACCATCTCAGACGCCCGTCCCATGGCGTCCCCACCTACATCACCGCACTGATCCCTCTGGCTGGCAAGTAGGAAGTCGCTAACACTTGGAGTTTTCAGCTCGCAGTTGTAACCTGATCTCTCCCAAGACTGCTACTGGCCAGACAATACCAAAGACTTGATCAAGTTGTATAGGAATCAGATCCAACACTTTAGGAACACGCGCAAGACAACTATATGCACAGTTAGACCTCTCAAGACGTTATAATTTCGTACTCAATTCATCTTTCTCAAGCCAAGTCTAATAACCTAGCTACTCATACGGAAAATAAAGAATAAGAATGAAATAAATAAAAGCATACTTATATTAAATATTGAAATAAAATGTTACCAAACGATCCTCTTGTCAGGACCAACCTGTGGTAAGGCCAAAAGCATAACAAAATATTAAAAATGTTTGCCCGTAGGACTTTTTTTCTCCTCTCAATCACTCATAAGAAATAAAAGAACTAAACTAGCAGTTGGGCGTCACCCCTCCACGAATGCTAAAGACTCTCGTATGTATCTCTGATTCGAACCATGGCTTTAAATAGAAGTCTCTGTGGGCCTAGGCTTCGTGGTGGTGGTCGCTAGGGTTTCCGGCCGACTTTCCTTCCCGGTCAGATCTTCTGCGTATAAGAAGATACTCTCGATCCCCCAGATATTTCGTGGAAGGAAATAGAGATATCTTACCTTTTCCACGGAAGGAAAGAAATCCACCGCAGATCCCAGCTTCTTCCCCTTCGTCTTCCGCGCCCCCAGCTACTTAGCTTGTTCTTTTATCTTGGTCAGTGTGCCCCCTTGGTCTCCTTTTGCTGCAGAGTGATCTTGGGGGGTACTCTTTCTTGAGCTTCAGATTGCCCAAGCTTCCCCCCGCGTGTAATCTTACCTCTTTCCCGAGATGACCTGTAGCTTGCCCTGCATCCTGCCTGCTCTAGACTTTTGTCCTCCCAGACACAAAATACAACATAAATAAAGGGAAAAAGACTCGATTTAGACCTAAAACAAGACTCGAAAGGAGCACGAAAAACGGGCTCATCAGTCTGCCTAAGTCGAAAAGGGTCTGCACTACCATTGTTGACGACAGGTTAAAGGAATTGATTAGTACTACTCATAACAACATGGTGCATCATCTTTTCAGGTGACCCCTTAGTAGAAACTCCAAGGTTAATCATGCTTGTCTTGGAGCAATACTATAATGGGTGACCTACTGGGAAGTGTCCTGGGTCAGCCTATCAGTGTCCTGGGTGTACTGACTGGGGTCAGTACGTCTATTCTGATGGGCGCTTATATTTTATTTCTTTCCCTAAGTTCACCGCCACTCAATCTTTTTCCTTTAGCGCCTGTTCTTTTATTTGCACTGCAATTTCTTCCAACCCCAGTACACCCTTTGATTTGTAGAGAAACTCAAGAATCTGCTACTTTTTCTTCCCTCTTCTTTGTGATTTAGAAGGTATATAATTCTTCCATTCTTTTTACCAACTTTATTTTATGTGGATTAAAATCTTGAATCATTCTTTTCCCTTTTTATTTGAGACCTAATTTCAGAGTTTGTGTTGGGAGAAATTATGAAATATAAGTGCATGTCTAGATGAAATTGGGATTTACTAAATTACATGAAATTGATGGCTGAGTTGTTGATTAATTCAATAATTAAGTTTGGAAGGTTGATATAGATATATTTGATGCTTAGATATTGAATTAGATGTTTGGATTGTGAAGTTTAATCTTGTGAAAGTACATGAAATATTAGAACTAACTTGTTATATTTTCTCTGTATTTTTCCTTTGTAATACGTCGTCTTTGTTCTTTTATTTCATGTTATCTGTTAAGTTTGTAGATATTAAAATACTAGGACAAGTTAGGAGTATTCTCTAATTTAAATCAACCCATTTTGTTCTATTTTCAATTTGTTATGATTTTTACAAAATTGGTGCTCAATCTGTTAGAAATTTGTCGAATTCTGGGCATCTTGTTGAACTTCAAAAATTCGGGAAAAATAGAAATTTTGTGTTTTTGATGATTTTATTTTTCCAAAATGTAATATATGATGTATATCTTTGATTCACATTTTAATTTACTCTTATTTTGGACCTAATCTTCATCTTGATTTATTGTCTAAATCTTTCTCTCACTTGAGGGATATTCACCTAACCTCTTGAACCTTTGAAGTCACATCTCTAAACTTTCTTTACTTTGTAAGACATTAGGATGTAGGGATTAACCACCATATCATTGAAATCTTAAATCAATCTAGGTATTTTTCATATCCCTGTTTACTGCATCCTCTGTATGCAAACCTTTTCAAAGGTCTAAATTGATTCAAATCTTATGAAATTTGGTAGGAAGATACCTCAACATGTCTTTCATATTTTCACCAAGTTTCAACCCCAGATATTATATTTTTAATTTACCATGAATTTTCTAAAAATTTGTCGACAAATTATTTGTCTATTTAGAGAACTCTTTTAAATGTTCATAACTCTTTCACTTCAATGAACTTTTGTAAACCATTTCTTCTTCAACCATCCTCAAATTACAAGGTATCTATAAATGATAATCTTAATAGCTAAACACTTAATACATATGATATCATGATTTTATATGATAATTAAGACTTTAAGAATAGTATATGTATTAATAAGTTTGTGAATGAACTTACTAAGGAATGAATTAAATTGAAGGAAATAAAGTCATTCAACTTTTATAAATTGTAACTAATAAATATTCTTATTAAAGGGAGAGTAGGGCTTTAAACATGTTTGAATAAGAAAGTAAAGTACTTGAATGTGAATGTTAATAAGTAATGAAAAAGATACTCAAACTTAAGTTCCTCATTGTAGGATCATTTCATGAAGGGAGTACATCAACCGAAAATCCTTAGTAGAAAGTAAAGAGTCGTCGATAACAGGTGAGTTTCTTTTATGAACGATATCTTGAGTTAATGAGCTCGAATTATGAAAGCATGAACTGTTATGTATATTAAATGCTTATGATAAGAAAATGACTTATTGTGTTGCTTTCAACAAGGAGTGTCGGTAAATCCGAACTCACTACGTCTCATGAGAATTTTCCTTGGAACGATACCAACAATTATGCTTTGGTGCTTTCGATTGGTCCAGGATTGTGCACATAATCTAGCTTGGTGAACTCGGTCGGGTTCCCTTGCTAATAAGTAAGCGTTATTTGGGAGAATTGTTACCCTTTTAGCGAGAACGGGATAAATAAGTGTAAGTATGAGCCTAAATGTATGAACATAATGCATAAGTCGTTTAATTAATGAAATTTGTTTTTCACTGATAACTCGGGTTATGAAATCCACTGAGTACAATAGTACTCAGCCCAAATATCATTTCAAATATTTTGCAGGTTAATACAAAATATCGGAGTTGACTATGAGGTGGGCCCGTCCGTATCTATTCTGATTAAACTTTGTCTGAACGCCTCCTTTTTGAAAACCATATGTCATATACTCTTTTGTTGTACGAGTTAGACCGTACGAGTTAGACCAACTCTCGTTACTTTTCATCTTCGAACCATGTAAATATTAAATCTTCAGTGTATCTTTCACGAACCAATGTCCTCATACATTGGTTTCGTGGGTTCAGCGTGCCAAGCTCCTAGCCTTTTGTTCTTAATTAAGATGTTATTTCGAATCTCTTTTATTTATACATTTAATTGTTAATCCGCATAAGCCCCTTTGTCGGGGTGTTACAACAATGTACCTCTTGAGATCACACTGCAGCCGCTGAGATCAAGGAGAACAACATGACCAAGAAGAGAAGGAAGGTGGAAGCAGTCGAGAGCGCAGAAGACGAAGGGCAAGGAGTTGGGATTTGCGGCGGATTTCTTTACTTACGCAGAAAAGGAAAAAGATCTCTCTTTCCTTCCAGTGAATATTTGGAGGATTGAGAGTATCTCCTTTACGCGAAAAATCTCACCGGGAAAGGAAAGTCCAACCATGAACCCTAGCCGCTCCTAACACCAAGCCCAAGCCCACAAGACCCCTATATAAAGCTATGATTTGAAGTAGATACACACGCAATATAGACGCAATAGGAGGGATGAACGACCCTCAACTGCTCTTTCTTTTAGTTTAGGCCATGTTTTAATGAGTGATTGAGAGGAGAAAAACAAGTCCTACGGAGAACCTTAATATTTATATTTATGTTTATGCTTTTGTCCTTGGTCAGTGTTGGTCCTGCCAAGAGGATCTTTTGGTAACTTCATACTTTTGCTATTTCAATATAAGTATGATTTTCTTTATTTCATTTGTGTTATTTAATTTACGTATGAGTAGCTTGGTTTATTCACTTGACTTGGGAAAGATGAATTGAGTCAAGGCTTATAACGTCTTGAGATGTCTAAATGTACATATAGTTGTATTTGCATGTTTCTAAAGAGTTGAATCTGATTCTTATACAACTTGATCAAGTCATTGGTGTTGTCTGGCCGATAGCATTGTTGGACAAGGTTAGGTCACCACTGCGAACAGGAAACTCCAAGTGTTAGCGACTTTCTGCTTGCCAGTCAGATGGATCAACGTGGTGATATAGTTGGGGACGCCATGGGATGGACGTCTGAGATGGAGTACTCATGGTTGCCCAGCCCCGCTAATGCCTATTTGGGTATGTTGGAGTAAGTTTGGCTCGAGCGCAAGCTTGGACAAGGAAGATAAGGGAGTGAGTAACCCTTACCTTCTGGGCTGAAAAGGTATGCTGGGATCGGTTTAGGTGGCTAAGTGACGAGTAAAAATGGGGTTGCCTGAGTAATGCGTTTGGGTGGTAGGAGTAAAACCTCATTCTTATGCTCGCCTTTAACCAATGACATGCGAATACAACGAATATCTTTGTACTGATGACCAAGATATAAGTCAAGACTTAATGATTTTAACCCAAGTCAAGTTGCTTTTTTATTTAACTATCTTTGTTATTTTCCTTTTCAGTTATTTACTTTTTCAGTATTTACTTTCTACTTGGTTACGACTTCTTGCTCAAGGCAAGACCATACTCAAAATCCAAATTGTGACATCGAGAGAGGAATCCACCAACTCCCCGTGTGATCGAACATGTGCTTGCCACTAGCGGAACCTAGTGAAGAGTGTAAGTATTATAAATTTATCTTGATTGCAGTGATAACGACTGAGCTCCTTCAATAGCGCGATTAATTTACATGTTTACTAATTAGAATATGATTAATTAGCATAATCCACTCTCTTGGGATTACTTTAATCTTGTTATAAATAATTATTTATATGTTGACATTATTTATTGCATAGATTATGGTTTCTACTATTTTATTCAGTTGTATATATATTTAGAAACCCAAATACTGAATAAAAATACAGTTTCTTTATGCAGTCTTTTCTCTTCTTCCTTCATTTTTTCTTCTCTATATTGTTCTACACAAATGATTAGAAGATTCAAACAAACCCATATTACAACACGTTATCAGCACGAGTTTCTAATCAGCTGAGCACGAATTCGTATATTTTCTAATTGAGATTTCTACGGTGGTTTCAGCGGCTTTGGCAAACCCCAAGCGAGCGTCGCCGCATCATCGTCGCCGCTATTGGATAGAATTATGTGGAATCTATGGAACGATATTTTTGTCGCAGTTTTTGAGCTTCTCCGTGAATGCATCCATTTCTGGGGCCTCGTTCGAAGTAGAAAGAGCAATGATAGTTCCGCCTAACCACTTTCTACTCTTAGAAATATATGCTCGTAGAACATGGCGATTCATCAAAGTCGAGGCACCCATTGAACTTATAAAGAAGGTTTTCAGAATGGTTGGATTTACAAATAACATGGGACGTTTGTGGCCTCTCAGTTTGCTTATGGTTCTTGAAGATATCGACATTGTCAAGTGGTATGCAAGGATTGGGAGAAGATGTATGGATTTCTATTGCTGTTGTCACAACTTCAAGAAGACGGCGGTGGAGGTCGAGAAGGAATCGCAAACGAAACGGAGACGTGTGGAAAACTACGCAGAGGAAATGCTCCTGATTTTTCTCCCTGCCTATTTTATCTTGGTTATACTTTCTCTAACTTACTATTGTGTGGTTCGTCATTTATTACCCTGTGACCTAATTATGTAGTGATTTGCTATGGATTTATGATATTGAGTGATAGTAAAATAAATACCTTAGACCAGTAACAAGAAACAATATAATTTATTCTTGAGTTTGAAAACAAAAGCCAAATGCAATCATACAATACAATTTACTTAAATTGACTAGTTGAGCACCATTATGCAGTTTACATGACATACATCATACATGTCCATGAAAAGCTATATGCGTTGATTCTTTTTCTTGCTTATTTATTTTCGTAATATTATAATGCTTGAGAAGTCCACTAAATCTCCGATTTTTATCTACTATGCTTTGTTTCTAATTTTGACTGCAACTTCTATTCATATTTGAGTTTTTCTTAAACTAACTATAACAAATGAGAGACACGAATTGAGAAAGGAAGTCACTGAAATATTTGTGAATGAAAATGTGCTCTTTGTTCTAAAAATATGCTCTATGGTCATGGTTCCTATTATCTAGATTGGCTGCTACATAATAGTGTAGGATGATCGAGAATATAGTAGCCGCAAACCATATTACTAATGATTGTGTAATATAATCTCTTAGTTCCCTTCAAATAATTCTAGGATATACATGCATTCCTGAAGAACACATGAGATAAAATTATTTAGTTCATTTTTTCATTATTATCAATTATTGCTTTTAAGGTAAACAATAAATATTCTTGAAGAATATTATATTAAATACTTATTAATCTTTTTAGATTAATAAAATGAGAAGTAGTATCACCTTTTATAATGACAATGAACATGTTGGGAAATATTTATAAGTGTTTTGATTCAGATCCCAATACCTCCCCTGAAAGATGTTATAAGACCAGTACTGAATCTTAGTGTTTTCCCTAAGAACTCATATGTTAGGAAGTTCTATTTTCAGGTACATTGAAGGACGTTTACACTGAAAATTCAAGGCATTCCAATACTGAAGGACTTCTCCACTGAAGTATTGAAGTTGAAGTTAGAAGCCAAAGTCTTCCTGCCACTGATGCATCACAGTCTAAGTCTGCGCTGAAGTTCAGTTTCTGAAGTTCCTACTGAGTTACAGCCTACTACATAGGCTTTCCTTCTATGACAAAAATCTCAGTTGGTGAACAAGATCTTTTTGCAGACACCAAATATGGCAAAAAGGACGAAGACTCCAACGGGAAGAAATCAAATTAAAGCTCTATCTCACAACGGCTATATCTTTGAGAGAGCACTATAAATACCTTGATGCCTCAACACTTCAAGACACCGGTTACCCTGCTATCAAATCTCTATCGCTTTCTCTGCTTCTAAAACTCACAATCCTTCAGATTAGTACACTCTAAGATTTCAGGATTCAACTCTTAGTATTCTTAAGCGATAACATCTTGTAACCGAAGAGTGATTAGACTTATCTAAGTCATCTGTAAAATCACTGTAAGATTATCTCCATTAAGTTGGAAACCCTCGACTAACATCGAGTACTCGTGGACGTAGGAGTTTTTATCTCCGAACCACGCAAACCAAATCACTGTCTCTCTCTCTATACTTTCAGTATTTCTTATTCCTTATTTATCATCAACTGAATACTGACTAAGTGAAAAGAGAAACACTGCATTAAGTTTTCTGAAGCAAACGAGTTAAGATTTAAACCACCACTTTCCGCAGACTTAAGATATTAGTCCATCAGTCAAACACTAAGTGTAGACTGAAGGATTCCTATCTCTAAGTTATCTCTCTCACTGAAGTTCCCTCCCTTCAGTTCAGGAGCCACTAAAAGTTTTTTAAACTTGAAAAATCTGACTGGTGTATTCCCCCCCCCCCATACACTCAGTTCACTCGTTTCGGGACCAACAGAACATATTTAAATTGTCGGCTCCTAAAGAGCTCCTTAATATAATTTATTAAAAAATTATCTCTCTTCAAATATTTGCATATTAGCTACAAAAGCTATATAATATTATGTTGCGAAATAAAAAATACTTTTAAAGACTCATATTAGAGGCATGAGTGTTTGAGTCGCCCTTTATATAATTAGTGTAAGATATAGATTAATTATTTCACATATGCTATTTATTTATCATCACCAAAACGTACAGAACGGACTCTAGAAAAATAAATTTATACTCCGTCGAAAATAAATATCTAGAGCCAATAAATCTTTCCGGCATGATGAGAGATGATAAAGATAGAACTCGTATAAGAGGCTCACAAATTCGCATGATTCACATGTATAATTAATCACATGAATAATTAATTCTTATATGTTTAGCTCGTTTTTAGTTCATGTTTAGTTGTATTTTGTTTTTAGTTTGATTTGATTTTGCGTTTCTTTAGTTCGTGTTTACGCCGATTTTGTTGCACTTGTGTTGGATGTAGGATGACAAGAAGAGGATTTGATCGAAGCTTAAATGATGCCGAAAATGCCAAAAATACTAAGCCGAATGAATCCGAGAAAACCATACGAGATCTGGTAAGGAGTTACGGGCAAAAGATGAGAGGAGAAAGAACGCCAGAGCATGGCCATATGCGAAATTTTTGCGCAATGCACAACAATTTTGTTTTGGCTCGTTCTCCTTCGTTATAACTCCGAATTTGGATCCCTGCGGCTACGGAGTCCTATCAAGACGAGCTTCAATTCTGTGTTTTCAAAAAAAATTTATTTTGCACAGGCCATCGGTCGCTGGGCCTGTGCTGCAGCAACGGACAAAGAGGCAAAGCCAGCAATCGCTGGCTGGCAGTTATTGGCGAGTTTTTAAAGCCTTTTCCAGGCCATTTTGAAGAGAACCTCCATATCTCTCATTCCTTTAGATAGAACTCGAACTTGTAATCTTAGAACTCTAGTTTAGTACTTTTTGCTTATAATTTCTACTTGAGATGAAGGATTGAGGGCGAGTTCGACTCTCAATCTGAGACTCAATCTTTATAAGCATGTTTAATTCTTATTTTGATTGTTCTATGGATTGATTGTCTTCCTCTCGCTAAGTTTAGAATATCTTTTAATTCTTTATTGATTGCTCTTCGATTCATGCTTATTGATTTAACTCGTGCTTGTTTAATTGAAACGCTTGATCACCGTTTTGAGTTATCATTTATTGGTTGATATCGAGAGATGATTCCAATATAGACCTAAGGTTAAATCAAAAAATGATTCCAAATCGGGAACGTAGGAATCATATTCGTGGTTGTTATTGATTTTCCTATTGTGCAATTCGAATACGTATGTTAGAATTACAGCTTACTTGTCGAATACGAAAGTTAGTAATTAAGCAACTTTAGGAAGTCATTAATTAACTTCGAATTGTTGTTCGTAATTGAGGAATTCTTATTAGGGTTATCTAATACGAGAGTTATGATTGACGTCTAATTATGGATACGTAAGTGACTAATTAAACTAACTTTTAGGAAGTCCTTGATGAACGAAAAATAACATGAGTAAATGAGCATGAGTTTCTGAATTCTAGGCCCTTCAATCCCGAATCCACCTTTTTATTTTATTTTTTATTATTTTCGTTTTATTTCTTGTTCCTCCCATTTATCTCAGTTAGAGTATTTATAATTTCTCTTTTCTTGTTTTAATAACACTTAGGATTAGAGTCGCCCTATTAAGCTTTCCATCGAGATCCGACCGGGATTAGCTTGTCACGTGAAATTGACCTCGTATAATTTGCGAGAACCTAGAGTACACACTTTAGGCTTAACATTATACAAATAATACCACATAGGAGAATATAAATGCGGCATTAAATAATTTATACCTTCTCCTGCACAAGTCCTCTTGTGGAGAAACGATTTGAATCGTTAGCTATCGAACCACAATCCACGCCGTCCGAATTCTTCTCTTGATATCCCACGATCTGACCTTGGAAACTTTTAACTTATTCTCAATCTACTTACTAGAATATCGCGCGTGTGGGCGAATCTATCTAGTAATTTAGGTGAAAAGAAGAAGAAAAATTGGAGCGTTGAATACTCCCTTAATTTTTGAAAATAGAGAGCTTCTCTCTCTATGTTGGGTGCCAATTTCAAGGTAGATAGGCGAAAGAAATCGGCTCCTTCTTTATGCTTATAGATATTATGGGCTAGGTTAGAGCTTCTAAAGAGAATAAATTAGATCTCAAATAATAGAACTATATCCCAACTTTAATCTCTTGCAGTTTCCATCTATAATTCAAATTTGAATTTGAATTATTCAAAATTAATTTGGACTTGGACAAATCCATAATTTAATTAAATTAATTTTCAAGTCGCCTTTGGGCCCAATTAAATTTAATTAATTTTTTGGTCCAACTTAAACTTAAATTAATTGATTTAAATTAATTTGGCCTCCAATTAATTACTCTAAGGAAATGAAATAAAATGCAATTCTATTATAAATATTTATCGACTCCACTATAGGATAAATATTGAACTCATCTTGATCCATTCGAATTACATATGTAACTCTCTTGTCATTAATTATTTTCCGCGTTTAAGATTTTCTAAATCCATTAATTAATTGAGTTTGCTCACAATTAATTAATATATTTATTCGTGAGTGATCTGGTTCAAACCTTAATTATTACATATGGAATAAATTCTCAATCGGCCCGGTTTCTTATGCAATAAATCTTTCTAAACGCCTCACGTGAATTTAATCAACTCGTGTCACCGAGACGCGATTCTGTACAACTGACAGTCGAACACTTCTGGCTAAGTCAATCACTACCGCCCAAGACATCACTATTTAGGGTTACGAAAAACCCGCAAGCGTAATTGAATCAAAGCAGCGTATAATCAACCGTCTATATTAATGTCATCGTCACAGATCAAGAAATGAATTAATTTTCGAGACCTCGTTTTAAGTATCAGCACGTTAGAACTTATCTCACTATGAAACCTCTCAATATGTATACAAAAAGCATGTGTATCCGCTTATACATACCGACATCATTCTACGGGCTAAGGTCAGCTCTCGCATCAAATGATATCGCAGCTTTTACTGACATGATTGTCCAAGTCTGTCTAGATTGTGACTTTATATTACAAAGGAGCCGACTGTGTTACCTTTTGTGATCATCGATCCATCGTAGAGTCTAAAATTGTAATAAGTGGACTTGTTTGCAATTCAATATATAACAATAATAAATAACAAACCAATGATAGAAACATTTAGTTTCATTAAAGTGAAACTGAAAGTAAGTTTGATACATCGTCTAAGCATAAAGCATGCTTTGAGGTATACAAACCCTAACAATCTCCCAGTTATACTCAAACATGCTTTAGAGTATACAAATATGTGTCGCATGACATTATAACTCTCTCACTTATACCTAAAGCAGGTCTATAACACGTCGTACTCCTAATCCATCTACATGCCTCTCAACCTGAAAACAAGTTTGATACATCGTCTAAGTATAAAACATGTTTTGAGGTATACAAACCCTAATAGATAAAAGAATGTCGTAAAAATTGTTTTGAATTTAATTTGTTAAAATTCACACACCAATGAATATAACCAAAAGTTCAAAATATTTTTAACCGGTAAAAGAGTGATTAACTAATTTTTTAATAATTATAAATGCACCATTAAAAATATAAATTTTTTGAATATTATTAGTTCATCAATGCCAGAAGCATAACGTCACAAGCGTGAGATATCTATAGGTGATAAAGATTATAATTTGCGGAATACAAATTTAATAAATTACTTCACTCCAAAAACCTCATGAAGAAGATCGTCTTGAAGACGAAAATCACAGTACATTTGCACGTGCACTAAATAATCATAATAGTGTGATTACGGAACAACCAGATCCAAATATTATGGAAAATGAAATAAATCTGGTTTAAATTTATATTGAAATTGATTTGAAAATTGTCAATACGAGGAGAGTAATAAATACTACATCTGTCCACAAATGTTGTTAACGTTTGTCATTTTAGTCCGTCCACCAATATTGTTAACACTTGAAACTTCCCATTTATAGTAAGTAGACCCACTTTAATCAATACACATGATTCAATTAAAAACAATAAAGCATATGGTACCCAAACTCCATTCAATATTTACTTCAATTTAAAAATAATAAGTGGATCTCAAACTCCACTTACTATAATTTTCTACACAAAGTCAAAACATTACATTAAAACTCGTGACGGGTCTAAACGTTAATAACGTTAGTGGACGGAGGGAGTATATCATAGTTGTCGATAATAAATTCTACCTCAATAATTGTTTGTAAATTGATTATTTGGATCCAAAAGCAAAGTTGATAGAACAATATAATAAACAATAAATAAAGTTAAAAGAGCAATTGAGGCAGAGTCAACTCGCTAAATAGACGAATGTCTATTGTAATACATGCACAAATAAATGTGTTCCCGGTAGGACACATATGAATGAATGTATAATTAATAATAAATAATGTGGTCTATGTAGGACACAATTGAGTGCTTGTACAAAATGATAAATTAAATTAATGGGTTGGTGATGAATAAAGCGACGTTAGCTCAAGAATTTAGCAAAAATCCTAAGTTAATTACATATACTCTCCTTGTGAATGAAATGTTCCGTTATGAAATATTTATGATAGTAATTATGGATATAGATATCCATTTACTATAAGTCGTGACTATAATTTTGCAAAAAATCACTAGGCAAATATCTTATGAGAGTCCATGATGAACATGATAAGTCATATAATTAAGAAAAATAAATTCGCAACATGTATTTTCTCAAATAAGATTACTATGTGTTTTATGATAGATGAAAAATCAACTAAGTAAATTCTTCCATAAGAAGATGTATGATACTAATAAAGCGTGTGACACCCACTTTCCAAAATGATACATGTAAGAAAATAAAGATAAAATTTTTAATATAAAAACGCGTTATTCGAATCACCACGTATCTCCACACTCCAAGCACCTAAAAAAAAATATAAGGTGGGGAATGAGCATACATAAAAGTATACTCAGTGTGAGATCATATGCTAAAATTATCCAAGTTAATAAAACGGTAAGCTCATACGGTATCATGACATAACATATCTGATTCGCACTGTGTATAATCAAGGACTGTGACGTCCTGAACCCTATTTACGGGATCCTGGCGACATAACATAAATATTGCGCAATAACTGAAGTGAGAGCAAAATGAGGCAGTTTTAAAACGGCCCTACTCATCACCAACTGATTTCATAATCACACATACGGCTAAACACATAATATTAAAATGGACAATAATAATCAACTGCATAACTGAATTAGATCACCACACCTGATTGAGAATTTAGCTAAGGATGTACGATCAATACATGCCTCCACCTTTTCACCCAAAAATGATCGACTAACATCAAGTATTCTACATATATATAGAGTTGTAACTTAGTAACCTATAAGATAGGTTATTAATATAGGTATGTTGCATGTAAGACAAATGCATGCAAGGTGTAAACTTTTATTTGTTGGACACTGCATGCATATAGTGCGAAAGCACTCTATATATTTTAGCTAATCATTCCCCTAATATTTTATTATATTTAAGTCTTTAGTATTGTAATATTAATATTAATATATATATATAGATAGATAGATAGATGTATATATGTATAAGTTTTGGTTTTGGGCTGTGACAAAGCGTCTCTTTACATATTTACCAATAATTATGTTAATGAGTTTTTGTATTATTGGAATACACATAACGTTTGAGAATATTAAAACATGCATAATGATGAAATTTTTAAATTAAAAGACTTGAGTAAGTCTAAGTATTATATCAGTCAGCATATCGAAAACCTCCATAAAAGAGTTTGTTTTTACAAGTCAATCTATTTGAATAAACTTTCTTAGATAATGGATATTTGATCAATTACATTCGTGTAGCTCCAATGATTGTCTCATCACTTGAAGTAAATGAATTGAATTAGCCAAAAGAAGATAAAGAAATAATATTGGAATAGAAGTTTCTTATTTTGATATGCCAGTAGCACTAATATATCGAGCCTGATATAATGTTGAAAATTAATTTGCTAGCAAAATTTATTTTATCCTTGAATGAGATATTTGAATGATATTTGGATATATTATTGGTTATCTTCAAACTACACATGATGTTGGTCTAACTATTATAAAGATTGAGATCAACATTGGAGTGTTACTGGACTGATAGTTAATTATTTGATCATCATATAATTTGATCTTGGACTGGTATAACGATGTGGACCATACCCCACTATTTTCTTATAATAAATAATATAACGTGTTGCACAAATGAGCTCCAATAGAGCAACGACATATGTGTCCACTCTATTTCTCCTCACAATTATATCTATATATTGATAATTTTAGAATTGTTATACTTATAAAATTATTTTATTAAGGGGGGCGATAACTATACATAACCTTGAAGATTAGGTCATTGACAAAATAAATAATTATAAAGATTACACCGAGAAGACTAATTGTTTGTACTTTTTTTTCCTTACTAAGTTTTTTTCCACGATGTTTTCTTAGTTAATGTTTTTAACAAGACAACTTGTGCAATACATATATATTATATGTCAGTACTCTATTTTATATATTGGAATATATTAATGATATTGGAATGTGTATATTTGGAAGATTGTAATATTCAGGGGAGCCGATATTCTGAATAAAGTTTAAAAGTTAGACCTGCATATCTACCTTACGCCTCGAAGATTATATCATGTTGTACTTTTTTTTCTTTATCAAGTTTTTTCCCATTGAATTTTCTTGGTGATAGTTTTTAATGAGATGACAAATAATGAATACAAATATGTGTATGCATATACTCTTTTTCTCGATTGTGTTTATCTCATTAGTTTTTTTCAACAATATTTTTAACGAGGTATGTACATCACACATTAATGTCAAAGGGGGAATGTTATAAATAATTATTTATGTGTGGACATTACTTTATTGTATAGATTAGAGTTTCTACTATTTTATTCAGTTGTATATATTTTTGGAAACCCTACTATGTAAAGGGAAGAGACGTGATTAAAAATACAGTTTCTTTGTGGAGTCTTTTCTCTTCTTCTTTCATCCATTCTTCTCTTTATTGTTCTACACAAATGACTAGAAGATTCAAACAAATCCATATTACAACAAATCCCGTCTTATTGGAGCATTAATCACGGATTTTGGAATATCTCATAAGTGTAATTCTAATTAATAAATACTAGATTAACTTTTCTTATTTTTATCTATGTATGATTATCTCTAGTTATCAGACTTACTAAACAACCCCTTATAGTGGTAATTACTCATAAAGGTTTTAAATCTTTTGATAGAGTTTAAGTATTTAAATTGAAGGGGGTGTTCGGTTACCATGATTATCCGAGATTAATTTAACCCGTGATTAGTTGAGACTATTTTTATCATAAGGTGAGGTCAAGACAAATAAGTGAGAACTAATCATACATGACATAGTCTTGAGATTAAATCACAGGTCCTGTACATATAACCAAACGCTTCGTAATAATTAATACGAGATTAAGTCACGGACAGTCCATCCAACCGACCAACCCCGGAGTAGACAGCATCCCTTATTGCTATATCCCTCAATTTAAACGAGAAACTCTTCCATTTTAGCTTTTGTTTATCCCTTCTTCTCTCTCATAAAACCCCAGCCAGCATAACGCTCTGTTCGCCCCAAACTTCCATTTTTATATGTACATACATACATGATACATATCTACATAAAATAATATCACTACTCTTTGCAAATTCCTCACTCTTCCTTCCCCTTTATCCACTTCTTCTTTCTCAATTAGTTCATGCCAATAGCTGGAAAACACAATCTTAGAGATGTCGACTTTTCTCTATTCAACAACGGGTCATAATTTGTTGGTATCTCCGTTTTTAGGCCGTACCAGAACTCCGACCTCTTTCTCCGGCCGAACCCATTTCAGTAACTTCACCTTTCAGAAACCCTTGTTGAGGGGCGCCAATTTTGGGATCGCCCGTTTCGGTTTGGGTCAGGTTCCGTTACCCGACCCGGAAAATGCCGACCTGCTATTCAAGGATTTGTTTAATAGAGTTGAAGGGCTTCTATACACAGTTGCTGATGCTGCTGTTGTCCATTCTTCCGACACAGTTGATGCAGTTAGTACAACGAAGAACAGTGACTGGCTTTCTGGAATTACGAATGCCATGGAGATTGTTTTGAAGGTCTGTTTAGGAATATATATTTATGAATCAGTAACAAATAGCAACTGATAAGTTTATTTTGCTTTTATTTTGTGTTTGTTAAGATTTGGACATGAGTTCTATGATTGCTGAGGAAGAAAGTTTGTTGGAATTATGAAAGATTGGTACTATGAATTTCTTTGAGTAATCAAATAGTCTTTTTTTGGCTTCTGAGGGATATGAGAGGATTTACGTGGAGTTTGGATTTATTTCGAGCTTACAAGTTTTTGTTGCAGGAACTGTTAGCACTATAATAACTTGGAGATCTCAACATAACCACCGAGTTGCTAATTTTGGATAGAAAAAGTTGAAAAAAATCACAGAAATCATGTTAGTTATTATGTAGTCTAAGCTAGCATAACATGTGAATGGAAATCAATGCTTCTACAAAAGACTCATATACAACGTGCGTGTGTTGGCCTAGTGGTAGTGAGGTTAATGCACAAGATAATAGATATCGGTTTGAGTCCTCCGTGATGCGGCTATATAATTTAATGTTAATTTAATCCAATTAAAAAAAAGATTCATATACTTGGTTCTTGTATAAACTTCTAGTCCTAGACTCCTACTGCTCGTAAAACGTCCACGATTTCAGATTGTAGCAAGCTGAGTAATGTTCCTTTCTGTGAAGTGTGTTTGTCATAACTTTTTAAGGTTTACACTTCACATGAGAGACAGGCCTAATTCCTTTCTCCCCTATCATGAGTTGAGGCATATTTCTTGTATCAAATTTATTACTACAACGATACAGGTTCAGTAAGTTTGTACGTCTTTTCAGGTTCTTAAAGATGGGCTTTCCACTCTGCATGTTCCCTATGCTTACGGTTTTGCTATCATTTTGCTGACGGTACTTGTTAAGGCTGCCACATTTCCTTTGACAAAGAAACAGGTTATTTTGCTTTTATTCTCTCATGGTTTTAGCGTGGGTTCTCCTAAAAAAATATTATTGTTATCTAATTTATTAATTTTTTAAGAATAGATACATGTTTAACTTAAATATAAGCATAAAGTTGAAGTCATCTTTGTAATCTTATTTAACTAGGTGTCCTATAAAACGTGATGTGCAGGTGGAGTCAGCAATGTCCATGCAATCTTTGGCACCTCAGATAAAAGCTATTCAGGAACGGTATAAAGGGGATCAGGTACTCATTTGTCCCTTTAGGATTGTTATTTTCTCATTCATATAATTAGAATTAAATTCTTATATTATATTTTCGGAACTCTTATAACGTCTTTCTGATTTCTTCTGGGATTATAAGGAAAACAATTGGTTATTTGTTAGCATGTCTCCCTTTCGTCAAAATCAAGGATGATGCTGGATAATCAGGATATGTATCTTTTGTACATTTTCTCTCATGTTTCTTATATATACTGTTTTTGCAGGAAAGGATTCAACTCGAAACAGCTCGTTTGTACAAACTAGCTGGTATAAATCCACTAGCAGGTACTGAACCCTTTGCCACAATCATTTTCTTGATTGTGATAAGGATCGAGTCTATAGCCGGCGGTTGAAGTGGATGAATTGAATTACTGCAATATTAGTTTATTATTTCTTAATTATTATTTGAAGTGTGCAATCTTAGTTTATTATTTCCCAATTATTATTTGAAGTGTATTTTGGATTGTGGGCTCTTGTGTGGGCCTTTACACTTAGGGCACGCATAGGTCAAATAAATAGTCATAGTATGAGAGAGAAAAGGGTGTGCAGAAACTAGTTAGACAATTCAGCATTCACGCTTGGGCAGGAATTATCCTGATTATTTCTCTTCATTCATAGCAGTTATCTAATTTCATTATAATTCTTGTTGCCTACTCTTCTTTACTCTATCAGATTGGTTCTATTACAATAGAAGGAAATCCAAAAGTGAAAAAGGAGAACAATCATATTGATGTTGTACAGTACTAATGTTTGTGTAACATTAATCTTTGATTTTTTGTGGTTTCCACTGCTCCTTGTATATAATAAAAACCTCTGTTTCTATGTTTGCCAGGCTGTCTTCCTACACTTGCCACTATCCCAATATGGATTGGGCTTTATAGAGCTCTTTCTAATGTAGCCGATGAGGTAAACTGACCTGCCATCTTCTGTTTCCCCTCCCCTGTCAGTTTTTCGTACTTTGTTAATTAAATGATCAGCGTGGCTTTTATCTAATATGTTATACTAAAGCTTTTATATGGGGCATCTTACTTTAAAATCAAGGGATTGTTAACGGAAGGCTTCTTCTGGATACCTTCACTATCTGGTCCGACAACTGTTGCTGCAAGGCAAACTGGTAGTGGTACATCCTGGCTTTTCCCCTTCATTGTAAGACTCTTATTTTTTCCCATTCTATATCAGAGATGTGCATTACTTTTATCTCAGAAAGCTTCCATGCATGTCTGTTTTGTGTCTATGCCATTTGCATGAAAAAATATATATTAAATGATGATAATCATCGGATCTAGTTCAAAAAATACATTTATACTTAGAGTAAGAGCCAAGACGTGTAATCTACCAAAAGAAAAAGAAAAATATTCTGCATAGTCATGAAATAACTATTGACCATTCTACTTATGTTAATCCTGTACTGATGTCATCAGTCATCACCTGTTGCAATCTGTGAGCATAGTGCAGTACTCTTCCAATTCTTATTTCATTTCCTGTAATATACAGGATGGTCATCCTCCCCTTGGGTGGTCAGATACTTTGGCATATCTTGTCTTGCCTATTCTTCTGGTTATCACTCAATATTTCTCTGTACAGATCATGCAACCCCCACAGGTTTGTCATTGCTGTCACCTTTTGATTAACTTGTCTTGCATTGGAACTAAAAGTCTAAAAGGTTGTATCAGGCCATCAGCTCTCACTATTTCCATTTGTTTCATCAATATAATTTAGGATTGTTTTTGTTCTGAGTTGTCTTTTCAGGACTGTATTTTTGTGATATATCTTTAGTAATAAATTTGCACATTCTTAATTTTCTGTATATATATTTGCACCGATTCTTCATCTTTTTTCTTTCTTGAACCTCTATTATGTCCTGAAGTTCTGTAATGGGAAAGGAGGATATCATGTGAGAGGAAATTGATGCTAAAATTTTCTTCAACAATCATTGCCATATGTGTGCTTTTATTTTATTTTCCTTTCTCTTTCCAAATTCCCATCTCTATTTAGTAGTTTTTTTTTTAACATGAATTCAATTTAATCACTGGTAGAGTAATGATCCGAATGCCAAGAGTACCCAAGCCATTACGAAGTTGCTACCATTGATGATTGGATATTTTGCTCTCTCAGTTCCTTCTGGCTTAAGCATTTACTGGTAAAGCCATTGAATATTAGTGCCACTTATTTTCTCCAATTCTCTTCCCACCAAATTTAGTTTCGTCTCATGGTTTATTGTTGTTTGGTATCGGATGCAGGTTTACAAACAATGTACTGAGTACAGCTCAACAGGTGTGGCTGCGGAAATTGGGTGGTGCGAAAAATCCTAAGCAAGTGATAGATGAAAAATTACTAAAAGAACCAACCCAAACACTGAATCCCATCTCCGTAGTGCCACCAGCCAAAAAGGTGGTTAAGAAAGAAGAGAAACTGACTGCAGAAGGGCTTCGTCCCGGTGAAAGGTAAAAGGATGGCAATTTATTGGATCCCTGGCTTGTGTTAATTCAAATTATACTTTCTTATTTATTCAAAATTTTCAGGTTTAAACAACTAAAGGAGCAAGAAGCTCGAAGGAAAAAGCAAAAAGAGGAAGAGCTAAGGAAAGCTGAGGAGGCAGTAGATAAAGGACTAGAGATAACAAATGGCAAAGCAAATACAGAAATCACTCCAGTTGAGGAGGAGGCTACATCTTCTAACATTGATGGCTTTTCTTTAAATGGCAATAATGTCAGCTCAGAATTGAAGGATGATAAGAGGGCATCTGCTGATAGCGAAGAAAATCCTGATACTTTAGAGGATCACAAGAATGAAAGAAGTAATCTGCATCTGGACAAAAACATTGAGAAGGTAATTCCTTTCCATTTTTATATTTAAACTCTCGAGTATGCTATTAGCTCAAAGAATCATTTACCTTTGCATTGTTGCATGTTATAGATCCATGAAATGCTTTCATGGAGTCTTTAGTTTTTTGATAAAATTTTATATGACTAAAACTAGAAGGTACAATATTATGACTTTCTGGCAAATAACAATTTGCATTGTGGGAATTAATAAAGTTGTGCATTAATCAACTGAGATATAGAACTTAAGTCATCAGTAAAGTTAGTACTAATTTTGTATTGTACTTCTTTACTATGTGAGAAGCTCGCAAATGAACATAAGTCAATGTAGGTGCTCGTTGCTTCTAGACCTTTGGTTACTCTGTTATTTTATCATAACTTATTGAGATGCTAATATGCAGTTCAAGTTTATAGTATTGTATGGCAAACGCACAAGTGGATTATTGTCTTAGGAAGGGAATTTATTTTGATTCCATTTGCTGCTTAGTCATTTACGGAGTTGTAGTGATGAGATATGCAATGATATGCCTTAACACACAATGCCTTAGTTACTGGATAAGTGGAGAGAGAAAACTCCTCATGAAATGTGCATGGTGGTGCTGGTGTAGGGGTTGGGGGGGGGGGTGGGGGTGTTATTATGGAAGTATAACAACCATTGAAATGGGCAGTGTATATTCTATTCAGCTACTTCTACACAATTCATTGGTAAGATCACCACTTTATCATACAACTCCATATAGAAAAAAAAAAGTATCAGATTTTTCTTTTGGGATAATGATAGAGCAGCAGCAACAAACAAGTGACCCATGCTCTCGGGAATTCCCTGAAGCTAGCGATTGAAGGACTTACGAGTGGAAAAGGCGCAATTTGTTATTTTTTAAATTAGTTAGTTCCAATAATTAAGTATTGAAAGTTACGAGCTTACGTTTAGTTGAATTAGTTAAGGCTTAGGATTTTTATTATTAGTATTTATAGGTCATTATTAGAGTCTAGAAATCATATTTGAATTATTATTTGTGTTGAATCGTATAATTGGAGAATAAAATCGTAGATTAATCAATGGGAGGAAGTCCATATTTATAGACAACTAAGGCTATGCTATACAAGGAAATAATGTCTCTAATACTAATAATAATATAAACTCAATATTATAACACTCCCCCTCAAGCTGGAGCATAAACATTGATTATGCCAAGCTTGTTACACAGATAATCAATCCTAACCCCATTACGAGCCGTAGTGAACAAGTCTCCTAACTGATCTTCAGTCTTCATATATCCAGTGGTGATCAACCCATTTTTAATCTTATCACGAACAAAATGACAGTCGATCTCAATGTGTTTCGTTCGCTCATGAAATACTGAATTCGAGGCAATATGAATGACAGCTTGATTGTCACACCACAACTTAGCAGGCATTGAAACTTTTAACCCTACTTCACTCAGAAACTTATGAACATACAATATTTCGCATGTAGCCTTAGTCATTGCTTTGTACTCAGATTCTGCACTTGACAAAGAAACCACCTTTTGTTTCTTACTTTTCCACGAAATCAAATTTCCACCAAAAAACACACAATATTCTGATGTAGATCTTCGATCATCCTTTGACCTAGCCCAATCTGCATTAGAGAAACTCTCTATCCTATCATGGCCATGATAACCATAAACAATCCCACGTCCTGGTGCTCCTTTCAAATAGCACAAAATTTGTTCTACTGCCTTCTAGTGGTCGATAGTTGGTGATGACATATATTAGCTTACTACACTGACTGGAAAAGCAATATCTGCACGTGTAACCCTCAAATACTTCAGCTTGCCAACCAATCTTCGATCTCTCTGGGTCTTCAAATGGTACACCCTCTTTAGTCAGTCGTAAATTCGGTATCATCGGAGTACTACATGGTTTGGCTCCCATATTTCCTGTTTCAGATAGTAAGTCAAGTACATACTTTCTCTGAGATAAGAAAATTCATTTCTTGCTTCTCAATACTTCTACGCCAAGAAAGTACTTAAGTTCACCAAGATCTTTCTTCTTGAATTTAGTAGGTAGAAAAACTCTCAATGATGAAATTCCGATAGAATCACTGTCGGTAATCACAATATCATCCACATATACAACCGATAAAATAAGACCACCATCAGATCGCCTGTAAAAACAGAATCATCGGAAGCTAACTGCTTCAAGCCAAATTCATCTACTACACATGCAAATGTGCTAAACCAGGCACGAGGACTTTGCTTCAAACCATATAATGACTTACGAAGGTGACACACCCTATGAGACTCCTCCTGAGTCAAAAGCTTGGGAGGACGAAGATAAGTGATCATATGACACAAATGAAGAAATAGGGTAAGTGCATGAATGCTTACCTTTGCGAAGGGCAATGGGAAGATCATCGGTTGATGCAGGATCAGGCGACGGAGCTATTGGTTCATCAAGACCCGAATTAGGCGGAGGAGGGATCACGTTATCGGGAGCCGGAGCGGACGGACGACGGGTATAGTGATGAACGACAAGAGGACGAGACATATCAGAGATTGATGAAGGCTCAAGAGACGAGATAATACTGAAGATTAGGAAATCATACCTCTCAGGCTCAGGTGGAGAAGTGGAGTCTGAAGTGAATGGTGTATGTTTGAGGAACGAGACATCTGCCGACACAAGGTACTTGTTCAAAGTGGGACAATAACATCGATATCCTTTCTGGACACTAGAATACCCTAGGAAGATATACTTAACAGTCTTGGGATCGAGTTTAGTAACAGAAGGACGAACATCACGCACAAAACATGTGCTTCCAAATACCTTAGGTTCAATCGGGTATAATGACCTAGAAATAAAGAGAACATGAAAGGGAGACAAACCAGACAAAACAGACAATGGCATACGGTTAATAAGAAAGCAAGCATTAGACACAACATCAGCCCAAAAGGGCTTCGTAACTTTCATGGCAAACAATAAGGCTCGGGCGGTTTCAAGAAGATGTCTATTTTTTCTTTTAGCAATGCCATTTTTCTTTCAGCAATGTCATTGTTGATAAGAGGTTTGATGTAGAATGCCATTAGACCTCATATAAGAGTGAAACTGTGCAAATAAATATTCTTTGGCATTATCACTTCTTAATATTTTGAATGGCACGTGAAATTGAGTTTGAATTTCAACACAAAACGCAGAAAAATGAGTAAACAACTCCGAACGGTTTTTCATTAAATAAAGCCATGTCATACGAGAATGATCATTAACAAAAGTAACAAAGTACCGAAAGTCAGTTTTAGATATAACAGGATAGGGACCCCAAACATCAAAATGAACTAACTCAAAGGGAGCATCAGCTCGTTTATTGACTCGAGGACTCAAACTAACGCGATGTTTAGCAAAATGACACGACTCACAATCTAACGAAGATAACCCAAAAAATTGAGGACACAATTTCTTGAGCAACGAAGAGAAGGATGACCCAAACGACAATGTGCATCCATAGGAGAGAGAGCTCCGACACAGGCTACGGAAGAGGATGACTGTGTATCAAGAATGGAGAGGCCACCTGATTCATATCCTTTACCAATAATCTGCTTCGTCGTAAGATCCTGAAACAAACAATAATCAGGAAAGAATGAGGCACTACGATTCATGTGACGTGTGATTTTGCTAACAGATAACAAATTAAACGAAAGCTGTGGAAGGGTAACAAGGTTTATATTCTGGTGAGATCGAAAGGACGAAAACAAATTAGGATTACCTGTCCTGTGATCTATAGCACCCGAATCAATGACCCACTTGTTTGATGAAGAAACAACACCGGCAATAGGGTTATCTGCATCAACAAGGACGGTGGTAGGAGTAGATGTCTGCTCCTGATATTGCACATACTTTGCATACTCCGTAGCAGAGAGGGTGACCGAATCACTCGAAGGACCGATGACGTTGCTGCTATTAGCAATGTGAGCAGATGAATGAGACTTCTTGTTACGGAGCCGCGGACAATTGCGTTTGATATGCCCAATGTCATGGCAATAACGACACTCAGCACTGTCATGCCATTGTTGACCTTGGCCGGAAGGGTTTCTTAGAACCACCGGACTTGTATGGAGGCTTTCCAGAAGCAGAATTCGGCCAACAAGTAAGGCACTGTTGTGCTGTAGGGAGGAAGCACTAGTGGAACGCTCGGTGCGGAGGAGTCGACTGAATACTTCATCCAGCGATGTGATTTCAGCATCAAAGAGAACCTGAGACTTGCCAGTCTCAAAATCAGATGGAAGACTAGCCAAGAAACTCATAACGGCCATCTTCTCCCTCTGGTCCCATTGTACACTAACATCTTAATCGAAGGGAAGCAGCGCATTCAATTCTTCATAAGTCTTCTTGAAAGCCATAAAATAGTCCGATTCACCAAGGAATATTTTGGTTGCTTTTGAGGGACCTCTCGCCTTAATCAGGCCTATAAAATGCCTGACAACACCTCATACATGCGATTCACATTCTTCTTGCCGGAGTAAAGAAAGTCAAGGTATGTCAAAAGACTCTTAACGGTCTTGCAGTAAGTAACAAGCATCTTCTCAAAACCAAGCCTTTGATTTAGTTTCGCCAAATGGAATGTCGTCAGTATTGTGATGATACATGGAAATACTGAGCAAATAAAGCTCAATAGTTTGACGCCAATCCATATAATTATGAGCAGACAACTTATGTTCTGTAATTCGAGTCACCATAGACACTACATCACTGGATCGACCTTACACAGATTTAGACTAGTTGATGTATCCATATCAATATTCAATCGGAAGCAACTTATAAATTAAAAACGGAGAACAAAATACACCAAATAATCCAAAAATCTCCAACAAATCTCGCACCGACACGATGCAGATCGAAAAGAGGTCGAAAAAATATCGAGAACACAGATTGAAGTCGCTGGGCAGAGGCTGTGCAGGCGGCGACCAACTGCAGTGGTCGCCCGAGGGTGCACGCTCCGGCTCCAGCGCCTGAGCCAAAAATTCGGCTGGAGGTGCACGAGGAGGTGGCGCTCCTCCCTGGGTGGGCGGTGTTGACCGCCGGTGACCGGAGAAGAGGGAATCTGGAGCGCTGCTGCAACGCGCGCAGGACAGCCGCTGCTTGCGCCTAGAGCGTGTTTGCTTCACACGCGCGACGAATAGCTACGGACCGGTGCCGGAGGGTGCGCCGGGAGGTGGCGCAACTGGTGGTATCGGAGGTGACGTCTGATTCGATGCGGAGATGGTATGTGGGTGGCTGCACACTCCAACTGTGCAGTGCAGAACCCTAGTTTTCAAAAATTGGGAACCCTAGTTTTCAAAAATTGGGAACCTTAATTTTCAAAATTGGGAACCCAAACCCTAATTTTCGGTCAAGCCTAGAACTTAGGCCTATGATACCAAGTTGAATCGTATAATTGGAGAATAAAATTGTATATTAATCAATGGGAGGAAGTACATATTTATAGACAACTAAGACTATGCTATACAAGGAAATAATATCTCTAATACTAATAATAATATAAACTCAATATTATAACAATTTGTATCGGCTTCGGCTTGGACGGAACTTCGGTTCCATGTTTTTCGGCTTCGACTTGCGCGGAACTTCAGTTCTGAGTTTTTCTATCTTTTATTTAATAAATTCCGTTTGATCATTCCTGACATTCGTTTCCTCGCGGCTTACTCTCTATTAGATAATTTTAGAAGAAGGCATTCAGGATAGTACAGGTTGATCCACTATAGGGTTGTGCAGTTAATTGGCCATTTTATCTTTTGTTTTGCCACCAACGCAGTATCTACACATGTTTTACGGTTTCCTTCACATTTTGATTTTCTGTTTCATGTTTCATTCATCCAGGATTAAGTCCATTGCTACTGTTTGAAATCAGAAATATATCTTCCAGAAAGCAAACACTAAATAGGATTACAGCAACGACTAAGCTCGTGCAGAGCTACCCTCCAAGTTACTATAAAGCATATTCGCACACTTGGTTTGTTATGCTATGCCTAGTCACAATTTGATCACCGTGCAAAGATATCATCAGCGTTGGCCTATGATGAGTTGAATACAAAGGATAAAATGATGTAGATTGTATTAGAAGATACATATATTGAAGAGCTAGTGACATTTGTAGCATCCCTCTATACAGGCATGCAACGGTAGTTGGGAAATTCTTGTGAAAAATGTTTCTTTTTCCCTTGTTTGACAGAGAAAGCACATAGAAGGAGAGCATATATTTTTACAATCCCTGGTGCAAAATAATAAGTAAAATCCCATGAATGCTCATTTCTGAACTGTGACTTTATTTGTACTGAAATTTATATGTAACACAGGCGTCAATTTCATTTTATTTTTAGTATGTGCATTGCAGCCCTTTTTAGATCAGTAGGAATTTGCTTTGGCTTCAATTATTTATTTATGTATGTATTTATGGCTATGGATTTGGGCCAATAAGTATAAATGGTGAAATATCAATAATGGAATACTTTCCCTGAATGCTAATAAATTAGTTGTGTGATGTGACTGAAATAGAGTTGTTTTAAGTAAATATAAAGTCCAAATAAGCTGCAGGCAGACATATAATGTGTCTTAATTTAGGCAAACTGAACATGCACCGTGGATGCCGTACAGTGAGTGTTTGGCTAATCAAAACTTGAAAGACAACACACCAATATTACATACTATTAAATGAAAGTGTGTGTGTGTGTGTGATTGATAAATAATAAATAATAAATAAAGCATGAAAGAGAAGGCCAACCGGCAATCAATATTATGATGCCTGCCTTTAAACTCATGTTTCCAACTTTGTTTTCTATTACCACCCATTGCATGTGATTGTGACCTTCACTTTTTTCTTCTCTAACTAATTTTTATGACCTCAATTTTATTATATTTCTGTATTTTGCTTTCCTATAATTTGTTAATGTGGTTGTAAAAATTCAAGTCATTTTAGACATTTTTTGAAGTTACGGTCCATAAAGTAAATAAAGGGTCCAAATTCATGCCATAGAATTTAATACTATATTCTAACATAATTTGTATAGTCATAATTGATCAATATTTGCAATTTCTCAAGCTAAAGTCTAAGAGAATCGATCATTAAAGTAGAGAATTATTTGAGTATAATGCAATTGAAAGGATGGAAATAGGAAGGATGACTGTGACATGATGACCTACTAAGCCTGTATGATACCCCATTTGCACATATTTAATGGAACCAAATGATTCAACAATTGCAATTTTATTTTATGTATATCATCATCATCATCATCTTTATCCGCATGACTTGTATGCAGAATTTGAGAATGATATTCCAATACATTGGTTTAGTGGATGTACTATTACTTGTTCAATATGACTTATGGTGTGACACATAAAGTTTGCACTCCTTTCTTTATTCCATATTATATATGTTTACCTTTTACTATAACATAATTGAGGCCGGTCATGTGAATCATATGGTCCTAAGTGAAATTTAAAATATGGATTCTTATACAAATGCGACTTAACATGTTCAACTACATTATTTTGTTCAGAATCATTTTATGATATTCATTTTTGTTCCTAAACTTCAAATATTTATGGATATGTCCAACTTTAATTAATGTGATATTATTTTTCATTTTTGAGCACAAGACATATATTTATGAAATATTTTAGATCACACTAAAATTATATTTATTTATCATTTCTCATTGTATTATACCAAAAATAAATTTGGAATGAAATTTTAAGTATATAACAAATCTTTTGGGATCAGTAAAAAGACAAAGTTAATTTTCTTCCTAGTAATATTATTAGAATATAATTATAATACTCCCTCCGTCCATCAAAATGGTTTATGTTTTGTCATTTTGGGATGTCCATGAAAATGGTTTACATTTGAAAATTTACTTTTATAGCAAGTGGACCCACCACTTCCACCACACACAACTCAATTTAAAACAATATATGAAGTGGGACCCTAACTCCACTAACTATATATTCTTATTAAAGTCAAAACACAATATTAAAACCCGTGCTGAGTCAAACCGTAAACCATTTTCATGGACGGAGGGAGTATTAAAAAATGGGTCACCGAAAATTTCGGGCCGTAAGCGACCGCATACTTTGCATGTAGAGGTGAGAATAAGGACGGGGTCAGGAGCCCCATATTCGATCCCAAAAAATATTAAATTTTTGGTCTCGATAGTGATCGAGATTTTGGGACTTTCAAGTCCCGAAATTAAAAATTTTAAGTCTTAGTTCTGAAAAGAAAAAAAAAACAAAAAAAAAAACAGTCCCAAATAGTCACAAATGGTCCCAATATTCCGAATGAGATCAAAATTTTCCGAATGGAACCAAATTTTTCGAAATTTTAAATTAATTTCAAGAAAACAAGAGTATCAGGAGTCCTGATCGGAATTCGAGACTCCCGAGTCACAAAAAATTTCAATCTCTCAATTTTAGTCTCGTTCTGGTCTCGAAAAATTTGGAACTCGGATTGGGACCAAAAATTGCCAAAATTCGGTCCTAAATTTTCACCCGCTATTTACATGTTATTAAGTACGATCCTAACTTACTCAATATATATACGTGTGCATTTCTAGTAAGAGTTGCGGACTTCTTTCACAAATGATGAATTAAATTGAATTGTTGCCATTTTTAAGATTTTTAATATAAAAGATGGAGGTGGAAGGAAAACTCAACATTTTCAAATTGATTAATTAATAAAAAAAACTAAAGTCAAACTTATCTTGAAAGAGAGATATTTATGGCTCATGCATATGATGTGATCCAATGCTTAAATATCATAATGGAAAACCATTGGGCTACAAGATTTCTGTTGATTAATTGAAATCCACAATAATAATATATAAATGTTCAGTGTGATTATTGCAGTTATGAGAATGGATATTACTTTAGTAGAATTTAGTGAAAGACTTGAATGGTTTGAGATATAATTAAGGAATTCAAAATATCAAAATATGTTTACATTATAGTTCAAACCAACTCAAACAAAATAAAAGAAATAAGACAAAAAAAAAAAGGAAAGGAGAGAACTATAAATTTATTTGTAATTACAATTTACACAATACGTTATACGTCTTCTGTTGTGAAGTCTATAAAATTAGATTCTTTTACCAAATGCGGAACGTATGCATTGAGATTTGACTTTTGAGGGTAAAAAAATGGATATATAAAGCAATTAATGTTACATAAATAAATTTATCATTTTAATTAATATTTTTTAAAAGTAAATATCTGTTATGATATAATAAATCATAAATAATAATTATTTGAAAAAAATTAATCATTTTAATTAATATTTTTTAAAAGTAAATATTTGTTATGATATAATAAATCATAAATAATAATTATTTGAAAAAAATTAAAATTTTAAAAACTATATATATATATATATATATATATCTTAAATTTGAATTTATGGACCTTAAAAATTAATTAAAATAACATTAAATGTTAAAAATAATTATATATTATATTTGAGTTTGATGAATTCTAATATTATGTATAAAATTAAATTGGAGTACATACAATTAAAATAAAACATAAATTAAAATTTAGTAACGGTCTAACGGAACACAAAAGTAAGACATTAGTTAACATCTGAATAAAGTGAGGAGGTGATTAATAAAGGCGGAAAAAAGAGCAAACCAGCTTATGACTTACTATTTACTAAATCAATAACGAGAATAATCAAACTCAATTTATGTTTGGTATCCAAGATACGATAGTCATCTTAGGATAATTACACTCAACTGTAGTGTAATTATCTTAAGATAACTATCGTATCTTAGATACCAAACATAGCCTTAATGTTAATCACGCCCAACTTAATCTACTGCTTAGTCAAACCCAAACCCGACCTGTTAAGGTTCTCCTGAACTCGAATCCGAACCCGATCTGTTAAGCTCAAACCCGAACACGACACGAACCTAACACGAACACGATAACTTTTGTGTTGATACGACACGATAATGACACGACACGATAAAAAACTAAATTTATATGAGAAAAAATATAAAAATTATAATAAAAAAATAAATGCATAATTTTTTTAATTTATAGAATATATTTATTTTTATATTTAAAAAATACATAATGTTTTGAAAAAAAAAATGTATTACAAATTACATTTACTTCAAATATAAATAATTATTCCCTCAGTTCCGCTATTTCCGTCATGCTTTACATTTTGAGTTGTCCCGTCATTTCCGGCTGGTTTCCTTTTTTAGAAAGAATTAGATAATAATAAGGGATAGTTAATGAAGTACAAATTATATACTTAAGTTTAATTAGGGCCTACTAATCATGCCCATAGAACTAATCAAACCCTAACCCCAATTTACTCATTTTCATCGCCTCTCACTGTCAATTTATCTGCACTCTCTCTCTAATTCTCGCAGCCGCTCTCTGGAATACTATAGCATTCAATTCCTTCATCTACCTCATTTAATCTTTGTTTCACCTCCATAATGAGTTCAGATTCAACAACCTCAACCCTATCTTCTCTTCCACTCGAAGCCGCTCTCTCTGGGACAATGTTTAGCCTCTTTTTGATCGTCTAAACTCATATTTTTCGTATCCTTATTCGTGTTGTTCTCCCACTTTGCATGATGTTTTGGCTCGATTTAAGTTTTTTTTATATTTTAGGGTCACAAGCCTAAACGATTGTTGAAGTTGGAAAAGGGACGAGAAAAGATCGAGAAATGACGAAAGAACGAGATGAAGGCCGAGAGCATAAGTCAACGACCGCGTAACCTTAAGCGGCCGCTGACTAGGTTGAAACGTGTCAGCCGAGCCACGGCCTAGCCAGGCGCTCAGGCCAGTGCGGGCCAGGGCCAGCGACTGCTGAGCCCTCAACGACCGTTGACCCCGCAGCTGACTCAGTCAGCGCCCAACGGCCGTGCCCACGACTCGCGTAACCAAACCACTCAGCGGCCGCTGACCTTGAGTAGCCACTGACCGCTCCTCTCGCCTATAAATACCCGACGCGTTTCTCATTCGAAAGACACTTTTTTTCGACACCGTTTTAGAGATCATTTTCCAGACCTTCTTTGGGTCCTTTTTCCAGATGATTGCACTTATATTTTGAGCACCTCTCGACCTATTGTTTTAAGGTTGAGACTTTTGATTTCTAGTTACTAATTGTTAGTTTTAGTATTGGATTTCGAATGATAGCCGATCGCAATATTTTAGTTCGTAGTTCTTCTTCAATTTTCATTGTGGATTCCAGACCGTTCCAGTTATTAATCAAGTTTGTTTTCCGTTTATTATTCCAGCTTTGTTTATTATCAAGTTCGTTTATTTGTTTATGCTTTCGTTTTCTTATTTCGATTATTTATGTTACGCTCTTTTTGATCTCAATTTCTAAAGTACTTTCCGCATTCTTTTGATTCCTATTTCCATGTTAATTACATTCTTTTCAATTCGCATCTCGTTTTTTTAGTTAGACAATTCGTTTCTTCGTTGATTTCCATTAGCTTAAAGTTTACTTTCTTTTGTTATTTATATTTTGTGCCTAGTTTTAAAACCTTCAAACATCCTTTTACTTGCTTTCATTTTTGAACAAATAATTAAATTGACCTGCTAAGTTTTTCTTGAGAATACAACTTGGGTTGACTTATCATTGCTAGATGACCTCGTTAAGATTGCGAGCGACTCGAAATAATTTTAGTCGAATAAAATTTTGGCGTCGTTGTCGGGGAAGGCTTTAGGCGATTTAATTCATTGTTCTTTTTCTTTTATTTACATTTATTATGTTTAGTTCTTTCTTATATATTGTGGTACGCGTAACATGTTCGTTGAGTGTTGTGTATGCAAGGTCGCCGCAGTGCTAGAAAGCCTTTGACGTCCTTCATCAACAACATAAACCGGAAGCGTGAGATCCTAGCTACCATAGAAGAAGACATCTAGCACATTGATGAATTCTCGCTACCACGATTATTCGAAGAGATGACTGATGAGATTGTTGACGAGAGACCGCGCTACATGCACGACTTCACTAGGCCCAAGTTTGGCGCCACAGCTACTTCAGCCATTGTTCTTTCCACCGCAGTCATAAATTACGAGCTGAAACCACACCATCAATCTCTTCTACTGACCCTACCTTGGACTCCTGAGTGAAGATGCTTTGACTTTCATTCGAGAATATTGCACGGTGGTGCAAACTTTCCCGCTTCACTCACTGACGGAGGACCAACTCAAATTGAAGTGTTTCCCTTACACTTTGAAGGATAAGGTCAAATCTTGGTTCCTATTTCTTCAACCCGGATCACATATAAATTGAGCATCGGTTTGTGAGAAATTCATGTTGAAATACTACCCGCATCACAAAACTTAAGCGGTACGTACTAAGATAATGAATTTCACGCAAGCCCACGACGAGCCATTCCATGAGGCGTGTGAGAGATTCCAAGAGCTACTCCAACAATGCCCCCATCATCAAATGGCACCAGACTACTCAATTTATGGTGGACAGTGCAGTGACCGCTACTCCCGATCTCAAAAAGCAAATGGCGGAGATGATGCAGGAGCTACAAGAATTGAAGATGAACCGATCCCCATCACCGTCTGTTCAGCAAACTACACCGGAACCATGCAGAATTTGTGGCGACTTTGGACACAATGTAGAGAATGTCCGTGAATGAGAGAGATGACACCCGAAGGACAAGCTGAGATTTACGCGGCACAGGGATTCACACCCCAGCCTCAACCTCAACAAAACTCAGGGATTCCAAGGGCATGGAACACAAAATTTTCAAAACAGATGGCCACCGACTCAGAACTTTAAACCCTCAACATCAACAGCAGCAGTACTATCCACCGCAACCACATTATTTTCCCCCACAATAACAACTTTATCCCCCACCGATGCAGCAATACCCACCTCAACCTGTTGCTCTCCAAAGATCGTCTATTGAGGACAACCTAGCCGCATTTATACAAGAAAGCAAGAAGGTCCAAGAAGCTCAAGATGCCAAAATCAAACGTCTCGAGACAACTATGGGGAAAATTTTTGGCGCTGTGAGTCAGTTACAACAAAGCCAGCAAACAGGGAAAATTTCGGACAAGGTCAGCAACCCCATCAAGTGTAAGCAGTGTCCGTCCTAAAGGATGGAAAAGTGGTGGATAACAAGATGGAGATGCATTCCAAAACCAAAATTGACAAGGAGGACGGACCACCACCCGAAGTGGAGAGAAAGCAGTCCGACGAGGAGCTTCATAAGGCGGTAAATCCATATATCCCGCTTACTCCTTATCCCAACAGGTTAAAGAATGTCAAAAGCGACCAGCAGTTCGCAGGCATATATAACATGCTTTCCAAAGTCATAGTCAATGTCCCCCTCCTCAAAGTGATCAAGAACATCACATCCTACGTCAAGTTCTTCAAGGAGCTGATATCAAAGAAAAAAAATCGACGATCAAGAAGTGGTAACGGTCTCCGAAGTGGCAAGTACGATCATGCAGCAGTCCTTACCCCCTAAACGACGCGATACATGTAATTTCGTTATTGACATCACTTTAGGTAATGGTAAGGCAACATTTAGCATGTTAGACTTAGGAGTTGGAATTAATCTTATGTCTTATTCTATTTTTAAACAATTAGGATTATGTAAATTGAAACTCACTCGCATGTGCTTACAATTAGCAGATAGATCTGTGAGACATCCTAGAGGCATAATCGAAGATGTTCTTGTTAAAATTGGTGAATTAATTGTTCTAGTTGATTTTGTCGTGCTTGAGATAGGGGATGTACGTGAGAATGGTGTAGAGCATACACTCCTTCTAGGACGACATTTTATGGCTACCACGAATACTATTATTGATGTTAAAAATGGTACCATTAAAATGTCTGTCCTTGATGAGAAAGTATCATTCTCTGTGCACCGATGTCACACCGCACCTAATGTCAATTTTATTGATACGTGTTATATTGATACTACTAACCCTTTGGTTAAGAAATCTACATTGCAGGATGTTCATAGTAAAGACGTCACTCAAAGGAAGGGGTTGGACACGAAAAAGAGGACCAAACAAGTAGGAGTTTTGAAGGACGAGCGAGGCCCGACGAGAGACCAGGTCAGCGAGCGCAGGAACTAGACGCCTGCGTACGGGTGCAAAAATTTTGTTTACAAGAAGCATGGTCAGCGACCGTGGCACGCTCAGAGGCCGCTAACCCAGTGCCCATCATGCACCAAAGCCCGCGCCAGCACCCAGCGTCGCCCTCACCCCGAGCTAGCAGTCGTGGACACATCAGCAGCCGCTGACTCCCTCTCTCGGCCCACCTCTTCACTCACCTACACGGAGGCCCTCATGCGCCCAAACACCGGACCTCAAGCACGTCTCAATAAAATCAAATCCCAAAGGATCAGCCCACTCATTATCCGAAAAATTCCACCATCAAAGGGTGATGCGCCACATACTAAAAAGGGGAGGATGTCATTTCGAGTAAATTGGCATCGAATAAAAACATATATCGAGAATGACTCCATGCCCGAAGTTGTGGAGTCAGCCCCCATTGTTGACACTCCTGGTTGATTGAATTATCTCGTCAAGCTAGTGACGTTAAAGAAGCGCTTCGTGTGAGGCAACCCACACTATTTCTCATTACTCCTTTTCGTATGTAAGTGTGTGATCGACTAATCATCGTTTTTCATTCGTTTATTTTCAGGTTGTTCATCTTTCCGTTTTGTCGCTCTGAATGCCGCAATTCAGGGACATTTTCTCTATCCCTTCTCTATAGTTCTTTACTTTCTGCAATGAGGGCATTGCTCAATTTTTGTAGGGGGGAGTTGTGTCTTTTTAGTGCGTGCATTCGTCATTTTATTTTAGTGTCTTTTGTGTGCAAAAGCTTGATTGTTTTAGAGCTATTTGATCTTGATATCATGTGATTGAATCGAGTCATGACATGTGTTTGAGATGAGATATGATTTGAAAGCCTAGATTTGACTTGATTCATGATATGAAACGTAGATGAGCTAGGAATGTGTGGAACATTATGACCGGATTCTTAATATTAGTAGAATGATCGAGATAGTGATGCATGATGGTATAAATTGATTGATTCGATTGGCTAGTTATTTATTACCACTTGTTGCGTATCCATGTTTTGTATTGAAAATCAAGCTTGTCAAGAGGTCTCTACTCCTATGGGAACCATGAGCACAGAAAACCGCGTAAGGATACATCAGGTGACCCCTAATTGTTCACACCTCACAACAATGACCATATAACTTGACTTATCTCTAATTTGCATTTTGAGCTCGTTAAAAATAGGAATACATAAGGATTCTACCCCGCTCTCTTAATCAATAATTCAAAATTATAAAAGAGATGAGTATGGAAAATCACACCGGAAAACCCGAACATTCGGAGTACACACCCGGTGAATATTGTCCTTAATATTCCTCATGGCCTTAAAGATGCATAAAGTGAATATTGTCCTTAATATTCCTCATGTTAATATTCGGCTTGTTTCTATTTTGCGCGTAGGTAAGACAAGTTTCTTTAGTGTTTTAATTATGCTATCTCTTTACTTAACCATTTGTTGTATTCATTTGAAGTTAAATTTAATTTATTTTTAATTTGGAATTTAATTTAAATTTTAATAAATTAAATATTAACTAAAATTAATTTCTTAATTATATAGATTTTATAATTAAAATTTTAATTAAAAAATTGTTTTATCTATTGACAAACACACAAAATACAGACAATCAAATAAATAAACAATCATCATCAAAATAAAATCAATTAAATAAACAATCAATCATGAAACTTAAAAGTGGATCAGGTATCAAACTTAAAATTGCAGCACCAAAAGAGATGATTAGATTGAAAAAAACAATTATTTTTTGGAATTCAAAATTACCCTAAAACATTCATTATATATCCGTGTCAAACTAAATTTACACACACATTTCTCTTAAACATCAACAAGTCTCTAAAATCCAAAAATCCACCCAATATCAGTTAAGCAAAATTCCAAAAAGTTGAAGACATGAAGAAGAACTTGACAACCAGTGAGAGAAACTCCATAGTCCAATTTTTGCTTGTAAACTCAAAAAAATGGAAATCCAATGAGAGGGAAGATGATTGAGGCTGCTCAACTCTTCAACATCAACACAAGGAATGTTTGCAGATTATGGGCAGCTGCAAAAAAGCAAAAGGAACAAGATGAGATTATATTCTTACAAAGTAACAAACCAAAAGAACCAAGAAGAAAGAAGGTAGAACTTGATTTGACACTTATTCAAAGCTTAGATTTATTCCATAGATCAACCATTAGAAAGCGTGCAAAAGGAATTTCTTGTAGTAAGAGCAGTATGTGGAGATGGGTTAATAATGGCTTGATCAAAGCTCATTCATCATCTATAAAACCTAACCTCACAACACCTAACAAACTACTTAGACTTTCATTTACCTTAGAAGCAATAGAATTTGATAGGATAATGAACATACTCAAGTTCAAGAACATGAACATTACAGTGCACATCGATGAAAAGTGGTTTTATATCACAAAAACAGCACACATATTTTATCTCACTCATGGAGAGGCTGAACCACACAGAACATGTAAGAGCAAGAAATTCATAACTAAGGTTAATGTGGTGTTTGATGGAAAAATTGGTATATTTCCATTTACACAACAAGAGGCAGTAAAAAGGAAGTCAAAAAATCGGGCAGCAGGTAGAATTGAGACTAAACCAATCCAATCTATCACAAAAGATGTGATAAAGGCATGCTTGATCAATCAGGTGTACTTATGAACATATTTATAGGCACTATGTAATCAGAAAATGATTTTTTGATCAAATATACTTTGATTTTTCACAGATAGTGCCAGCCATCAAACTGAAATGGCCAAGAAATACAAGTAGGACCATATTCATACAACAAGATAATGTTAGGCCTCATATCAAGGACATTGATGTTGAATTTAGATGTGCAGCCTCTAGTGATGGTTTTGACATACGAATAATTCATCAACCCCCCCCCCCAATTCACCGGACACAAATGTCAATGACTTGGGGTGGTTTAGAGCTATCCAAAGCATACAGATAGAGAAAGCATGTTATGGCATAGAGTCACTTGTGAATGCAGTGGTGTATTCTTTTGAAGAACTATCTTCAATTACTCTAAACAAGGTATTTCTAAGTCTACGAGGTTGTATAATGGAGATCGTGAAGGTTAGGGGGCATAATTGCTATAAAATACCCCACATGAAGAAGGACGGTCTTATAAGGCAACATATGCTACTAATTGACTTAGAAGTGCCAGAAAGTTTGGTGAGAGAGTGCTTGATGTACATGCAAGAGAATGGAGGAGCTAATGCAATTCAGATAATCATTCAAGGCTTGGGTATAAGTGAAGAAAGGGGTCATAGTTGGTGAAGGAGGGCAACAGATATAGGAAGGCATATTTTGTCTGCATTTTGTTTAAATATGCAATTTTTGTTTGCATATTTGCATTTAATGCATTTTTTGTTTGCAAAGTGTGGGTTAAATATACATGTTCTAACATGCATATTATGTTTATATTCAGTTAATGTTTGCATCAAGGGATAAACAAGCATTTTCTTTAATGTTTGTATTGTGTAAATGCAATTTTTTTGTGTGCAATGTATTGGCTTTTGTTGCAGAATGCAGTATGTAGCATTGTGCCCTAAAGACTTAGACTTACTCTAATTTTCAAAACACAGAGCATCAATCACAGAAACCCCAAACCATTTTCAGAACACACAAATGAGCATCAATCACAAAAATCCTAAATTTCTCTAATTTCAGAGGTTCATTTCAGAGGTTCAATAAATCACAGAAACCACAAACCATGATCATATCAACACATAAATTACAGAAGTTCACAAACATATACCATGCTCATATCAACACATAAATCACAGAAACTCCAAATCTTACCTCTAATGTAATCTCGTTAATACTCATCGATTACATCATAACATAAAAAATAGGAAGAACATTATCTCATCATCTCAAGACTTAACATAAATCTCCAACATAGATTTTCCAGAACCACAAACCATACTGAACACATACATAAAGGCAAAATTAGGGAAAGATCTCACAGATGTTGATAATCAGGCAGAACCCAAGCAGATCCGTCCTCCAAAAGAAACAGCTCCAATCCTTGGTGCAGCGCTTGTGACTTCAGGCTCCTCTCTAAAAGGGATTTCCTTATTTTCGAGATACCCACCGGTCAAAACCATCGTGTCCTCCAAAATTAGGGTTTCTGCATAAAGAGATCCGATAAATGTACAGTCAGAGGCCTCAATCGATGAATCAGGAGCAATATATGGGTAAAAGAAATCTAGATAAGAAGATGGAAGGGATTCTATGGGGGAAGATTTGAGGAACCCTAGATTAATCTTTCGAAAAGGAGGAAATCACGCTGCCCCAGAGAGAGCGGCTTCGAGTGGAAGAGAAGATAAGGTTGAGGTTGTTGAATCTGAACTCATTATGAAGGTGAAACACGGATTAAATGAGGTAGATGAAGAAATTGAGTGCTAGAGTTTTCCAGAGAGCGGCTGCGAGAATGAGAGAGAGAGTGTAGAAGAATTGATAGTGGGAGACGATGAAAATGAGTAAATTGGGCTTAGGGTTTGGTTAGGTCTATGGGCCTGATTAGCCGGCCCTAATTAAATTTAAGTATATAATTAGTACTCTATTAACTATCTCTTATTATTATCTAATTCTTTTTAAAAAAAGAAACCAGCCGAAAATAACGGGACAACTCAAAATGGAAAGCATGCCGAAAATAGCGGCACGAATGGAGTAATATATATATATATATATATATATAATTAAATAAAAAAAGAAAAATAGATTGAAGGTGGGGTTTTCAAAATATTGTTGGTACTGAACCATAATCGAAGTGAAACTGACTGTTTTAGGAACCGTAATTATTTCAAACCTTAATCGTGTAGGAAATAATTAGATTTTGATTCCAAAACTTCATAATTATGAGTCGAAGACTACCAATTTCTCAACATTTTTTATATAACATTCTTCCACTAATTCAATTTTATCTTTTATATTATATAAAATAGTTATTTATAATTTATAAAATTATATTTTAATTTGTTAATTAATGTAAAGATATATATATTATATATACATATATACACACACACACATATATATAGAGAAGATATCAATTGAGAACTAATTAATCTTTAGATAGGAACTATGAACTAATTTGGACCGTTGATCTTTGTATAATCTATGGTCCAAATTAATTGTGCATCAAATTTGTGCATAGAATGCATTGTAATTATAATGCAATGATTAATGAATAAAAATGCATTATCATATTATGCAATTGTACGTGTCATGCATCAAAATAATGTGTGACATGCATCGATTTTAGTTCTTATATAAACGTTGGTTCTCACCGGATCCTACCCCTATATATATATATACACACTCCCTTCATCCCAAACTAAGTGTTACATTTGCTTTTTTGGGCACAGTATTTAAGGATAGTCGAAAAGTAGTATAAAATGGTAATAGAAATATATATTATTTAAATTTGTGTGAGTAATAAAGGTGTTTTAAAAATGAAATGTAAAACTTAGGTTGGGACAACCCAAAAAGAAAAACATAACATTTAGGGCAAGACGGAGGGAGTATATTTTAAGGTCATTCCAAAAAAATTGACGATTTTGGAACATAACCATCTTAGACTATTTTGGTTCCAAACTATGAACCGTAATAACTACGGTTCAATTTTTAATTTTGAAATAATGTAATTTTAAACTGACGGTTCAGTTAATTTTCTAACTTTAACCGTAGTTATGTTAAATGTTAAACCTTTTTTTTGTTTCATTTTTTATGTTCATCTTCTTTTTCCATTAAGCACCACCGACCATCTTCTCTTCTACCTCTACCAAGTCAAAAATCTAATTATGATTATGATCTTGGCCCCCCCACCCGAACCAACAATCTGGCTACCCCCCTGCCCGGGGGGGGGGCCCCCCCCCCCCCCCCCCCCTCCCCCATCGCTTGGCTCGTCTATGGCTCGGACTCCCGGACAGTAAGTCCCTGCCCGGGAGTCTGCGGTGCTCTAAGTGTCCCGCATCTTATTGAAACAAACTCGAATTCATTAACGTTAGAGACTCGAATTCATTAACGTTAGAGAAGGTGTGTGTTTAATTAGGTGAGCTTATATTACAAAATTAAGTCATACTCTCTCTCTCACTACCCATTCTTTAGTCTTCTCTTCACTTACATTAACATTACATATATATGATCTTCATGACCATCTCAATCACTAATGCCCTTTCCATTGATTTGCTTTGAGCATTTTCAATTAAACATACAAAATTTAAATTATATATATTCATCAATGGAAGAAACCAGTGAAAATAATTAATAATAATCTCGTTTTTTTTTCCTTCACGTTGTAAAAAGAGAAACAGTCCACCATATACATTTCAAGATTTTTAAACACCTTTCTATAAACTAAACTACTTCATTCACAGCTTGCAAGAGATTGAAATAATTGGTAGGCTAATATTGATCCAAATGAGACAATAATTTAGAGGAGAGTGGGAGTGAGATCAGGTGATTGAAAATAGCTAGGAACAAAACATGCCACATGGGAACTAACGTGCACCGGGCCCCATAATAACTGCCACGTCATCACGTCCCCTCCATGTACGGATATTATGAATAAATATGAATTGGATCGGGTCGGGTCCTTGTTAGACAACTCTAACACATCTAGGCAGGTAAGGTTGCTTAAGCATACGAAGAGTATAGTAGTACATTGATATGTACGATATAAAATCAAGTTTTCAACTATCAATAAATAATGACACTTGTTTTTAATTCTAAACAATAAATATAGGATTCAAAATGTCCTGTAACCTGACCTTTCTTTTTAATAGTTTGATTTTTGGAGAGAGAAGGCATTTACATGATTGTAACTATATATGTATATGAATAAAAAATAAATTAATGATACAAAATAATTTATTTATGATGCATGATAGTAGAGGCTGAGATTTGTCGGTCACATAGTAAGTCTAAAATGAATATGTTGAATTTGTCCACATGTTAGGGTGTACAACATTCACATTATGCCATGACTTTTGAGCATCTATGGCCAGGGAACTCACATGCTCAAATTCTATCTATCTAATTTTTTAATTTCATAATAATATTAAGATAACATGAATTCTTCAAGCTAGATATATAGTTTTTATTATTTACATGTAGCTGCATTGTACGATTATTGAAATCTAATTCTTTGGATGCACTAAGCTAAATTAATGGAGATATGCTTTTTTGGATGGACTTCCAATCATTGTTGCTTATAATTCTTGTTCAAGAATATTGGATTAATTGGCTACAAACTCCACATTTTTTATGGCAAAACTTTTTTGTACTTAATTTTATGTTTTACATGTCTAGATTTTATTTTTGTTAAAATATTTAACTTAAAATATCCTTTCATTGTGAACTTTTTTACCCCCATGCGGTTGACTGTTTTAACGAGTGTGTTGATATAAAACCACTGGCGTTTGATGAAACAAAAAAATATGTATACAAAAATATGTTAAAACAAGTATGAATTTAGATACATTATGTAAAAGTAATTTGATTTAATTGATGACTAGTAAAAGGTGTATATTGATGTTGTGTCGGTAAAGCCATAAAATTTATTCGTGGTTGCATATAATATGCATGTGGGCACATGCATATTTCCAATGTCTCTATATATAGAATTTATTATATCTTCATAAAGACTAACATTTATGGAACATAACTTTTTTAGTTACCAAAATGCTTTATTAATATCCACTCCCTCCATTTTTTAATTGAGTTAATTATAAAGAATAATCAAAGAGGATAATGAAAAATAAATACTAGCCACCAACATAATACTATATAAATTATAACTATTTTCTTTGTAAATTGTCATAAATATCTTTTTAGCTAAAATGATATATATTTTTTATTTTCGCATTCTGAGTACGAATTTCGTATACTAAGTATGAATCATATCTTTCATACTAATACGGTATGAATAATACCTTTCATACAAATGTGGTATGAATTAGATGATCTCATACTCAATTATGAAAACGTGAATTTCCAGCAGTGGGGAGGGGAAGGGCGGCACACAATGGGATGGGTGCGGTGGTGCACGGTGAGAATGGGCACGGTGGCACTGTGTGGCGGTGGTGGGGAGGGGATGGGTGCGCAGAGGTGTGGAGGTGGTTGTGGATGGATGGGTACACATTGACGATGGTGGGGAGAGGATGAATGCACGGAGGTGTGCAGTGGCTGCGGGGGATGGGTGCACCGATGGTGGTTATCAGCAACGGTGAGGGTGGTTGTCGGCGGCGATGTATATTTTTAGAAGTGTGGCAACAATTGGGAGATTGATAATAGGAGTGAGATTAGGGTTTTAAATTATAAATTTTTATAGTAAAAAATGGTTAATATTAAAATGGCAATTATAAGATAATGAGAAAAGTATTTTTATATAAAAAACATAGAAATGACTATAATTTATATAGTATTATGTTGGTGGCAGTATTTATCTTTCACTATCTTTTGGTTAGGTTTTATTTTGCCTCTATTTCTTTTTTTAAACATATCAAGAAGGATATAAATTGAAATGTCTTGTTGGTACATTTAATAGATAAATGGTATAATGAGAAGAATGTGATTATTTTATTCTAAATTTTTGGAACATGACACTTAATAAAAAAAATAAAAAATTTAGTGAAATATAACACTTATTAAAAAATAGTAAATATTGTCTACAAGAACGTTCGTTTACTCCATAATCAATATATTTAATGTGCCTACGAGTGATGTGTATATACAACAATATATATTAATTTTTCAATAATTTTTATTAATTATCAATTTATTTATAATTTACTAATTAAAATATAGTTTAATACTATTAATTAAATAATTATTATTATGATGATTCTTATAATAGGTAAGAAAGCAAAACTACTATTTATCTATAATAATTAGAATAATAGTATATATACAAAATTATCGGTTATATCCTTCTAAAACAAATCATTTTGAATCCATAGTTTGACAATAAAATTTGTGTATAATTAAATTTAATCTACGATTTTTAGATGCGTCGGTGACTCGGTAAGTACCTCTCCACTGACACTAGTAGTAGTTTAATTAAAACAACGGAATTAGTATAGAACAACTCTGTTTTTTTCATCATTGTTAAATTAGTATAGGACGACTCTGTTTTTTTCATCATTGTTAAATTAGTATAGAACGACTCTGTTTTTTTCATCATTGTTAATACTTAATCAATGCAAAAATAACTATCAAACACTTTTTACTTTCATTTCAGCAAAAATAATTTTGTTTTCATAAAAAGTGTATGACATTGACAACCCTTCTACCCACCAATCCCTGATCATATTTATTGAAGTTTAGCCTTTATTTATCTTTTGTGTTGGAGGAAAATAAAGAAGAATATGTAGAGGAGGGAGATGATGAAATAAAAGTGGGACCTAATAATGCTTCTTCCTCTTCCTTTAGATTCATCTCATTTTTTTCATTCTCCTATTCCTATATATATATCTCAACCAACTTAACCAAACAACACAAACTGTAACCATTCTCATTTTCTTTTATATTTTTCTTTTTTTCTAAACACAAACATGGGAATTCAAATTCTCATTCTCATTCTCATGCTATTTCCATTACTAACATTCTCCTCACCACTTCCTGACCCTGAACTCGTAGTACAAGAAGTTAATGAGTATGTACATCCCCCATTTTTTAATGAGTAGCCCCAATAATCCAACAATGTGTGACATTTTAATTAATATTTGTTGTGCAGGAAAATCAACAATGCATCAAGAAGGGAGTTGGGGTTCTTGTCCTGCGGGACAGGCAACCCCATCGACGACTGCTGGCGGTGCGACTCCAATTGGGAGAAGAACCGCCAGAGGCTGGCCGACTGCGCGATCGGGTTCGGAAAACACGCGATAGGCGGCCGTGATGGCAAGATCTACGTGGTGACCGACCCGGGCGACAATGCGGTCAACCCGAAGCCGGGCACCCTGAGATACGGCGTGATCCAGAACGAGCCCCTTTGGATCATATTCGCAAGAGACATGACCATCAAGCTGAAGCAGGAGCTAATGCTCAACTCATTCAAGACCATCGACGGCCGCGGCGCCAGCGTGCACATTGCCGGAGGGCCCTGCATCACAGTCCAATACGTCACCAACATCATCATCCACGGCCTCAACATCCACGACTGCAAGCAGGGTGGCAACGCCTACGTCCGTGACTCCCCCGAGCACTACGGGTGGCGCACCGTCTCCGACGGCGACGGCATCTCCATATTCGGCGGCAGCCATGTTTGGGTCGACCATAACTCCCTCTCTAACTGCCGTGATGGTCTCATTGACGCCATCCACGGCTCCACCGCGGTGACTATTTCCAACAACTACCTCACCCACCATAACAAGGTGATGCTCCTCGGCCACAGCGACAGCTTCACCCAGGACAAGAACATGCAGGTCACCATTGCCTTCAACCATTTCGGCGAAGGCCTCGTGCAGAGAATGCCCAGGTAGGTGAAGGTCTCATGTTTATACATATACATACATATTAGATTATTGATGATGTCTGTACTGCAGGTGCAGGCATGGATACTTTCATGTGGTGAACAATGACTACACGCATTGGGAAATGTACGCCATCGGAGGGAGCGCTTCGCCTACGATCAATAGCCAGGGCAACCGGTTCCTGGCCCCCGACAGAGCCGATAATAAGGAGGTGACGAAACACGAGGATGCGCCGGAGAGCGAGTGGAAGAGGTGGAATTGGAGATCGGAGGGAGACCTCATGCTGAACGGGGCCTTCTTCAGCCGGTCGGGGGCTGGAGCCTCGTCCAATTACGCAAAGGCCTCCAGCCTCAGCGCCAGGCCTTCTTCCTTAGTGGGAACAATCACACAGGCTGCAGGCTCCATCAGCTGCCGGAAAGGCAAACGCTGCTAGCAGATTACACTATAATTTATTCCATATATATTAATCGCTTTTAATTCTGTATTATAGATTATTACCCCATAAATATATAATAGTGCTACATTGACACCAACCTCGGCCTTTTTCCCTAACCATTTAGGGAAGTAGGGAACAAGAACTGGTGAGTTGATAAATGTAACTTTGTTCCAGAATAATTCCACTAAGAATTTGATTGCTAGCTACAATGGTCTCAATTCATTCTCATGTTTCCCTTTTTTTCGCATTAAGCTGCAATTGTTCGCTCAATAATGTATTAAAGTTCAATGTGTGTGAGAAATTAATTAAGAGTGATTACACAAGTAAGCAAAGATGTGTGTGCGTATGAATAGTATCTGTGTAGTGTACTCATATATTATTAGAAATTAAAGATAGATTATGGGATGGCCCATCCAAGTCACATGGGATTGTTGGAATTAAGTCGATGCCTGAATTATGATTTGATCAAAAGATGTGGTAGTAAAAAGCAGAAAGGGAGTTATAGGTTCTGGCGTGTCTCAGGAAGGCCATGTTTTTGGAGGGACCAACCGATTTTGTATTTATTATGAGTATTTAATTTTGTAGAGTTGCAGCAGATAACGAAAACTTTATGATTCCGTTTAAGAAAGAAAATATGGAAACATTTGATAGTGGTCAGAAATTGTGAATGAAACTTTGGCCTCTGCATTTATGAATGTGTATAGATACTAGATAGGCTAGTAATAGAGGATATTCATATGATTGGTGATGAATATATGTAATCAAAAACATTAACCAAAACATTTCACAGAAACTAATTATCTCATGAAATATAGTAATGAAGATGGGATCTGGATCAAGGTCGCAGACATTCTAAATTTCTCAAGATTAAGATATTTGTGTTTAAATAAATTAATGTGGTGGTATAGGGCAGGCCACCATGTATTAAAGTAATGACTGGAACTTATCGTGAAGCATTTCATTATATCATAGTAGAAGAATTTGGGAAATCCAAGGCGCTAATATATATATATAAATAGCAGTGGTGGGACACAAGTGGCAGGAATTGACGCTGCATTTTTGAGAAAATTGAATGCATCCATCTATATTTGTAGCAGAGAGTGAGAGAGATATAAATAAAGGCAGTAAGTAAGTATGTAGAGAGAGATTGGTAGTCTCTTATCTTAATTACTCAACTGCAAAAACAAAGTAAAAACATGAGGCCTTGATTGAAGGATTCGGATACAGGAAGCCATTCAAATCTACCACACCAACCTATCCATAAATACCATATTCAGACCCACTCCTCTTTCACCACTGTCCTCTTCTGTCCACATGAATAATAATAATAATAATAATAATGATGATAATGTGGCACATTTTTCTCTATTGAACATCAATGCAGTAAACTCAAGTATAAATAACACACACACCTAGCTCATCATCCAATCAATATCAACTCCTTCCCTAATTTAGCTCCTACTCTCAATTCAATTCAATTCTTGTATTGAAGACACTCGACCACTCATATCTTGTCATGTGAGTGATTAAAGAGTGGAGGGTCCATTTCTGCTGCTTCACACATGTTACTGAGAGACCTTACTTAACATGTTACAATATGAAAAGAAAAGGTAAAGATTGAAAAGGAAAAGAAGAAGAAAAGCAGCACATGATGCCAGAAAATGACACGCATGCATCCAGCACCGACAACAAAATATGAATACATATATATATATATATCAAGCAACACCAAAAGCTAAAGAACATTAGCTTAATTAGGTTAGGTTGATAGTACTGATCAGGCTCTAATATGGTCTTGTACAAATTAAGCAGCAGCTTCTGGTGTGTTTAACTAAACAAAAACAATATTGAGATGACAGTAATAGTAGTGAATCACCTACACCTGCATGCATCACCGACGTTGCTTCCATTGGCCACATGAATATATAAGGTTCCTTAACTGCCAACGCATAATTAAAAATGTTGTTTCACAATTGATCCATGCCATAGTACTAGACTACTAGTACACTGGTACTAGTAGCAACATCAAAATATATATATATATATATATATATAGGATGGAATAAAAGTGATCCACATTTTATTTTAAGATCTCAAATCTATACAGATGATTCCGTGGACCCAAAAGTATTCTACCCCCTCCGTCCCCCAAAGATCTTCCCACTCTTCTATTTTGGGCCGTCCCCCATCTTTCTTCCCACTTTATTTCTATTTTTAGAAACCTTCTATTTTACTCATCTTATTTAATGTGGGTCACATTATCCACTCACAATATCTTACACATCATACTACTTTTTGTGGGACCCATTCTCCACTAACATCACTTTACTATCACTTTACACTTTAACAACCAAAGTCAACACATGTTATTAAAACTCGTGCCGGATCAAAGTGGAAGATCTTTGGGGGACGGAGGGAGTATTTTATAGTATTTGACTTACTGTTGTTGGTCATAAATCTCTCTCTCACACTAAACTTAGCATACTTTATTATTATAATACATTCAATTAAATATGAAGTGTGACATGTTTAGTGGGACAGTATATAAATTACAATCATACTAATTTTGCTAAGGCAACTTCCCAACTATCAAAATAGTGTTGCTTCTCATGGAAAAGTAAAACCAAATTAAAGCTCAACAAAGCATACAGCCAACAGAAGAATAATAAAATCAAAGAGCGATAAAGGACAGGCAAATGTTTAACAACATACATCATGAAAAATATGTAGAGAGAATTGCACGTTTAAAGGATCGGGTTCGGGTATCCAAATATTCGATTTTCGGGTTTTCGGGTTCGGGTAATACTCGATACCCGATCGGGTATCCGAAACCCATTTTTTTATTTTTTAGTATTATTTATATAATATTATATTTTTAATTTATAATTTAAAATATTTTAATATTCTAAATATTTAAATTTTTTAAAATTACCCGATAGATAATATACGATAAATACCCGAAAAAAAGAATTTTTTTAATTAAGTCGGGTAATTTCGGGTATCCGAAATATTTTTTGGGTTCGGGTTCGGTATGAAAAATTAGGATTTTCGGGTTCGGGTACCCGAAAATTTCGGGTAGAGTACCTGACCCGACCCGAATAGACACCCCTATATAGAGTACAAGAGACGACATGCGAGAGTATCAGATCAATAGAACATATCTATAGAACAAATCGACCAGGTGACCTCATAGAGAACAATTCAAGTGGACGGGTCAAAAGGATCAGATGCCTTGTTCCATGAGAAAACAGATTACTTGCTTAAAGAGAAAATCGATAAAGATCAACATGATGTTATCCAAGCCGATATAAGCTCAAAGCAGATTAAGTGGAGACAACTCAAGTGGTGACTTTGAAGTCGACCTGCTCTCATGCAGATCGCCATATTGACATGGTATGATGAGGTCCGGTGAGTAGATCACTTGGAGGAAGCTACTGATCTACCTACATTGATCACAGCATATATGTGCAACATATCATGTCTGATGACACATCATATGACATGGAGGACAACTCCAAAGACTAGAAGTACATTTAGCATCAACGATCATATTTGAATTAAATGCAAGTGCAACGACTAATTTTCAAATCGAAGACTATTGTGTCTAATTTTGAAATCGAAGACTATTGTGTCTTTCTTCAGATATGCTGTCAAAATGCTGCAAAAATTCTCTAGATATTCATAGCCAAACCAACACTAGATTAAATTAAATATTTTTTAGTGTTGTATAATTTAGAGAGGATTCACTCTATTTTTGAAATAAACTCATCTAGAACTAGTTAACTATTTAGAGCATTCAAGTCAAATAGTTCTAGATATTCCTCAATTATATTCTAACTTCTGTAATAAAAAAGTTATGAGGAAGAACGATTTTGTAAATCTTAAAGAATAACTTGTTCTCAACGAGGATAAATATGAAAGGTGTAATCTCATTCTCAACGAGGATAAATAAGAAAGATCGAGCTCATATTCAACAAGAATAAATAAACAATGAATCTAATGTGAAGGGATTCATCGATCTAATAATGACCGATTGTGAATATAGAGGGTTTCTCAAACCACGTTAAAATTGTTTGTGTTCTTTACATTATGTATTTCATTATTGCATTGACTTGTTCATTTCACTAGCGAGTTGATCCGCATAAGAACTGTGAGCTACGCATCGCCAGGTGAATGAATTTATCCTAAAGAACATTTGGCTAATAAGCAACATATTTTCTACGTACAAAAATAACCAACAGAGAATCGCTTCCGCAGACTACCTATCCTTGACAATTGACCTAACATGCTCCACTAACACAGAGATGCTGATCTGCTATCCAAGCGAGTTGACCTCTCGACCTTATCGTTCAAGGCAACAAAAAGAAGTTGGAATTTGGTACATTCCCCCTACACCAAACATGTTCTTCCCTATATCTTATATCACAAAACAATAGATATGTAGCAGTAACTAACAAGTAACAAGCCCTTCAAACTAAACAGATACCATGACATCGGAGTTATTGCTTATTACTTTCTCTATAAATTTAGAGATGTAAATAAACTTTCTCCGTGTTAGCAACAAAAATGTATGAAAAAATACAGCGTAATCAAGCCTTCCATAACAGTTCTAAATCAAAATAAATAGCTCCTAAAAGATTGGTTTTGCACATAGTAAGCACCAAGTTAAGCACACATTATACATAACAATTACATGCTACAGTATGATGTTCAACGTCTGATCGAGTAAAAATATATAAACAAGATAGGGGCAAAAATTCTCTTCACGTACGGCTTAAAAAAAGAACAGAGAAAAAGAGAGAGAGAAGGAGAAAAGGACTTCATGTACAATGGTACAACTGAAATATTGCATAAGCTACAAACTGCTATTTACAAAGAATTCCTTGCTTTATACACAGGTGAATCATTACAACACGAAGACAGATTGCGCTTCGCAAATAATGTGTCTTGTGACTTGACAACAATATTGCACCAATAGAGACTCAAAAAATAAATAGTGAAATGCTCCTTAAGACATAACTGATTACAAAATGGAGCATCGCCTATGATACAACATGAAAGAGATCTATCTTGTCTGTTAACATGCAGAGAGAGAATCACATAACAAATTGGGCTTACAGGAGAATGGAGATAGATACACCGCATCTACAGACAAAACTCTACAGCTACAGCGACATTTCAAGTTTCAACACTTATGTCTCTACGATGCAGCTCACCACAGCCTCAACATGCATGGCCGGTACACATGGTCTAAGAAAAGTACATCATGTTTACAAGCTTAAAGAGGAGGTGCACATATCAGATTAAATTATTACACGTGTGGAACCTACTACATAGAATATACCGATACAGATATGGTGCATCATCATGACTCAATATATCTTATATACTTCAGGAATACAAAGAAATTGATGCATGATTAAGGCTGCTTTGCACTCATAGTATTAAGCATTTCACGATATCCAACAGTGCAGCAATTAATGGCTCTCTGCTCCTGAGTATGATAATTAGAGAAAATCATTTTGTTAATAATAATAATACATGACCAAGGGAAGCCATATGGTAAATGATAATAAGAGAATAGATCATGGTAAAATAGAGCTCAGAAATGAAATAAGAGCATGCTGCTACTAAGAGAAGTCCTGGTCAAAACCCCCTTCCCAGTTATTTTCAAATTCAAATAATTGACAGAACAATCCTATAACAACTCCAAGTCTTCAACTATATAAAATTGACTCCCGGAGAAGGCACATTATGAAAAGCACGGACAAAAATGATAAAAACAGTGACATGTGTTGATGAAATTTGCTAATGATAACTGTAAGAGGAAAAATAAGAAAGCTCTGAAGCTGAAGCATCAATCCCGCATGTGGAAACATTTCAAGAAAAACAGAAGCCACTGCAAGCACCCAGTAATTCTTACAGTTCACATATATTAACTGATATTTGCAATCAAATTTTCCAATTAATAGAATACAGATGGACATAAAAATTTATAAGTGATTTTGTTCAGCAAGAGGAAGACCACGAGGAAAACAAATTTCTAATGCTAAAGAATTGACACATCAGATGGCCAATTTCGAATTGGATTTTTCAGCTGAACATATCACAATTCAGAGCACCTCAGTTATTACAAACAAGATATAACCCTGAAACCAACTTAAGCAACAAGTATAACTGGTACAAGTTTAGACGTTTCATAAATAGGAAAGTAGGGACTCAAACCAATCTGTTAATCTAAAAGTTAAGAATGCAACTTCAGCAGTTAAACTCTGCTGCCATGCACCAAAAGATAAATGACTAGTAAGACCAACTTCACTGCATCTAGCAAATACACAATATAACAATACTTAGTACTGAAGTTTATATCACAAACTTATATCCGTGTAGCATCATATTGAGTTCAATTATGCCAACTTAAAATAAAACAAATCTGTTCTCCCAGAAACCCCTAATTAAGACACTTACTTCTTTGATGACGAAAGTCACACTGCACATGATGCCAACATAAACAACAAAGAGCTGGCAATCCTCCATAGGATCCAAATGTAATGGTGCATAATAGTGGAAACTGTCAGGCCTTTAGAGGTCCCCTGACATCATATCATTCAGATGGCACACGTCTCCGTTTTCCATAATCAGCATCCCTGTATCGAGACCTGTGATCATCTTCAGGCACTGTGCCAGATCTATTGCGGGGTCTGGAAGACTGTCCTTTATCCCAGTCTTCATCATGCCCCGATTCACGATCCTTGTGGCGATGGTCCCGATAACGGTCCTTCTCTTCTCTTCGTCTAGAGTCCCTATCATATCTTTCCCCATCATGTTCCCTCTCCTCCCGATGCCTCTTCTCTGGATTATTCGACCAGTCACGAGTAGGAATCCTCTCCTTCTCCCTGGGAGCAGCACTAGACCTTACACCTTTGTCATGACTTCCCTCTCCATACCCATATTCTGAAGCATTATCCTCACCGCCATAACTAGACTCTCTGCCATGTTCTTCCCCTCCCCATCCAGCCATGCTTGTATCATTCCACATACCTGAATGAGGTCCAACCATTCCAGCAGTCCCCATGATGCCCATTCCATTGGGGTTCATTCCTCGACTGAAAAAAGCTGGGTTGACATGAGGAGCCACTCCAGGGAGCCCCATTGAATTAACAGCTGGAAATGGAGGAAGCATCCCTGGGAAGGCAGGACCTGAGAAGTTTCCATAGCCAGCTCCTCGACCCATAAATGCTAGATCAAAACCAGGACCCATCATACCCTGAGGAGGCATCATTCCCTGATGCGGGCTGAAACCAGGCCCAGCAATCCCTTGTCCATAAGCTCCTCCACCAGCACCGGGTGTACTCCCCATCATGTTCTTGTTTATCATGACCCCTCTTCCTCTTATAGGTCCTGATCCGGGACCCTTGTTTGGTACTTGGTTCCCCCGTCCCCAGTTACCTCGTCCAAAATTTCTACCGGCATCTACACTTGGATAGTTAGCGCCGTTACCTCTACCTGCTGCATCATTAATAGGATTCCTTCCATGCTGCTGAGGTTGAGATTGGCCCTGAGCCTTGTTCGTGTAAGATGTACCCATTTGTTTTATGGTATGTGGTGTGGCAAATGCGACCACACAAGCTCTCCCATTAAAATTGTAGCCATTCATGCCTTCCTTACAAGCAGAGGCTGCAACAGGATCATAAAATTCAACTTGGCAGTAACCTTTGGACTTACCGCTAGCCCTTTCATCAAAAAACTTAATCTCCTTGACTTTCCCATATTGAATGAGCACACTTTCAATCTCAGCATCTGTTGTCCACCAATGTAATTCCCCTATAAACAGCATTGTATTTCCATTTTCGACAGATGGTCGAACCATGTATTCCTCATCCATTGGGCGGTTTACATTAACATTTGCATTTGGGTTCATCTGATTAGGTGGAATCTGTGGGACACCTTTTGTGGTAACCATGTTAGGATACATTACGGATGCAGGCTCAACAGTTGCTTTTTCTGAATCGTTAATTCGATCTGCAGCAGTCTTTTGAGTAATACCTACTGGTCCTTGATATCCCAAATTCCCTGCTTGAGAATTATGTGCCAATTCAGGGATTCTTCCCCTTTGAGAAGCATCTATTGTCTGTGTCATCCCCCCAGAGGCTGGCAGGCTAGTCTTCTGCTCAGAAAATTGAGCTACAGGGGCAGCATAATTTCCTTCATTAGCAACTCTGGCATTGTTCACCTCTTGTGAGGGCACTGCTTCAACTCGAGTTCCAGAAACATTTGGTTTTGAAATTTGAAATCCACTATTTCCCACTACAGGAGGAGCTTGTGTCTCCGAACGCTGCATTTGAAGAAAACCCTCTCCAACATTAACATCATTATAAAGGTCATCATATTCATCGTCCTCACCAATCATTTCCTCTTCAGCAAGCGCAGGTATAGCTCCACCTTGATGATATTGCATCTTTTGATTTCCTGAATACTCTTCATCTCCATAATCTAATTGCTCGTCAGTCACGGGATCCATGAAAGCAAGCTATTCTTAACAAAAATGTCTCCCCGTCTGATCATAGACAAACAAGGAAAAAAAACAGCATATTTATTAACTCTATCAGTAAACAAAAAGGACAGCATGTGTCTACTGTCAGTTATTACTCGCAATATTCACCATAGATACTTAAAAGTATCCTAAGAGGATAGCACTTCCTTGACTCGAGAGAATATTTATATTAAAAGATGTTGTTCTAGTCAAATCTGAAGCAAATCATACAAGGAAGCCCATAAACATCGTTAAATTAATTTCTCAATTCCATTTATATTAAGGTTCTGTTCCCCTATATTACAACACGATTCCTAACTACACAATTGCACTAAATAGAAACGGAATAAAAAATTATGCAAATGTAAGCAGACACAACTTGGATAAACCAATGAAGAAAATGTAGCATTTTAGATCAACGACAGTAGAAACAGACAATCCATAACAGAAAATAACTCAACAATAACGTAACCCACACAAATAAATCCCCCGCAGCAAAAATAAATTTCGAAAAACGGAAAAAGACGCAATTATAGCACGCATTTCTTACAATCCTGAGGAAATTTAAGAGCTCCACAATAATACGGAGATGTAGTTTAAAATGCCTCAAGTTTGAAACGGCGGTTTAATGATCGGCGACGGCAGCTTTCCGGTAAGTCTGGTGAGGAATCGAAGCAGCATAAATGTCGACGCAATTGCTCTTAGATATTATAGTTACCCTATTTTCTTCGTCTTAATAACCCTTTTTCCCTTTTATTGATATACTTTTTACAAAAATAATTGGGCTAATTGCGAAATAATTCCTGACCTTTTTAAAAAGTCTGGTTTTAACCCTCACCTTTTAAATCTGCCTATAAATACCTCACCTTTTAATTTAATCTGATTTTTCTCCCGACAATAATTTCGTATAAATTTATGCTGAGCTGGACGTCGGGATGTCTACATGGCATCGCAGCGATTTAATGAAACGAAATTTCCCTATAAAACTAAAAAGTTAATTGCGAAATAATTCCTGACCTTTTTAAAAAGTTTGGTTTTAACCCTCACCTTTTAAATCCGCCTACAAATACCTCACCTTTTAATTTAATCTAATTTTTCCCCCGACTATAATTTTCGTCCAAATTTATGTTGAGCTGGACGTCGGGATGTCTACATGGCATCGCCGCGATTTTGAAGAACAAATGGAAGCGAGTGTCAGTTACTTAAACATCAAAACACATTCATTTGCAACATAAATGACAACAAATTACAAGATAAACAACTCAAAGATGCAATGAAAACAAACAAGGCTATAACAAGAACAACTGTCATACAATCATTTCTTTGTCCTCCAATCCATAAATTTCATGTTTTTAGCCAAATCTCGTTCAGGATTAATCTTTCGAAAATAACTCTTCGTTTCATTAAATCGCGATGATGCCATGTAGACATCCCGACGTCCAGCTCAGCATAAATTTGGACGAAAATTATAGTCGGGGGAAAAATTAGATTAAATTAAAAGGTGAGGTATTTGTAGGCGGATTTAAAAGGTGAGGGTTAAAACCAGACTTTTTAAAAAGGTCAGGAATTATTTCGCAATTAACTTTTTAGTTTTATAGGGAAATTTCGTTTCATTAAATCGCGGCGATGCCATGTAGACATCCCGACGTCCAGCTCAGCATAAATTTATACGAAATTATTGTCGGGGGAAAAATTAGATTAAATTAAAAGGTGAGGTATTTATAGGCAGATTTAAAAGGTGAGGGTTAAAACCAGACTTTTTAAAAAGGTCAGGAATTATTTCGCAATTAGCCCAAAATAATTACCGAGTTGGAATTCCGAGTCAATCGGTGTCTATAACAAGTTTTTGCCCCCTTCTTTTCTTCATTTTTATTTTTATTTGTCCGTAAGGATTCATTGCTAATTAAATTTTAAATGTTCGATCTTCTTGCATATAATACCTAAAAAATGTTTTATTATGTTTTAACCTTTCAATTTTGATTTGTAGTGTATCCATATTTCAAAATAATTAGGAATAAAACATAGGATTAATATACATAAATTTTATTGGCGTGAAAATTTTATTTAAATTATTTATTTGTAACTATAATGTATACATTAAGAATATTAATTTTTAGTTTAAAGATTAAATAAAATACATGTAAAGCGTGTAAACAATTGTCTAAATATCACTATAATTATGTTTATTTTTATATTTGAAATGGAAGACTGAGAGGATCTCAAGGGCTGAGGTAGATAGTTTGGGACGAACTTGTATTATAGTATAGATTGTTGCCCGTCGAAATTCGACCGGATTAATATTTTATAAAATTTATAAAATTATTTACATCATTTCATTTAAGACTATTTGTTGCATAGATATATGAACTACTTATTTGTATATTAAATATGTATAGTAAAAATCGTTAATTATGTTGACTTGCTTATAATAAGCTTGCAATCATTTTAAAATTAATGAAAAATAAATTTACAACTTGATATATATATATATAGAGTGATAATATAAAATAGTCAAAAAAGATTGTAAAAGACAAATAATAGCCACCAACATAATAATAGTTAAATTCTAATCATTTATAATTTTTTTGTACTAAAATATCCTTATAATTATATTTTACATTTTTTAGTATGAATAGTATGAATTGTATCGAATCATACCATTCATACGTGATACTTAATTTTATTAAACTGTATGTACGTATGAATCGTATGAATGAATATTATTCATACCTTTCATACCATCCGTACCATTCATACAATTAAATTTAAATAGAAGAGTATTTATGATAATTCACGTTCAAAATGACTAGAATTTAAATAGTATTGTGTTTGTGGCTATTATTTGTTTTTTACTATCTTTTTTGACTAGTTTGTATAATTAACTTATATATATATATATATCATAAATATTAAATCCTCGTAAACTTGTCTATTAGTAGACTCGTACTAACAACTTAATATATATTTTTTGAATATATTTTGTTGGGAACCCCACTAATTTATTTATGTTTTGATGATATTTTTCGAAACAACACTTAATCATTTCAAGATCTCTAAAACCAAGTTATCAATATCATCTTTTAAGTAATAACTTTACTATAAAATGAGCAGATTGTTAGTGGTACAATCTGTATTATTCTTACAAAACTATCCTGAACATATTGATTACCATATTAACAAGTTTAATCTCTTTGTACATTGACAGTTGGTTTGAGTTAAGAACAAATCATTTTTTTTTATAACGATATGTTCTTAAATCTAACAGCTAGTTGTTACTTAATTATTGTCAAGGTTTTAGATATCATTTAAATTCTAGAATAGATTTTAGCAGATCACAATTGTAAAAGAAAAGTTTGAAATTTCAAACTTACTTATAGGATCGATCTGTGTCTTTCTTGAATAGTTTGAACAGCTAGAAATGTAAAAGAACGGATGATTAGAAAATCATCTGTCCTATAGAACTAGTTGTTCTCTAGTATATGATCAATTGAAGACTTGAATCATCTAAAGTAAACATTCTTGGAGAAAGTAGATCGCTCATTACAATATCAAGCAGCCCACTGTCAAAACCAACAGATCGTTTTTCTTAAACGATCTGTCATAATTCCAGTTGCTGCAAGTATGAAGAAATATAATCAAAGTATTAATTTGGTGTCAAAAAAAATTAATACATGATGGACAGCTCGATATACAGATCGTAGGAAATGATCTGTTAGAAGAAGTCAAGCTCGATGTCCCTCACGATAACTACGGTGGACTGCCGACATACATAAATTTGTCATAAGTCAACCACTCAGTGTGCTGTCACATCAAAGGAGATATTATAAGGAATGAAGTATAAGGATATCATATTTATTGTACGATGTATCCTCCTTGGAATGACAAACATTAGGAAAGCACGTGATAGGTAGTTACAACACGCAATGCAGGCGGCGCGTGCTTCTACAAAACGTGTCATGCATTTAATGTAAAGTAGAAGGACTCTTCATCTTCACCAACGGCTAGTTGCAGAAATGAAGTCTATAAATACCACCATCATTTCTAGAAACGAGTACGAGAATTCAAGCTATTAAATTTGTCATTACTCTACTCAAATTTCTTCAAGCTCTCATTGCTCAAAAAACTCTAGCCTCCAAGAATTTTCTTGAGTGTTTACCTTGCTTGAAGTTTATCCTTTCTGGAAAACCCATTTATGATAAACCAAAGTTATGATCTAGTTTTTATCCAGAAAGGTGTACTCCTTAGATTGTAGTTTTTAGTCTTTGGAAGAAGAAGTGTAATCACAAGAAGATATCTAGTTTTGATATTTCTTGTGGCTCGTACTGAACGAATAAAAACAAATGAGAAGTTTAGTAGATTTTCGATCTAGATCTTGATCGAACCGTGGACGTAAGAAAAATTTATCCCGAACCACGTTAACTACTTGAGTTCTTTATTTTCTTGTTTACTTTGTTTATCATCTTCTTCTTAATCATTCTTAAATTGGTTTGCTTAATATCTTGATTAAAGAAAACGTTTTTCATTTTAACAAGAGCATTTAACCACCAAATTCCGCACACAACTCAATTAAAGTTTAACTTGTAAAGTTATACTTAATCTTTGTTAATCACAATATAAGTGTCACACCCGCTTTCTACTATTTCTAATAAAGCCGGGTAAACGTGATTAATGAAAGGATTAAGTAACGAAGTGAAATAGAACAAGAAAACTTGACGTTCTTCTCATAACATAAATTGAAGGTTCATTGTACGAGATTGATGATTAATATAGCTAGAGTCATGAGCTCTTTACATAACACTACAATTAAAAGAAATAATCTCGAGTCTATTACATATCTTCTAGCAGCGGAATGTAGGATCGTAAACTAAAGTCCTACGTGTGTGAAGACACGTAGAACCCCCAAGAGCCTGCTACTATGAGATACGACAAAAGCTCGACACAGCACCCACGTTATCTTCATTCTTAACCTGCACGTTTAGAAACACATGCAGGGCTGAGTACAAGTTTGTACTCAGTAGACACGTGCCAAAATCGCACACTTACAAGTATAACTGTCAAGCCATTCAAGTGAATCATAGGGATTTTGTCTCTAAAGCACCTATGTTCACAAAATATTTCTTTCGTAAAGTTCTAGTTTGACTGCAGTCCTAGTTCTTTGTATTTAACCATATCTGAAGTTTCTATGTGCCGGGGAAGTGGCCACTTCCCACAGACACTTGACCGGTCAACCTTTCGCTGACTCACAGTCCATTGTGTACACTAGTTCGAGTGGAGACGCTAACCCACTAGAACCCGAATTCGATTGTAAATATAACAGATAGGCATCATACATAAAGCGAAAACATTTATGGCAAGACAGTGCTTTTGAAAATATCTCGATTTATTTTGGAAACCATGCACACATAATTTTATAGAGTGAGAAAAGCCTACTTGAATAGTCTTGATTGCTGACTGCTTTGTTTCTGAACTGTGGTTCCGACCTTTCGCCGCAACCTTTAAATAGATCTCGGGTGAGATATATTACTCGAGTATATAAATAAACTCTAAGTGTAAGGAGTTAATATCCTTGGCTAATTTGAGAGTTTATTCTCGGGTCTTAAAAGAAACTTGACTATTACACAAGTCTAGGAATCTTGTTTCTAGAGGAGTCGTTTGGTGATTTCTAAATCACTTTATGTTTCGGGGATTTACTATACCCAATAAATAATTATTGAGTAGTATACTAAAGATAATTCTAATGTAATACCTCGACCCCTCATGTCGAGACAAATAACTTCTAATCAAGCTAATTAACTTCCATTGCTACACTATAAGCATGATTTAATCATTTCTTCTAATTAAATCCTAATCGATCAACTAGGTCCTAATTAATTTCTAATTAATTAATTAAATCCAATTTAGGAATTAAATTGCTAATTAAATCTCCTAATTTAGCTTTTAAATTATATTCTTGGACTTAGCCAAATAAATTTAAGTCTCGATTCTTAATTGGATAATTAGAATTTATTTAATTAATTACCTTACTCCCTTAGAATTTATTAAATTCTCCTATTTTCTAAACTTAGTAGGCCCATTCAGATTTATATTCTGATTAAATCATAATTATAATTACCCAACTCATTTTCCTTCATTTGGCCCTCTTTGATAATTAAACACACAATTACATGAAATCTACTCATATGATTTATTTTTTTATTTTTATTATTATTATTATTTTTTTTTATTAACCAAGACCCACACTAATCGGTACATAGTTAACTAAGGTTCAATACATACTTTAATTAAACAGCCCAATAGAAATCTATACACCATTAACTCAACCTATTATTAATATTTTTGTATCTATTCCCTTCCCCATCGTCTCTCCCTCTCCCAATCTCTGCAATTTCTCATCTCTTTCCTTCTTCTCCCTCCTCCGCGCGCGATGCTCTTTCCTCCGGCGATTCGGTCCTCTCGGTGTTACCCTCCTTTCCTCCTCGTTCTTCTCCCGCCGTCGCTCCCTTCGACGCTCTGTTCTGCCCAGGGGGTTCCCTTTCTGTTCCCCTTCTCTTTTCGATCAGATAAGTGGTGGTTTGGGCTTAAGGTCTAATCCTTTATGTTTTCTTGCATGTTAATTTCTTCTAAATTGTAGATTGATGCAGGATTTTGGTAGAAATTTAGTATGCAAATTTGATTTCTTCTCTCCTGACGAATTTGAGTCTATTGGCATAGGTAGGGATTTGTTATAATTTGAAAAAAATAAATGGACTCAAGGCTGGACAGTTCGGTTCGAGGGCTTGGTTGGTCGCCGGACTCACGGTTGAAGTTCTGCTCGCTGGGTTAGTTGCTGTGGTCTGGTCACAGGGCTGGGAGGAAAACCTTGTTCCCTTAGGTAGGTAATTATTCTACAACTAAATTGTGTTATAAGTCTAATTTACAGTTTTATTAATTTAAATTTCAACGAAACTATCTGGTGAAGTTCTATATCTTCCCAGAAGTTGATTTTATTTTCTTGCTAATTTGAATTGTTTCCTTCTGGTTATGGGCATCTGGTTCGGTGAGCTATGATTTGGGGATGGTTCGGTTGTAGGGTGTGGCTCAATTTTAAACTCCCAGTGGAGTCTAGCCATCGGGACAGCCGTGGGTGAGCTTCCTTCTAAAGTTCTTTAGATTAAAGATTTCATTCCAGTAGGTTGGAACTAGTTTTGTGATCCTTTAAGTGTAGTTATGAGTTACTTGCTTTAAGTTTTGTTGTACCCAGTTTCTGATTTTGAGCATGCCCCTATATAACTGCCTTATGTCCTGAAATCTGTACATGCATCAATAAGTCTATGTTCTAAAATCAGAAATGAAGAGGACTCTTAGGTTCTGAAATTTCTTAAGTCGTTTAAACGTAGATGGCATGTTTTGTGTTATTTTCTAAGTGAGGTAGTGGACCTATAGGCATGCTATGTGTTCTTTCTCTCGTTTATCAGTTGAGAAGAGGTAGGTTCAGCACCATCTAAGCCTATTCTATAGTTCTGGAGTTGTTTAAGTGATTTGCAGTAACCAAACATTATTAGTGAGTTTAGAGTTGAGTCTTATTTACCTCAGCAAGTAGTTGGTGTTTAAGCTAGTTGGGCAGAATCTCTTCTACTAGGCCTTCTCTTCTCCTCCAAATGTGCTAAGTGTTTGAGGGTGAGTTTGTGAGGTGCAAAGCTGTCTAAGGGTTGAAGCTGGGTATTTATAGCAGAGCTGGCTAGAGTGTTATGTTTCTAATGGTTTATTTTATTTCTTTGTCTTGCTACGCAGGATATACACCATGTGTAAAGATTGTTTTCTGCAGCCCTAGGAGAGGTAGAGAGCTGCATTGCAGCTAGGTTCTGATGCTTCTTTCCTGCAGCACCCTTCTTTCCCTATATGTACAAACCTCTCTTCTTCCTGCATAATGTCTCCTATTGTTCCTTTCTATTTTAAGGAATTCCCCTTACTTTTGTGCAGACCTTATTTTTAGTTCCTGCCTTCCTATCCTAGTTTCTCTTTTACATGTTTCTTGTCTCTAAATACAGGTATGTTGCTGTCAGAATAGTTTCTCTTTCCTTGGAGCCTTCTGTTCGAGAAGTGCAGGAACAACAGCCTGCTTTCCTTCTTTCCTCTCCAGAAGGACTGCACTGCTCTCCTTTTATTTTTATTTTTGTTGCTCTTTCCTATATGTAATAGTTTACTTGGAAATCTACATGTGTACTTAGCCTTTCCTTTGTTTAGTTGGAATTAGCAACTTGTATTTGATTTGTTCTCTTCAATCTCTTAGAGGAAGGTTGGTGTTAGAGTTTGCAACTTTTAACACACCTTACTATTGTTATTCCCAAGGTTTGTTGCAATTTGAATTGGCACCATATATTCCTTTTATTCTATTTTAACTTTCCATCTTTGATTTTATAGTGTCTTATTTATCATTGTTATATAGACTACATAAGGGTGTATAGCCTGTTACGAGAATAAAAGTGCATTATATAAATGTTCAAATCTTCTCAATCATTAACAATTATCCTACATAACATAAAAATTTACATTTTTCCCAAATTAGGATCCTTAATTGCATTTATTAATCCAACTGTAATTAATGTAGAATGATTGTATTAAAAGCCTTATTATAAGAACTTGTCTCTTAAATGCCAATCATATTTAATGATTGCATTAAACCTCCTCAATAACTATTAATGATTGCCTCTTCAAATGGCATAAGAATCATAAGGACAATTAATTACTACTAATGATTTACATACTAAAAATTTTGGAATTTGACTTCATACTCTAAATAAGAACTCAATTTCGAAGGGTTCACTACTGATGTTGGGATTCTAAATGCGGGGTATTACAATAAGGCCTTATTTGAGCAAGTTTAAATCTTCCTAACAAGAAGAATTTAACTTGCTACTCAAGTTATCTTAGTTATTAAGTGTGATTAAACCTTATTCTTTAATCTAAAAACGAGAAAACCTTAAAAGTTTGAATTTTGGTGTATTCCCCCTACACCAATCTTACTCTTTCGGGACCAACATATTTGAATTTAATTTATATAATCATATTCGTTCTAAAGTAAAGTAAAAATGATTCTAATACTCACTATTATTAGAGATGTTCAAAAGATCGTAATCGGCGGTTTTGGGAACTGAATTGTCAAAGATTGTTTAAATTATTTATTTGTAACTATAATGTATACATTTACGTCAATGAGTAGTTGATGTCATATAACACTAATCTAAAAGTTCTCATTATATTTATATATTATTATTTTAATAAAAAAAATACGATTCTTAAATCTTTATTATTTATTTTGAGAAATATATGTGAATTGTTCAAATAATAAGATAATTAAAAGTTTGTTATAATCATCACATGTAATAAATTATATATACTAAAAAAAAATATTTTCAAATAATGTGAACTCTATCAATTTTTATGTCTGAATTATAAATTCTCATTAGATTTTAAATAACATATAATTTAATATAGGATATATAAATAAATAATAAGATTATAAATTATTTTATATTTATATATTATTATTTTAGTGAAAATTATGAATTATGAATTTTTATTATTTATTATTTTAGTTAGAATAATAAGATAATTAAAAATGTGTTATAATAGTCATATGTGATAAATTATAAATTATAATTATTTTTTTCAAATAATGTGAAATCTAGATATTTTCTTACAATTTATTAATCTTCATCAAATTTTAAAAGATTGTAGATAATTTATTTAATTTACATCTCAAATTAATATATCACTATATATATATGTTATATTTATGAAAATGATATAGAGTATTATATAGTACAATATATAATATACATATAAATAAAAATATAACATACATATCATATACTACTTGAAAATAAGAATATATAATTTTATATATGATTAATATGATTTTTTAATTCCAAAATTATGAGAATTTAGATAAATGTGATGGATTGATTTGAGAGTGTCACATAGGATTAGAATCATAATAGTATTAATAATATATAGATTTTCATAAATATAATATATATATATATATATATAGTGATATATTAAAAGACCATAAATTAAATTCAATACTTGCTCGAACAACAAAAATACATAAGTTTGGATATCTTTAATTAGTATGACAAATAATTAAGAATGTTAATTTTTACGATTAAAGATAGAAGAAAATACATATGAAGTATAATAATAAAATACATTTAAAATATCTTTCTACTAATAGATAACTTAATATGTGGTTAATAATGAAGTTTGATTTCATTATATAATAATAACATACGGCCGAAAAATCATCAATTTAATTGAATTATCAAATATGCATCAAAATATACTCATTGACTATTTTTTATATATCAATGAAAATAATAGTTAGATATGAAATAAAAAAATAATTTCTTAAATTATATATACTCCCTCTGTCCCACTAAGTTTGACATAATTCTCTTATTTGGATCTCCCACTAAACTTGACACATTTCTAAAATAGTAAAAGTTATCCCTTTAAAAGGGGTGTGGACCCTACCACCTTTATCATTCTTACACTACTTTATACACTCTTTTTAATAACCGTGCCCAAAAATTTTGTGTCATGGTTATTGGGACGGAGGGAGTATATTATTATTTTCATAAAAAAATACGATTCTTAAATTTTTATTATCTATATTGAGAAATCTATGTGGATTTTTCAAATAATAAGATAATTAAAGGTTTGTTATAATCACCACATGTAACAAATTATATATATTAAAAAAATATTTTCAAATAATGTGAACTCTATCAATTTTTACGATGATTTATAAATTCTCATTAGATTTTAAATAACAGATAATCTAATATAGGATATATAAATAAATAATAAGATTATATATATTATTTCATATTTATATATTATTATTTTAGTGAAAATTATGAATTTTTAATTTTTAATATTTATATTTCAATTTTTATTATTTATATTATCATTTTAGTGAAATAATAGACAATTAATATAGGATATATATAAATAAATAAGAAGATTATACACTATTTTATATTTATATTTATTTTAATAAAAATATGATTTATTCAATTTTTATTATCTATAATCAAAAATATATGTGAATTTTTCGAATAATAATATAATTAAAAGTATGTTATAATAATTATATGTAATAAATTATATATATTAAAAAATATTTTCAAATAATATGAGCTTTAGAAATTTTTATATAATTTATTTTTATTAGATTTGAAATACATATAATCTAATATAACAATTCAGACATTTTTATATAATTTATTAATTTTCATTAGATTTTAAAAGATTGTACATAATTTATATAAATTATTATTAAATTAATATATCACTATATATATTACTCCCACCGTCCACCAAGTATTTGAACACTTGGATTCGGCACAGGTTTTAACGAATATTATGAATGTGTTGTGAGTGGAGTAAAGATCCCACAATATTTATTTATTTATTAAATATGTGTATGTGAATGAAAGACAAGTTAGTGGTTGAATGATAAATAAATTAAATATGTTATGAGTGAAATGAGAGTCCCACATCATTTATAGTTAAATATGTATTGTAAGTGATTAAAAAGCTAACAGTGGGTCCAACAATAAAATGCACAAATGTGCAAGTTTTTCATGGACGGAGAGAGTATATTTATTAAAATAATACAATCTATGATATAGATAGAAATAAAAATATGACATAAATATCATATGCATACATGGAAATAAGAATATATAATATTATATATGATTAATATATAGATAAAATTCAAAAAATTTAGAGAAATAGAAAAACGAAATGGGAGACTGAGAGGATTTTAAAGGCTGAGGTGGACAATTTGGGGCGAACTTGTATTATAGTATAGATTTTGTGTGATTTGGAAGTAGGGGTGTCTATTCGGGTCGGGTCGGGTACCCGATCCCGAAAACACCCAAATTTGACAACCTGACCCCGATCCCGAAGTATTACTCAGGTACCCTAAACCCGGGTCGGATATTTTGGGTTTTAAATCCGGGTACCTTAAATACCTGAATAAATATTGTGTTGCACTGTTGCAAATGGAAAAATAAGAAATAGGAAAAGTTTTTAGATCTGGAGCTAAATTCTGAAAGAACAATACACTATGTTATACTCTTGTTTGACCTCGACCGAACTTATCCGTAGAATATGAAATAGGGAGCACGTTGCGACTGCAGTGGAGAGTAGGAAATAGTTTGGTGATATTGCAGAAATAGAAGAAGAATGAAGAATGAAGAAGAAAACGAATTAATAGAAAAAGAAGAAAGAAAGAATGAGGAAGGAAGAGATACAGAAGTTAGAGGATTTAGAAGAGGGAGGAGAGAGAGAAATAAAAGATACAAAGACCGAGGAGAGAGGGAGAAAAAGTAAAGGAGAAGAAAAGGTTGTAGAGGAGAGAGGAGAGAGGGAGAGAAAGAGTAGAAAGTTGGAGAAAAACTTGCAGAAAATAGAGGAGAGAGGATGATGAAAAGTAAAAAGTTGGAGAAAGAGATGTCGGATGTGGAGAAAATAAAAGTGATATAATAAATTTGGTATCCGGGTATTACCCGATCAAGTATCGGGTACCCGAATACTCGAAAATATCTGTATTTTTTATCCAATTTAGCTCGAGTATCGGGTAATTTGGGTAATACTCGATACCCAGTACCTGTATAGACACCCATGTTTGGAAGTTACAATTTAGGTGTACATAAATCAATTAAAACAACAAAAATAAGTTCAATATCTTATAAGCAAACTCGTTATTCAAATTATTCTAATATTGTCAATTTCATTTTTAGATTCTTTGTTTCATCTATCTCGATAAATTTTATTATAATATAATAAATTAAATTAAAAATTTTCAAAATAAATGAGAGTAATATTTTTATTTTCTACTTATTTCGTGATACCTTTTTTCTACTCTACATTTTGGTCTAGAGACCCCATAACTCTTCTTGAATCTTGAATTATCAAAAATGGAAAGACAATATAAATCTTGAAAATAATAGTGTAAATGGGTAAAAGTACCCACTTTGAATATTTGCATGTAAAAATACTTAAAACTTCAACATGCATGTAGAAAATACCCATTTCATTTAAAAAATATAAAAAAGTACATAAAAGTCTTACACCCTCTTACACACTCTTACACATTTGTTAAAAGCAATAATTGAGTACTTGATTAATATATTTTTTGGACTATCATGTTGTATGATATATATCATACAATACACTTACTAAACCGTATATTCCACACATTTTCACTTTTCGTATATTAAAGCAAAATAGTATTCAAACAGTTCGTATCTGACTTCAAAAGGCCAATATTGAAGATATAAATCAGGTAATTGTCTTCTATCCACCATGAAATGCATGATTATGGATGGACCGCTGGTATATGTACAATGGACCGCCTGGTATTTGTGCCATGTACTTACCAGCGGTCCATGGTACATATACCAGAGGTCCATACGCTATGTTGTTTTAGATTATATTTGTGAAGGTTTGATCGTTTGATAATATGTTTGTATGTAATTTTAAGATTAATATTGCATGTTTATTGTTTATATATTTGTATTAATTGCATGTTTATTTAATTTATCATGAATTTTTTATTTTTATATGAAAGAGTACATATTAGAAACATATAGCAATGGACAGCTGAAAAAAGGGGTATGGACCGCCCACCTGTATAGCTAGCGGTCCATGCATTTTCATGTTTATATGATATATATGAGAGCACATCTATATTTAATACCTGAAAAAATATCTTATTTAGTAATTATAGCTTATTTCTGAATAGACTTATGTATAATTTATAATTTTTATTTGTAGATGATCGATTGTCAAATTGTAAACGTCAAATTTTGAGGTTATTGGGTTGATTGTAGCTACGTGAATGGACACCGCTTCCGAGAAATGGAATTTCGTTATACAATCTTAAAATTTGTATTAACAACATGTTGATGTCGTCGGGGACAGAGTACAAAATGTTTTACTTGTCGGCATCGCGAAGTGGACAAATGATAAAATATCGTTTGACAAGTGATGTGGAATTGGTTGCTTTATGCATGAACGTCGCAAGTTCCACTGTATATGTTAGTTATATCAATCAATCTTCGTTTGATATGGGTGGACCATCACAAAGCTCAAACATGAATGATGAACTACAAAATATTAGAAGGATTGCAGCTTCGTCAGATTGGTTTGATGAATTTTACCCTGGAGACATGAACTTCGGTTCAACGAGCAGAGACAATGAAATTCCAGACTTGAATGAGATGTATGGATATGGACAGGGATAGAGTCAGGGTGAAGCTCACTATCAGTATCAGGGTCAGGGACAGGGACATGAACAGGAACAATGACAAGAACAAGGACAAGAAAATGTTGATTGTTATGTTGATGAAGAGGATGATGAGGACGATGACGACGATGATTATGTTCCATCATCAGGGAGCTCCGAATCCAAGTATCAAACTGATTTTACCTTTAACAGATCTGTTTTTGATGAATTTGTTGCATGGATCCACGAGGAATGAGGTATGTGACATTTATTAGAACTTATGTATCCTAGTGCGGGTGATAATGATGAAATCCGAATCCCAGAAGCATACTTAAGCAATTGATTAATTCCAATGTTACCTCATGATGCTACAGTTTCAGATGTGTTTTGTGTTGGATAAATTGATTTTGAACTTGTAGGGTTCTTAATTAATTTGACGGGTGTATATTTAATTCTTTGAGAATTAAATAGAGACCTTTTCAAAATCGAATTTCTCGGTGAGTGAGAAAAGCATTGTGGAAGATTTTGAAAATATTTGGGTCAATCTAGTTGAAGACTATGAGGTCCAAAAAGTGGAAGCCCATCTCTATGTTGTAAGCCCATAGATTAAAAGCCCATGAGTTGAAAGCCCATGGAAGCCCATGACCTTTGGTCTTTCACATTCTATTACTAATGTGACTTTATGTTGGGCTTTTAATAGTGACTTTTGAGTTGTCCCCCATATGGCTATAAAAAGAGGAGTTGAGAGCTCATTTCAACACACCAAATCTTGAGCTCTCTCTTCTCTTCATTCTTGCTCTCTCAAAGCAATTTTCTATCATCACTTTCATTTTAGATTTTAGTATTTCATAGTTTGTTCGGTTCTCGCCTTGTCAAGTTCGTCGGGGCCTTATCGAATTTTGGTGCTGATTTCAATAAGGACGTAATCGTTTTATCTTTGGGGACGATACGCCGGACCGTTAGCACTAGTCGGGGCGTATCTCGTCTTGCGGAAAGAGGGTTTCCTTGACTCGACTTTTTTCATTTTACTTTTGTAATCTCCAAGCATTGTAATCTCTGGTTCTCGATTTTTAATAAAATAAATATTTTATTATTACAATCGCAAGACGAGATACCGACTTTGCTTTGGAGATGTCGATTTCCTCAAATACTACCGCCGCCGCTGCCTCGACTACCGCCGCCACCGCCGCCGCCACGTCCGCCGCTACCACCGTTGCCACCACTCTGATCGGTGGCTCCGCTGCTGCCAATACCTCTACCGAGACTAACATGTCCGTGATGGCTCCTTTTTCGAGGGCTCTGCCTCAAGGGGATAAACCCGAGAAGTTTGCGGGTGTAGACTTCAAGAGGTGGCATCAAAAGATGTTTTATTTAACAACATTGGGACTTGCCAACTTCTTGAATGAGGATGCTCCGGTTGTACCGGAGAATGCGGACTTCCAAGTTCGTGCTGCCTCTGATATCTGGCATCAAGGCGACTTCCTTACGAAGAACTAAGTGTTAAAAGTGTTAGAGGATACTCTCTACTCGGTTTATGCCGGTGTGAAAACGGCGAAAGAGTTGTGGGATGCTCTTGAGAAGAAGTACCGTGTCAAGGATGCGGGATCGAAAAAGTTTTTGTAGCCAACTTTTTGGACTTCAAGATGATCGATTCTCGATCCGTGATGGAGCAAGTGCAAGAGTTGCAAACTTTTTTGCATAACATGCAAGCAGAGCAAATGGCTTTGCCGACTCCATTCGTGGTTGCTGCCTTGATCGAGAAGCTTCCACCGAGTTGGAAGGACTTCAAGAACTATCTTACTCATAAAAAGAGTGAGATGGAGATTGAAGATCTTATTGTCAAACTTCGAATCGAAGAAGACAGTAGGAGACGTGATCCAAGGTTCAAACTTGGAGATGAGGCGAAAGCCACCTTGATGGAGCGTGGCGAGAACTCCAAAAAGCGTGGCCGTCCTAATGCTAAAGGCAAGGGAAAAATTGTTGCCCGAAAATTTGAAGGCACATGCTTCAATTGCGACAAGCCGGGCCACATGGCGAAGGACTGCACTAGTCCAAAGAAGAAAAAGAAGGCAACTAAGCGGTATGCCCACGCGGTCGAGAAAGACAAGTGGGACGAGAATGACTTGGCCGCCGTGGTTTCTGAAGTCAACCACGTTGATAATCCGCGTGCCTGGTTTATCGGCACGGGCGCTACCGTTCATGTGTGCTCGGATCGAACTATGTTTTCGACGTATAGAACTGTTGAGGGGAAGAAGCTTCACATGGGCAATCATGACTCATCCGATGTGTCCGGAGTTGGTGATTGCGTGCTCCAGCTGACGTCTAGTTAAGAGCTTAGATTGAAGGATGTGCTGCATGTCCCAGACATCCGAAAGAATCTAGTGTCGGGTTCTATTCTTGTAAGCAAGGGCTTTAGGCTCGTGTTTGAATTTGACAAGTTTGTTCTGTCTAAGTTTGGTACTTTTCTTGGAAAGTGTTTTCTTTCCAATGGTCTTTTTAAGCTGAATGTAATGGCAGTTCGCCGTGTACCGAAACTTGAGAATAATGAGAATGTTTCGTCTTCCTCTTACTTGCTTGAGTGCTCTGAGTTATGGCATTGTAGATTATAACATGTTAATCTAAATGCGTTAAAAAGATTAGTAAATTTAGATTTACTAAAAGTTGGTGAATTTAATTCACAAGGAAAATGTGAAATTTGTGTTGAAGTCAAAATGGCTAAACTACCATTTCACTCGGTTGAAAGGAGCACCGAACCTCTAGGTTTAATTCACACGGATGTGTGTGATTTAAAATTTGTGCAAACTAGAGGTGGTAAAAAGTATTTTATTACTTTTATTGATGATTGCATACGATACTGTTATTTTTATCTTCTAAGAAGTAAAGATGAGGCGATTGAAGCTTTCAAAAACTTCAAATCGGAAGCAGAAAATCAACTTGATCGTAAGATTAAGGTTGTGAGAAGTGATAGAGGAGGAGAGTATATTGCTCCGTTTGAGGAGTTATACAACGCAAGTGGCATAATTCATCAAACTACAGCCCCATATTCACCTCAGTCTAATGGGGTTGCTGAACGCAAAAATCGTACTCTTAAAGAGATGATGAATGCCCCGTTGATAAGTTCGGGATTACCCCAGAACATATGGGGGGAAGCTTTCTTGACGGCGAATTATATCTTCAATAAGATTCCACTTAAAGGTAAGGATGTAACTCCCTACGAGATGTGGAAAGGACGCAAGCCGTCATACAAATACCTCAAAGTGTGGGGGTGTTTGGCTAAAGTTCAATTGCCTTTACCGAAACAAGTTACAATTGGCCCTAAAACAGTTGATTGTATCTTTATCGGTTATGCACTTAACAGTAGCGCGTACCGTTTTCTTGTTCACCACCCGGAGGTTTCCGACGTGAAAGAAGGTACAACGATTGAGTCTAGAAATGCTATATTCTTTGAGAATATATATCCTTGTAAGGATAAAGAACAAGTGAAACAATTGTAAATAGTTCTGTTAAAAGAACTGTTGAAGAGGCTACGAGTTCTCATCCGGTTGATGATGAACCGAAACGTAGCAAAAGAGGTAGAGTTTCCAAAGATTTTGGTCCTGACTACATCACGTTTATGTTGGATGAAGAACCAAAATCGATTAGTGAAGCCCTCTCAGGCCCAGATGCTGCATTCTGGCAAGAGGCTGTCAATAGTGAAATTGAATCTATAATGGAAAACCACACATGGGTGTTGACCGATCTCCCGGAAGGTCATAAACCGTTAGGTTGTAAATGGATCCTTAAAAGGAAATTTAAAACTGACGACACTATTGACAAGTTTAAGGCTAGACTTGTAGTCAAAGGCTTTAAACAAAAGGAAGGGTATGATTTCTTTGATACCTATTCACCTGTGACAAGGATTACATCTTTTCGGGTGCTTCTCGCGATTACTGCCTTGCATAATCTTGAGATTCACCAAATGGATGTTAAGACTGCCTTTTTAAATGGTGAATTGCAGAAGGTGTGTTGCACCGGGTCAAGAGAAGAAGGTGTGCAAATTGGTTTGTTCCTTGTATGGTTTGAAACAAACGCCTTTGCAGTGGCACTTGAGATTTGACGAAGTTATGTTGTCAAATGATTTCAAAATCAACGAGTGTGATAAATGTGTTTACATTAAAGGCTCACCTAACGTCTTTGTTATTGTGTGTCTTTATGTAGAAGACATGCTGATTATGGGTAGTAATAATCAGATTATTGTTGATACGAAACGAATGTTAAAAAGAAATTTTAACATGGTTGATTTGGAGTTGGCGGATATGATTCTTGGTATAAGAATTTTAAGAACATCCGATGGAATTGCTTTAACACAATCTCACTATGTTGAGAAAGTGCTAAAGAAATTCAATGCATTTGATAGCCTGCCGGCTAAGAACCCTTTAGAGCTCAACGTTCACTTGAGTAAGAATAAGGGTGATCCTATTTCTCAAGAAGAATATGCTAGAGTTATAGGTAGTTTGATGTATATCACAAACTGCACTAGACCGGATCTAGCGTGTTCTGTGAATAAGTTGAGCAGGTTCACGAGTAATCCAAGCAAGGAACATTGGAAAGCTCTGACGAGAGTTTTGAGATACTTAAAGTATACTCTTAACTTTGGTTTGCATTACACGAGATATCCCCCTATCCTTGAAGGATATTGTGATGCAAATTGGATATCTGACTCGAGAAATTCATTCTCAACGAGTGGATATGTTTTCGTTGGGGGGGGATGGTGCTGTTTCTTGAAAATCAATGAAACAGACGTGTATAGCTCGGTCCACCATGGAATCTGAGTTTATTGCTTTGGAAAAAGCGGGAGAAGAAGCAGAGTGGCTTCGTAATTTCCTAGAGGATATTCCATGTTGGAAGAAACTTGTGCCGTTAGTGGTGATACACTTTGATAGCCGAGCTGCTATCAGACGAGCACATAATGGGTTGTATAACAGTAAATCTCGACACATTCGGCATCGTCACAATACCGTTAGAGAGTTGATCACGAATGGTGTTATCTTAGTTGATTATGTAAGATCAATAGATAACATAGCGGATCCGTTAAAAAAAGACTTGAATCGTGATCAAATGGTTAAATTGCTAGAGGGAATGGGATTAAAATCCATATCTTAAGGATGAGTATAATGGTAACCCAACCATGATGATTGGAGATCCCAAGAACTGGGTTCAATGGAAAAACTAAGTTATATGAATTTGTGTTGTAACACTCGGCCCTTCCCTAGAAAGCTAATGAGCGTTGAAGACTTGCAATGTGGTGAGGATAAGTCTTTTCACTTTAAATGATTCTTGATAACCGAGTATGACAAGATACTTGATAAGAGTCACCTATATAAGTGAGAAGTGGAGCCGCTTCATGTGAATAGTCACTTATGAATCCAAAGAGGGTGTCCATGGCCGAAACGGACCCAAACGTGAGAACTGACAAGGTTGAGGTGGTATTGTGTTAATACTATTGACTCGGTATACACTAAAGAGAAATAGTTCAAGGCATCGCGTCCACTAGTCCGCCGATATGCCCGATGGTGTTAACTATGGAGGGTTCAAAACCACAAGTTACCTTTCCAAATGCGGTATTGCCTCACGAGAATTGAGCATGTGTCTGCATTCATGCATTTGCATTTGCATTTCCACTCATGTGGGGGATTGTTGGATAAATTGATTTTGAACTTGTAGGGTTCTTAATTAATTTGATGGGTGTATATTTAATTCTTTGAGAATTAAATCGAGACCTTTTCAAAATCGAATTTCTCGGTGAGTGAGAAATGCATTGTGGAAGATTTTAAAAATATTTGGGTCAATCTAGTTGAAGACTATGAGGTCCAAAAAGTGGAAGTCCATCTCTATGTTGTAAGCCCATGGATTAAAAGTCTATGAGTTGAAAACCCATGGAAGCCCATGACCTTTGGTCTTTCACATTCTATTATTAATGGGACTTTATGTTGGGCTTTTAATAGTGACTTTTGAGTTGTCCCCCATATGGCTATAAAATGAGGAGTTGAGAGCTCATTTCAACACACCAAATCTTGAGCTCTCTCTTCTCTTCATTCTTGCTCTCTCAAAGCAATTTTCTATCATCACTTTCATTTTAAATTTTAGTATTTCATAGTTTGTTCGGTTCTCCGCCTTGTCAAGTTCGCCGGGGCCTTATCGAATTTCGGTGCTGATTTCGATAAGGACGTAGTCGTTTTATCTTTGGGGACGATACGCCGGACCGTGAGCACTAGTCTGGGCGTATCTCGTCTTGCGAAAAGAGAGTTTCCTCGACTCGACTTTTTTTGTTTTACTTTTGTAATCTCCAAGCATTGTAATCTCCGGTTCTCGATTTTTAATAAAATCGTTATTTTATTATTACATTTTGTGAAGAAAATTCGATACTAGAAGAGTTGGCTGACGGATCTATTTTTGATGATAAGGAGTAGCTTAGCCTTACAGTTGGTTTGTGGAATCTTCAACATAAAGCAAAATATCGAGTGACTAGATCAGACACAACTCGATTGTATTGGCGATGCAAGTTAAGCAGTGTTAGCTCATTCAAGCTGCATGCTTGTTCTCATGGAGGGCCGTGGCTTGTAATGAAGTTTTGTGGCGAGCACACGAGCGGGGATGGTATCACAAACATTGGACCTAAAAAGATCCACACAAAAGTGATCGGTGCGTATTTTGCAAAGAAAATGCGAAACAAATGAAATCATAAAGCACAAAGTTATTCAGAACGAGTTGATGACTATGTTTTGTCCTATGATGTGGCGCTTAGAGGTAGAAACCATGATGTTGAGATGATATATGGTAAATATCATGAATCATATCAACTACTGCCTGGTTATTTGCATATGTCAGAGGTGACAAACCCGGGCACGATCACAAATATCGACATTGGTGCAGACAACAGGTTCCGTCATGTATATGTGGCTCTTGGTGCTTTTAGATCAGTATTTGGCTTGTGCATGAGGCCGGTAATAGTAGTCGATGGTACTCACTTGAAGGGAAAGAATAATGGCATTATGTTTGTTGCAGTTACAAAAAGATGCAAATGAGCAAGTGTATCCGTTGGCATATGGAATCGGCCCAATTGAGAATCATGAGTCTTGGTTATGATTTATGACACGGCTACAAAGAGCATATGGGAGTACACCTCAAACATTGATTGTATCTGATCAACATCTGTCAATTGAGCATGTAGTGAGAGTTGTATTTCCGGAAGCAACTCATGCCCTTTGTTACTACCATCTTAGTAACAATTTAAAAAGATTTGGTAAAACTACTCTGAGGTTGTTTCAAAAGGCTGCATACACATAAACAATCCGAATTTCAAAAAAGAATGAACATGATTCAAGTTGGCAAGGTGGAGGCCTACAATCACTTAATGAATGTTGGACCTGCTAACTGGGCTCGGTCGATGTGTATAGGCGAAGGTATAGCTTCTTAACGTCCAATGCATCTGAGAACTTTAATCATATACTTTTATAGGCTCGCCGTCTACCTTTTGTGCTTGCATCGAGACAGTAAAACTGATTTGTGAGGATTGGTTTAGCAAACGACTTATAGCTGCTAACAGGGAAAGGCATCCACTTCCAGAAGAGGTAAGACGCAAATTGATGGTCCAAATTGAGAGATCTCATACATACAGAGCACTTCCAGTAGGTGATGATCGATACTGAATTGAAACCAACAATTGATCATTGTTGGTAGATCTTGGATCGTGGACATGTGAATGCATGGAATTTCAATACGACGGGATCCCGTGTTCTCATGCTATTGCAGCAATTACGTATGTACTTTTTAATTATATCTTTGAGGATTGATTTAAATTTTGTCCGTGAGAATTTATTATAATATTATTATTTGTGCAGGAAATCTGAAAAAACTACAATTGATTTTGTAGCACACTACTAGAAATCAACATCAGTTGTAGATGCGTATAAAAATGTTATATCTTGAATTCCTCTGAAACAATATTGGAATTTGCCCGACAATATTTCAAGCATTGAGGTTTTGCCAAACAAAGCAATAAGAATGTCGGGTAAACCAAGGATGAGTAGACGTAGGGGGTGGGGAGAATCATCGGGCCGTACGAGTAGAAGAGCAAGACGGTGCACACATTGCAACATGAATGATCACACATGTCCCAATTGTCCGAATTTATTCAATGATTAATTTGTAGTATGATTTTATCTAATTTTCTTCGTATCTCCGTCCAATTTATGCCAACATGAATCGTGCAGAGTCATGATCCGATTTTACATGTCACAAATAATGACCACAAAATGGTTGTTGACAATGTATGAAAATATAACCTACAAGTTCAACATTGACATATAAAAATAAAAACTTAATAGCATATAAAATTCATATAATTGTATACAATATTAACATATATAAAATTAAAAACTTAATAGCATATAAAATTCATATAATTGCATACAATATTAACATATATAAAATTAAAAACTTAATAGCATATAAAATTATAAGCAATATTTAAGAGCATAAAAAATAAATGCATATAATTCATATAATTGCATATAATTCAAAAACATACTATTGTAGCATTCCACCAAAGTATGATTGAGGATCATATTCCACGTGCGTGAATAACATCACCCAAAGAGTCATGAGACATATACTTCTGCTTGATATATGTCAATTTTGACTCACATCCTGGCAACTGCATGGCATCGGCACTCTCCATACCAGCATTTCAATCCGACTTCAATCGATACTTCATGACATGATTTAAAATAAAATTAGGCTAATGTACATATAAAGAACTTATTTATGTGTATAAAAATGCATTAAAAATACTTACAAAAAAAATCACATCTGCAGATAACAGTGCGTCCTCTGGTGCGCGAAGGGAGTATGCTGTCACTCTGCATCAGCCTGCACTGGAGGCTCATCATATACAAGTCTATGGTCTGCGAAAAAAAAACAATCCTTATTTAGTGACATTAATTCAATATCAACTTAAATCATATTTGATATTAAAACAATTACCTCAGTGAAATAATCTTGCTGCATATGAAGCATGAGCTTGAAGTCAGCAACTTTTATTTGAAAACCAGTCTCAGCCACTGTAGCATGGTCGCCGGATGGTTTCTTCACAAATGCATTAAACATTTTCAATATTTCATCCCCGACGGTATTTGGTGCATCATTCGGGACAAATGCAGGTCGTGACACGTAATGTAACTGACCGTCAAACTCCGCCGAAGAAGGGTCATCATGTGCCACATTGACTGCTTGCGTGTCAAATGGCCATGGCATCTACAAAAAAATATAATACAAAATTAATTAGTTTTATTTTAAAACTATCTATTTATCATAAATAATAATGAAAACAATCAACTTACAGATGAAGTATCCGCCGAAGAATGACGTGTGGTCACAAATGGCGGCGGAAAGTGCGATATGTCAGACACGGAGTATCGAAGACCACTGCTGGAAAGCCAAAAATCAGGTACTGCTCCCGATGGAGGGCTCGTGGCATGAAAATCAGATGGCCGAGCTGACTGAGACACTGGGGGGGCCTGCCCACGGGTATGACTGATCGGCTGACTATGTCGAGTCGGACCATAACGGATGGCTCCTAATAGCTCTCTCATCCATCTCTTGATACTATTATTTGGATCATTATGCCTGTCAATGATCCGTGCTTTCATCTGATCATGCCTCTCTATCATAAGTGCCTCAAAAGCACTCATCTCTCCATGAATCTCGCTAAGTACACGCTATGTCCTACCACCGCTGCTACTAGAGGATGACTCAGGCATCGGTACCCTAGCACGCTTTCTCTTATCTCTCCGACGTCGCGGAGGACGCTCTGTCTCAGATGGAGGACACTCTGTCTCAGGTGGTGGGCAGTGAAAAGATGACTCATCCGCCTCCGGTTCATCAAAATGTGCAGGCTCTACGTTCCTCGTAGCTCGCCGACTACTAATAGTCTCAACTACGACCAGTGACACTCTCTGCCTCGGTACACGCTGCTCGGCTGTCATGCCTCCCCGAGTAATTGGATTAGTCAGTGGCATGTACTCCACATACAGGGGGCTCTCACACTGTGTGGAAAGGTAATAGGCACGTCTCTCTTCCTCCTCGTCTGCTATAAGATTTGAAATATTGTAACCCTACAAAATTAAGATAAATATTAATACAATCTTATCATAATCATAACAAATAATTAAATAAGGATTATAAATGAACATAATACTTACTTCCGTGTCAAAACACTCATAGAGCTGCTCCACTGTCCCATTGAGATTCTTCCGGAAATTCCATCTCAAACACCAGGGATATGCTAAAGGGATGTCCCGTTGCCTACCAGCCATTGATTCGAATCCGGGACTAACCTCTAACCTCCACACCATCAGTGCCCAAGTCGGGCTATAGAAATGATATTTTGGATTGTCGGGAATTTTCCTAATATAATTCCTAAGAATTTTATAGGAGTATGCACCCGAAGAAAAATTATAAAAGGTGTCTAGGTCCTCCTCCAACGACCACAACCATGAGAATATAATTTTTTGTGAATCATGGCCAAATACGAAGATGTAGGCAATGAGGACAAGGGCAATACGGAAATGGATCTCTCCATCAACATCATCTATGTTGTTTCGGGAATTTGTAAAGCAGGTTAGGAGATTTGAACCAGTCATTTGAATGTCATTGCAGGCGGACATAAAAAAAAGATGACCCAGTCGGATCGTGCAGGTAAGTACTGTCGAAATTTGAATGATCAAATCTCAACCCAGTGATCAACGCATGATCCTCCAACGTGTACTCAATATCACCCATGCATATGTGAAACAGAATCTCACCCCTAGTGTGGATAGCCCTACACACTATACTGTGCAAAGCTGGACAGGAGAGGTTACCCGGACCCCAACTAAAAAAATGACCAAATGGCTTACGTTGGAATTTTTGCACCAGTTCGTTCCCACCTAATTGCAACAATCTAGACCTTATTTCTTCTATAATACATATCTTATAGTATGTATTGGGTTTAGACTTCCGAATAATTGAGTTCGGTCTGCGATACCAAGGATGGGTCGTCTCCTTCAACATTCAATCAATAAAAATAATTTCAATCAGTTCATATACATCAAATTAAAATAAAATTAGATCATATACATCAAAATTTTAATAATTACATTAATAACAATCATAATTTCAATAATTAATTATGTAAATCACTAAATTATAAACATATTGTACATAATTTTCACATAAATGCAATAACAATAATTATATCTAATTAAAAACGTATGGACCGCTGGTAATACATAGATGGACCGATGGACTTGTTCTTCAAGCCCCAGCGGTCCATCAGACATATACCAGCGGTCCATCTATGTATGTCTCCTACATATTATTCTAAAAGTAAATATCATAAATTCAAGTCCTAAACATGTATAATTCGAACAAAACAATTCACTAAATCATAATATACATGTAAATTAGCAATCATCAACATACATGCACGTAAAATTAGGTTCTATACCACCAAAGATGTAAGAAAAATACATATATTCATAAAATGTATGGACCTCTGATATATTCATTGATTTTCATGATGGACCGCTCGACATAGGGTCGAGGTCGAGCGGTCCACGCTTATTCGAGTTTAGGGCATGAATTTGAACCTGAATATGCTGTGGAATATCTTCTTGGCTATCTCCATGGTTTTCCGACGAGGTTCAAACTTCTCCTACGGCGGCGGTGGTCCAAGAAACCTCAAGCAATCTCCAACAACCTCTGAGCCTTGAAGGAGGGCGGCGGCAGCGGCCAGAGATCCACGGAAGGGGAAGGGAAGGGCTGGAATGGTCCAGGGAGTTAATTGAAGTAATAGAAAATAGAATAAAGGAGGGTGAGGGGAAGCAGCGAGAGGTCCAGGGAGGAGAGGTACATACAAAAAATAGAATATGGGAAAGTGAGGGGAAGGGCTGGAACGGTCTATGACCAAAATTGAGAGTCAAATTTAATTAAAGTAATAAAAATTATCAACTACTTTCTCTTTTTAAGAGAATCTTTTGACTTTTTCTAAATAGGTTCAAATTTCAATACAAAATGAATATTGAATTGGATATTTTATAGATGTAATTTTTTAAAGTGAGTATTTTTATTTTTCTCCCAAAATAATAACCGGCCAGCAGAAAAATAACTTGGTAAAGTCAAGTAATAAAAATGCAAAAAAATTCATGGTCTCTACGTGAACTAAGCACAAATTCTGCAATTTATATTTATTTCCAATAGAATATCATTTTTTCCCCCCATCAATGGAGACTTGTAAATGTACAAGCTTAGCTTAGCTACTACAGTGAATTCGACTAGAAAAAATCATTTTTCTTATAAGGGGCGCTGATTTTGCTACTCTTTCCTCAACCAAACAATGCTATAATAAGCCTACCTGTAAATAAATTTAAATGACTACAAAGCAATAACAAATATCAGACCTAAATGAAACCAGGAAATGTAGTCTTTTCTGCTTGAAACAGAAGACCGGGCACCACCAGCTCTCAAAATTTTGTTGCCTCCTACGGAAAGAACACAAAAACCTCTCCTTTTGTCCGCTACAGACTGAAAAGTATGGTACATTGCCGCAGGCAATCTATCATGCATTTAAATAGAAATCACTGCATAATTATGCTGACCAGAATACACAGGCAATGGGGATCCTCAAATGACGACTGCCTAGTGCTTCAATTGGTCATCAGATCAAAACATTCCTTTGAATAATGGGTTTGTTCGACATATGCTTGCTCCACATTCCTCATACTCGGCTTTTGTATGGCATGCCTGAATAGAATAAGAAAAATCTATGATCAATATCCGTGTTGACAAGAAGTTATAGTTCCATACATACAGACAGAGGGAAGACGGGACTGAATGAAGATAAAACGAACATTTCATGGAATTGCAAAGAACAAAATAGTGGTTTCTGAGGCATCCCAATTGACACAGCTCTTAAGTAAAATCTAGCAGTCAGAGTGTCCTATACTTTTCCATTGTATGGTCATTCGTAGATATTGTGGAGAAGTTAACAAGCATGCTACCACCCTTACTAACACAAAATTCCACAGACGATCTTAACTTTTTAGCTCCATACTACTCTTTATTCTCACAAGTAAATATTGCAGTACTCATATGATATTCATCAGTGATCCAATAATAAAGATTAGGAATGCGGAAGTGTATGTATGCAGTCACGCACAGTAAGACTAGATCATAACTGCCCACAATTATAATGGTGAATTCTCTACTTCTAATATCTAAGAAGTTTAATGATGTAAATCCAAGCAGTATGTCTAGGTCCTTCAGGTAAGTCCACAAAAAGAGACCTAGACTACAACAGTCACTGAAGATAATACATAGGAACTTAGGATTTTGAGACGTAACTCACTTGGTTCAGTTCACCAGAGAAATGATATCAATATAATAATTTCGTTATGTTCATATAGCCAGGTACAAAAGCAGGACAACATGATTTGATGCAAATATAACGTGTAAGAGTAGTCATTCACAAAATAAATGCAGTACATGACTTGGTTTAATAGCCATTAGCAAAGGTGTTAATCAGGGTTACAAGAGCAATGAGCCGAACTAGTGGGCCTACATACTAATATTACTAGAAACCCTAGATACATACTCTAACACTACCCCTCAAGCAGGAGCAAACGACTTGCATTATAATTGAGGTTTGGTGGAAAACACCCATGTAATGTAGTAAGAGAACTGAAACAAGTCGGCATAGTAGTTGACAGAAAAAAACATAGAACAAATCTATAGCAAATAGAAACAAGTAAACTAGGGTTACAAGATAGAAGAGTCTCTCCCATGTACTACTACTCTGGTATCACGTAAAGTAGTAAAATAGTACTTCCTCCGTCCCGCTAAAAGCGGCCACAAGTGAGTCGGCAATGAGATTAATAAAGTAAAGTGTTGTGTTTTAAAAAGTAAGAGTAATGTATTTTAAATGTAAAGTTTTTTTCCTTTTTTGGAAAGTGGCCATTTTTAACAGGACAACCCAAAAATGAAATGTGGCCACTTTTAGCGGGACGGATGTAGTAGTAGATTGTATATATCATAATAGAAGAGTCTACCATATATATATATATATAGATAGATAGATAGAAACTATGGTTACAAGATAAAATGGCCTAATTAGGTGGGCCTATATACTAATAATAATAGAAACCCTAGATATATAAAATAGATTGCCTATAATATAATAGAAGAGTCTCCCATATATATATGGAGATAAATTAAGTATAAAAGATTAACGAACCTAATTAGTGGCCCACATACTAATATTATTGGAAACCCTAGATAGATACTCTAACAGTCTCTATATAGCTGCATATTTGGACAAATAAAGAAAAAATATATAATATTATAAATAAATGAATTCAAATATTTTGCTACTTATTTGTTAGATTTGAGAAATAACTTAGTCCTTGCTAACCCTGTTGTATCAAAGTTTTCCCCATAAATTCTGACAGCCGAGGATGTTTACAAAGTCCAAGTCCTTGAATTCCCTTGCAATGGTTTGATAAAAAAATTTAGACAACCTAACTAATTTTTTATCTCTAAAATGAAGGGTTGCAGCATTTGATATATTTAGATACTGATGCTAACAAAAAGACAACATTTACTACAAGATAATACAGCTCTGGGGCATGCCAAAGTGAACAAATATACCGTGTAAAACTCGGGATTAGATGCAAGCACAGAGCCACCAAACCAAACTGCGCATCTCTGTATAGGGTGGCTAACTACATTTACTTCCATGAGTTGGGCCTGGAGAAGAAAATCAGTCATAAATCATAAGCCTCGATAGCCATCGGGTGTTTGAATATAGAAGTGGCTTACTATCTGACCTTTACTTCTCCACCAAGCTCATCTGATGCAAGGATTCGAGCATCAACGGTCTTTTTTAGATCTCTCTGCAACCTTCTGGGGAAATCTTTGAACATGGTTGATCCTCCGGACAATACAATATTCTGCAATACATCAGATGTGGGTACTCCTTTGATTCCCATGAAGAATGGAACAGGCAATCAACAAGAAAACAGAATATATATATATATAGTCTATGTAACCTTGTACAAGGCTCTTCTTGTATCTATTGGGGCAGACTGGATACATTTGTCTATCACATCAGGTAAAGGGGTTATATAATCGCTACCATAAATTTCTGGGTTGAAAAAGATCTGCACAAGAAAACCAAGAACATTCAGACAATGTTTCTCCTAATTAAAATAATTTCAACAGAATATGAGTCTGCATCCATCCATTTCCTAATTTGACATGCAATCATTACTAAAATACACATCAAGTCTATACAAGGGAGTATGATGCTTTATTTTGTGTTTTTTCACGGTTCTCTCCTTTTATCCTGGTCCGGGTATTTCTTGCAGGTTAGGATCTGTTTGGTTCTATGATATTTTGTCTGTCCATAAATTACTGAGTGAGATAGGCTTGAAAGTTTCAATGCCTGCAAAGTTGTGGTGTGGTAATCAGGTTGTCCTTCATATTACTTCTAATTTGGTCTTTTATGAACAAACCAAACACATTGAGATTGATTGTCACTTTGTTCGTGAGAAGATTCAACGTGGATTGATTTCTACAAGGTATATGAAGATCAGTTGGAAGACCTTTTTACAAAGGCTCTTAATGGGGTTTGGGTTGATTATCTTTTAAACAAGCTTGGAATGCTAAACATCTATGCTCCAGTTTGAGGGGGAGTGTTAAAAAGAATATTATGTTAGAATGTATATTAGGTAGTCGTGATATATTGGGTAGTATAGTAATCACCATTACTCCTTCAACGTATTTGTCTCTTCTAGCCTGTATCTATGTGTGTACTCCTTTCATTGATTAATATACTCTTTCCCCTCAACTTGAGATGTTATCCACTTACGAAAACATGGTGTGAGCCTAGTTGTTGTGGGGTTAATGCCCAAGGCAATAGGTCTCGGGTTCGAGTCCTCCGTGACGCGGTTATGTAATTTAAATTTAATGTAATCCAATTTTTTAAAACATGGTGTAAGCCTTAAACACAAACGGTGTTAGTCTCGTCAGAAAGCAGTCTATGCCTAAGCCTCAAGGCGATTTCTTCACGAGGCCGTTAAAGGCAGGCCTTGAAAAGGTTTTTTGCAACAATGATCAACATAGGCTGATTTTTCAACATTAGTCTAGAGGGTTATACGGTTGTTCTCTAATCGTGTTCTGCAATTGCTGTTGTTTATTACATAGATCTACAAATCAAAAAATGGAACTTTTTATTCTCTCCCTTTATTGTTTAACGAGGCATAGAATCAATACTTCTGATTTTCTTGAAAGTGCATTAAAGTCATTTCAGTAGATTTTGGAGACAACATTAAGGGTTCACAAAAATAGTCATTTTGGCAAGTAAAGCATGCACCATGTTTACATTGGACATCTAGCTTAAAGATGGTGAGCATAGCAAACCTCTGGGCCGAGGAACCGTTCATAGCCAATATCACAAGAATATGGCGCCCCTGTTTTGGGCTTAGTGCCTCTCCACTGCTTTACGTATTTTGCAGGGTCTTTGTCATGTTTATTGAATTCCTGGACTTGAAAAATAATATAAGCTAATTAAAAAAAAAGTGTCTCATTCTTTTAAGAGTTGTTAACTGCATAGAACCAGAAACCTGCAAATTATAAAAATGTTCAAGTTGTATACATCATCTCACACATAAAAAGAGGAACAAATATATATAATATCCTTTTTTCATAGATGTCACATATACTTGAGTATCAAGCACTAAATCCTATTTTAGGGGGTTAAGGGGTTTCCAATCTATAAGCTATACCTTGACAACGTCAGAACAAGTATAGCAATACATCTCCGTCACTTTCCTGGCAACCTCAAAAGAATCCTCAAGTGGAAGATTCTCTCCTCTTTCCTACAAGGAATACTATCAGCAAGAATATATTGCAAAAAAACACAATCCCTTTGAAAACGTCAAAACAAAATGAGCCAGCAGTTTAAGGATAATTAGCTTTTACAGTTGGTCTTTCTTGATAAAAAAAATAAACAAGTTAGATTAATCATATTACCTGGTCCTAGACAGCACAGAAGGCAACATTCAGAATACAAAATTAAGGAAGATTAAGACCTGAGATAGTGCAATGAGGAAACCAGTTTCCACAACAACAAATAAAGGGAGCGTAAGAGGAGCATGTGGGCAGCTCAATCACAGTAGCACAATCATATCAAATAAGGTCCAAAATGACAAGGTTCCCCGATTCTTTTAATACACACTAAGTCACCAAAATGAGGTAGTTAACAAATAAGAGTAAGAGGATATATATATATATATATATATATAAATATATATATATATATGTGATAATATTCTTGATATATGGTAAGAATCATTTCTTAAAGTTATTCTCATCTAAGAATCACCCTAATCAATAGTGAACTCATCATGTTGACCACGGTCTTTGATGTGAATCAAACCCTACAATGGTATAGATTACATATAGAAGTAACAATTTTTGACATGACAATGCGACAAAATAATCTCAGAGACATGCACAAAATTAATGGGTTAGTATCAAGTCTTATTGAGTTCAGGTCGTTATGAGGTCAACCCAATACGAGTACGAAATTATCATGTTTGATTCGGGTCATATGCAAGTAGCGTTCGGATTACATGTTAACATAAATATATACTATATTAATAATTTATATTTTGAAGTAAAGTTTTTAATATTTTTTCAAGATTATATTACGTAAAATCTAAAAGTGTATTATTATTGTTGTTATTGTAACTTTATAATTTTTGTGTCATCTTCGTGCATATAAATTTAGGTTTTCCTCGTGTCATGCCAACACGAAAGCTATTGTGTTCATATTGGGTTTGTGTCATGTTTGGGTTTGAGCTTAATAGGTCAGGTTCGTGTTCGGGTTGAGTACATTCTTAACAGGTTGTGTTCGATTCGGGTTTGGCCTTAATAGGTCGTGTCATTATCAGGTCGACCCGATAACGACCCGACTCACGTGATTTGTCAGCCTTATATAAAAGAGTAATACCTTCATGAGCTGCTGGACAAACAGAGTCACATCTTCACCCCTGATCGGAATCGACCTAATGCTGCCTCCAATAACATAACCATCAGCAACAGGCACAACATGAGAAGCCCCATCCCCAACATCCACAACAACTCCTGTCATCTCACACTAAGGAGTGTTCAAAATATAAGAGAGAAAATTTAATCAACATCAGAAACTAGGAGTTGCCATAACTAAGTACACAATGAAAATACTAAATTGGAGTTCTTCAACAAGGAAATTATCAATTTAAGGGTCTCAATATTCATCAAACTTTTTATTGACACATAGTGGAAGCAACAGGGAAACAAACAAAACATACAGAAAAATATAAATAAAAACAATGATGCTGATCCAAAATATTAGCTTTGACAAATAAGTGAAGCATTGCCCCCCGGGATGTGAAACAACAAAAGCAAATGTAGAATTGGATTGAGACTCTAAATCTGCAAAGGGGGAATAAAACATGTATGGAGACCAATAGCAATTTCACTGCACTATATAATATATATATAGTCAAGGTGCATACAAATTGGTAGCAATTTATCCTGCACAAAAACCACTTAACCACTTTGGTCAGTGAGATTTTTTTTCAATTTGGTTGACTCATTGCGCACTTCCCTTTACTAAACATTGAATAGTGTTTGTAGAAATTCATCTCTAGGGCCTCCATAAAGATTCTGAGACCCAATATTCAGGTAATTCCTGAATTCTTTTTCCATTACAATTGCATCATATCATATCAGACCTGCCAGCCATTGTATTGGTCCAAAATTGTGGACTAATGAGTATATATTTTGTATGAAGATGCCAAGGGGGCAAGAAGATCTAAGAAATGTATCTAAAGACATGAAGGACAAATCACTGAAAATTATAACTCATTTCTCAAGTGCTAGATAAAAGAATTATGGGTTCGATGGATAACATGAGAAAAACTTGCATATCTTACAGATAAATGCAGTCCACAACAGATATACGATTTCCAAGAGAGAGTCCATCTGAAAATTATAGAACTCAGGACTCTTCATAAGTATTCTGGAAACCAAGCACAGACTATAATCAAACTCCACAAACAACTGATATTTAGAAGTCTCAGAAACCGACCTCGGAATCTAAAGTAAGTAGCAAAGCACTTGGTCCTAATATACGATATGAATACCAACCTTGGATGTCGTGTATCCAGCAGCTAAAGCAAGAACGGGCTGCACAGCAATATAAAGACCCGGGACATTAAAAGTCTCAAACATTATCTCACCACTATATTCTCGATTCTCTGGCGCTGTCAACGGGCTCTCAGTCAAGAGAAAGTAATGATCCTCTGGATCACAACGCAGATAATCAAATATACACTGCTGCCAGAACCTCTCCATTGCATCCCAATTATCAACCTGGCCATTTCTAATAGGATTAATCAAGTTATGAGAGTTACTAGTTCTAGCTTTAGACAATGCTTCTTCTCCAATATAAAAGTCCATATCCGCCACCACCCCCGCACTATGCTGCACCATCCAATTACTACCCTTGCTAGTACTACTTCGTGCGGGATTGGTGATTGAATCATTCAAAGCTACTACAGTGGGGATTGTGAAACTCGGTTCTGCATTCCCAGAAAACCCCATTTTCGTAAACCTAAGCAAACGACACCACGAATTAAATAACTCTTTGAGGCATTTAATCGAACAGTTGGATCAGAATAGCAAGCATCGCGTAGAATATGAATTACCCGGTGCCATTATCGATGACCACAGCGGGGCGGGAGGTGTAAGGATCCATAAGCGAGAATGCCAGAAGAGGACAGCAGATATTCTTGGACGGTTTAAAGGAGAAAGGTAATCATAGTCGTTGAATTGCTGGAGACGGCGGGTGGTGGCTAATCAACGGTTGGCTGTTATCTGCAAGCGCACGGGCGGCGGTGGAGAATGTTACCATTCCATCAATATCATCGTAAACTCGTCGTCCAAATGAAAAGTCCGGTGGAATTGAGAATTGAGGACGAAGAATTTGAGGAATGAGAAATTTGTTATATTTCTGGTGTCTAAGTAGTAGAATGAAATGAAGAGAGGGGAGAGTGAGTATGATTGTATGAATGTGAATCATGTGATTAGCGATGCGGCCATGTCAATTTAGGTCGAATTCGGCTTCTTAATTCGAACTAGAGTACGAGTACTAGATTTGTTAAAAATAATATAATTAAAATAGGAAATCAAACTAGATTAAGGGGTGTTTGAAAGTTGAGACGGAGCTACTTAGTTTTTGAATAGTTTATAAGATTTAACATTTTGTTTTTATAATTTATAAGTTTAAAGAGTTTAATTTATCAAACATCTTTTAGGGGTATTTGGTTTTGTTTGATTAGTTTTGATTAGTTGTGATTGATAAAATAATCAAATGTTTGGTTTGTTTGATTTGACCCGAATAAATTATTCGGCCCGCATATAATCAAGGAATTTATTGATTATTAATCAACTCAAACTTGACTTGAGCAGAGTTGATTATTAATCAAGCATCATTTCAAAATGCAAATTTACAAAATTATCCTCATCAGTTTTGTTATTTTCAAAAATACAAGTAAACACACATCCAACATATCTTTATAAAAGGCAATTTAGATATTTTTCTATATTTTAATTATAATCACATAATTTATCAAACATAATCAATCAAACAAAACACATGTAATCCAAATAATCTCATCATCTCATATCCTATGAATATAATTTATCTCATCCACCAAACCAAACACCCCCTTAGGCTTCGTTTATCAACGCCCACTTGTGGGCCAGCCGCCCATTTATCAGATTAAAAGAAAATATATAATAGAAAGAGGTGGTAATGGTGGGTGGGAATGAAGGCGTCCACATACCTTCACCCCCCACCATTTTACTTTTTTTTTATCTTATCTATATTACACGTGTCATTGTGTGATTGGTTTTTGTATATTTTATCATAATATTATCATAAAATCAGTTTAACTTTTGTATAATATATTTAAAAAATATATAAATTATATCAAAAATTTTATTATTTTCTCCTCTATAAATAGAGACCAATTTTGGCATAAGTATTCACAATTTAGAAATCATTTCTTATTCTCCTTTCATTAACATCTTATATCTATTTTTTGTGTTCATCTTTTTAATGGATCCCAATAATTCCTACTCAAATTACCAAGATTCCATCTCCTCTCAAGGTTATTATCCTAACTTTGACAATATCCAAAACTCTGAAGAATTCCAAAATTTCAATACTGGTTTGAATTCGCAATTTCCACAAAATTCCACTCAATCTCCTATCTCCGAAGATCACCAACCCACTGCAAATATCTCTCCAAATTTTTTTCAAAATTCTCAGCTTCCACAATCAAACACTTTAAACACTCCAAAAGCCTGAACAAGTCAAGAAGACATTATGCTTATGTCTTCATGGTGTATCATTAGTGAGAATCCAACTATTGGAACCGATCAAAAGAGTCACGTTTTGGAATAGCATTTGGGAGTTGTACAAAAGGTGCAGAAGAGAAAACAAGATACTGAAGTTCGACATAAGAACTGCGGAGTCTCTAAGAGCTCGTTATAAGAGGCTTAATCAAAATGTAACAAAGTGGATTGGATGCTACAAGGAAGCTTATCGCATGCAAAAGAGCGGTTGGTCAAATAATGATATTAAAGATCATGCACAAACATTTTATGGGAGGTCTAAATTTATGCATAAAGATGTTTTTGATAAAGTGATGTGTCGCCATCCCAATTGGGAGATGAATTTGAGTGAAGATTGTACACGGTCTCGTGTGGAAGATGAAGATAGCATTGAAAAAGTTTGTGGCAGCTCAAAAAAATCAAGAATTGATGGAGATGATCCAACTGACTCCACTCTAGAAACTCCTCTCACTGGTGCAACAACAATCCGTCGTCCAATTGGTAGAGATAAGGCTAAAGTTAAAGCCAAAAGAAAAGGGAAAGATATAACATCACAATCTTATGGTTTATCCGATGAGTTCACTTCAGAACTATGAGCAATGAGGATCACACATGAAAAAGAACTTGATGCAATGACTAAATTTGGAGATTTGAGGATGAAATCAACTATGCTCAATACCTTGATAGGAAATAGTAACTTATCTCCGGATGAAGAAGCGCTAAAACATCGTCTAATGGCAAAATTGTTTCCTTAGAAAATTGTATTTTTATTTGTTAGTTCTTGTTTGTTTTTGTGATTTAATTATTGTAATTTCAATTTATGTAATTTTTACTTTTTGTGATTTTAATTAATGAAATTTCACTAGTAAAATCGTGATATTATATCTCTTGTTACTTTAAATCTATGCATGATGAAAGAATCTTAATTATTGTTACTATCTGGCAATGAACTTGACAACTCAAATTTATTAATACTCACATTTTGAAGACAACAACTAAAAATCACATGCGTCTGACATTTGCTACTTTAATTGATGTGTTTTTCACATGTGTTTGTTACTTTATTCACATGCCTATGACATTTGCTACTTTATTCACATGCGTATGACATTTGTTACTTTAATTGATGTGTTTGTCACTCACATGCATATGTTAGATCATTTTTTTCATCCAAAACATGATTGTGACAACTCAAATTGATGAGCTTTAAATGTAGACCACAACTTTATTCACATGCATATGACATTTGCAACTTGATAAACTTGACCATAGTTTTATTCAAGTGAATCCGACAACTTATGCAAACTCACATGTGTATGTTACATCACTTTAATTTCGCAAAGAATCAAATTATGGCATAAATTGACACTATATGTATTGATGAACTTTCTAACATTGCAATACATCTAGCATTTAATTCTTTTCTTTCACATCTTCAAACTCCTCAAAAAAAATATCATCAAGTTCCAATTTTGATTCCAGCTTCATCGAATTTGATGAGTGGGAAGAACGTATTGTTGATCAAAATAAAAAAAAGGTTGATCACATTGTCGAAGATGTACTCTTTCGTATTCCAACTCTATACATTCAACCTACAGATCACACTTCTAGAGCAACTAGACGATATATTGAATGTGTACGTGAGAAGGTCCATGATAGTGTGTACGAGCAATACTTTTAAGCCAATCCAATCTACCCTCCAGAAATTTTTCGTAGAAGGTTTCGCATGCAAAAGCACTTGTTCGATCGTATAATGAATAAGGTGGTTTCTTCAGATGAATTTTTCCAACAAAATCGTAATGCTACTGGACGTTTAGGTATGTCTTCGATTCAAAAATGTACTGCTTAAGGGTGTTGGCCTATGGAACTGCAGCTGATTTGCATGATGAATACCTTCGGATGAGTGCAGCTACAATAAGGAAATCACTTACCAAATTTGTTGAGGGTGTCATTTCCAACTTTGGTGATGAATACCTTAGAAAGCCAATTGAAGAAGACATGGCATATATATTGCATGTTGGTGAAAAGCGTGGTTTTCCAGGGATGCTTGGGAGTATCGACTGTATGCATTGAGAATGGAAAAATTATCCTAAAGCATGGGCAGGGCAATATGGAGGAAGAAAGGTTACGCCAACGATCATCTTGGAAGCAGTTGCTTCGCAGGACTTATGGATATGGCATGCATTTTTCGGAACTCCAGGTTTGAGAAATGATATTAATGTACTTGATCACTCTCTTATTTTTAATGATGTTTTACAAGGTTGAGCTCCAAAGATTAGTTATGTTGTAAATGGCCAGAAAAAGAATATGGGATACTATCTCACCAATGACATATATCCTTCATGGGCAACATTTGTCAATCTATTATTGAACCGCAAATTCAGAAGCACAAATTATTTGCTCAACATCAAGAGGCTGCCCGAAAAGATGTTGAGAGAGCATTTGGCGTTCTACAAGCTCGTTTCTCTTTCATCAAACGTCCGTGCCTTTTATGGGATCGTGATATGATGGCAAAAATAATGATTGCTTGCATTATCATGCACAATATGATAGTGGAGGACAAAAGACACACTTACTTAAACTATCGTCATCCCACATAATTTACGGAAGATCGACGAGCTACTCAAACTGCAGAACAAAGTGAAAAAGTAGAAGAAATTGAAGATGATATTTTTGTATTTTCTACAGAAAGAATTGCAAGTTTGAAGAAATATATGACAAATAAGACACGACTCCGTGATAGAGAAGCTCACAACAGTCTTCAAAATGATCTGATCGAGCACATATGGCAAAAGTTTGGTGATGATAATTAAATGTGTAATTTTCGTATTATTATTCGGTAATCAGTTGTTTATTTTAATTTTTGTGTTTTAGTGATTGTAATTTCTATGTTTATTTGAGAATTATCAATTTAATATTAGTTTCTACTTTTTTAAAAAATTTAAATTTTTTATTTATATTATTAATTTATTTCACATATTAAATTATTAAAAAAAGTTAATTAAATAATAATATATAGAAAATTAATTTAATAATATAAAGGTGGGAAGGTTGGGTTGAAAATGAGGTCATTGATAAACCTATAAAAATGAAGGTGGGTGGGTGAGAGTAATAATAAATTTATAGAAGAGAGAGAAATGAATATAATAATATAAAGGTGAGAAGGTTGGGTTGGGGATATGGTGGTGGATAAACATGGTCTTAAAGAGCTTATAAACTTAGTCAAACACCCCCTAAATTGTATTTATATAGTATCATTTGATTTTTAATTATACGGGTTGATTATTATTTTTATGTTTTAGCTTAATTTTTTTTAAAATATAAATCAAATCAAATCCTAATATAATTAATAATTATTTATTTATTTATTATTTAAATAAATATATAATATTTATAAAATCTGAAAATGCATAGTATATAAATAATACTATATAAGTTATTAAGTAGCATCATCACAATGATAATGCAAATTTAAGGATGATTGATATATAAGAATGAAATTTAGTGTAAATATAATGAACTTTGTAATAGAATGAAGATGAGAACTTAATGGACTGATTCATTCAACTCCGATGGTTAGTGTTACATTTGGAATCGATCCACCATAAAATAAATAAAAAAGAGTATGAGATTGATTCACAATCCAACATTTAGTATTCTCAATGAATGAAAAAATAATTTTTAATTAAATTGCATCATTATAATAAAAAGATCTAATATGTATTAATTTTAAAAATTAAGTTCAAATTCAGTTTAATAAGTAAAATTCAAGCTCAAGTTCACGTCGCTTATTATTTGGATTTCGTTAAATATTCGAGTTTGTGCTCATTAAAAACTTGTTTATTAAAATCATTGGTTATAATTTATTTTTTATATAATTTGACAAGCTCGTTAGTTAGTTCATATATAAGTTCGCGAACTATTCGAAACTCGGCAAATTAAAATTATATTTGAATAGATTCGTGAACCTTTTGAATCGAATATCATTGGTCATGAAAAATATTTTATGTTACCACCATTATTCGTCGCTTGTGCAAAAAAGTTAGTTAAAAATTATATTGGTCGATTTTCTTCATTTTTCCCAATAGAACAAGATCGGTCCAGTTAACCTGATTCCACCTAGCCCGCATAAAAATTTCAAAAAAAAAAAAAGTTTAATAAGTCATTTTTATATAATAAATAACAATTATTTTTTCAAAGAATAAATAAACTTAATTTCCGATAATTGATACCAATAGATAATACAAAGGGTAGTGGAATGAATCGTTAATTATATGTTCATGGGTTTATCGATTCCTCCTAAGAGCATGTGCATTGGAGAGGTGTTATTTTAGGTGGATAAAATAAGCACTTTGCCTTAAATTTTAACATCATTGGAGATCCTAAGGAATGGAAGGACCCTGAGTTCTTAAAATTTTTAAGAGAGAAGAGTGTGTATAAAATAAATTGTGGACCCATTAAATAGTATTAGATCCCAAAATTAGCACCCACTATTATTAATAGTTTTAATGTTAGGGATGCTTGTACATGTGACAAAAATTAGCACCTCAAATGAGTGCTACCATTGTGCATGCTCTAGGATGAGAATTTGGGATCGGGTCTCGGGACTTTCCCGGTCCCGACCTAAGTCCCGAAATTTTCTAGATCGGGACCATAACCGAGATTGACAAAAAATTTCAAGAATCAAAAGTTTCGAATTCTAATCGATACTCTCGATTTATTGAAATTAATTTTAAAATTCAAGAAACTCTAGTACCTTACATAAATTTGATCTCATTTAGGACTTAGGACCATTTGGGATAATTTTATTCGGGACCGAGACCGGAATTTAAAATCTTCAAAATTGGAGATTCAGGAATTTCAAAGTCCCTATCGGGACCGAGACTTTGAGACGGGTACCCGATCTCATCCCGATTCTCATCCATAATTCATGCAGGAATGAGCATTCCTCATTATGAGGAGCATTATTTACTATCAGGTTGTGTTCTCTTTTATAGATAAATTTATCTCTTGAAAATGTGGGATAAGAATATAGTTACCATTTAAATCCCTTCTCTTTTATCCATCACCCTATTTAAATTATAGATTCATCACTATTTTTCTCCTTAATCTCACTCTAAGGAGGGATAATATTATCACTCCAAATTTGGATGGATAATATTATCCCTCCTTAGAGTGTGATTAATGAGAAAAATAGTGATGAATTTGTAATTTAGATAAGAGGGATGGAAAAAAAGAAGGAATTTAAAGAGTAATTATACCCTTATCCCACATTTTCAAGAGATAAACTTATCACTCAAAGAGAACATAGCCTCAATGAAATAATCATTATATTCTTGAATGATTTATGCATACCAAACCATACTCTTATAATTAGTTTAAATATATGATTTAATATTTTAATATATTAAAAAATATTTGCATGATTAATTTGTTTGAGCAAGTAATAGAAAATATTTGTAAATCGTAAGCCAAATCATAATAATACAATTTGGTTTGATCCGATTTTGATTTTATTACAACTTGGTTTGGCCTTGTAAAATTAGCAAATTCTATTTTATAGTTTGGTTTGATTTTCATGAAAAATTGCACCAGCTCGAATCGGAAATACTCCTACACGATAAGACTAGTTTGAAAATTGATAGTTTAATCAAATTAATAGAATGATAAATATAATAAAAAAAATGTGGAATATATTTATTTTTTTATGCAAAAGTTGTCATTTGCAAAATATACAAATTATTTTCCTGTATAAAATGTTATAATCATGATGCCACAATGTCACGCCCCGACCTCCACCCTTCCCGGCAAAGTCCGGGTGCGCGACTAACGGATAAATGATTAATGGATAAATTGGAACACTGAAAACTATGACTGAACCGAAAGGTAATTCAATAACTGAGTTTAGTTCACACAAGGATTTAATTTACATAATTGACAACTTTGTCAAACAAAAACTGATAGAACTTGCACAGCGGAATAGGATCGACTGAAGTCTACGTGTATGAAGACACGTAGATACACAAAATTTAATTTAAAGACCGACAAGCCCGCCATAGCATCTCCCATCATCATGTCTCAACCTGCACATTTATAAATACATGCAGGACTGAGTACAAACGTACTCAATAGGCACATGCCAAAATCGCATTCATACATATATAATTGTCAATGCCGTAAGAGTGAAACATAGAGATTTTGTTTTTAAAAGCAACTATGTTCACTAAATTCATTTGCGAAAGATCCTATGTTCGACAGCTGTCTAATTTCTTTAGTATACTGTCATATCTGTAATTTGATGACTTATGGTACCGAGAAGGTGGCCACCTTCTACGGATACCGAACCGGCCAACCCGATAGATGACTCACGGTCCACTGTAACCGGTCAACAATTTCGATGACTCCCGGTTATTTGTGCACATTTAGTTCGAGTAGGTTACACCACCCACTGGAACCCGAATTCGATTTAAATTTTTCAGATCCTTACACCAGGTACTCTTAATCAGATAGACATTGATACAAAATATAAATCATTTCGGCAAGACAATACTTTGAAACGTATTTTCTCAATCATTTCGAATGCAACATAAATAGTAAACGTGCACACATAATTTTATTTGTAATAGAAAGCCTACTTGGATAGCTTCGATTTGCATTGGATTTGATCTCGAAATGCGAAGCAGGTCTCTCGTAAAAACCTTTAGAAGAGCTTGTATAAGTTAAAATGCCCTTAGTGCATTTGAAATATTTAATTGTAAGAATATATTATTCTTAGTTCTTGTTTCGACTCGTTAATGAGATATTGATACTTCCGATCAATATTATTTAATGTATTAAATTCTTGTTTCAATTATTTCGGCAATTGCATTTAAGTGCAATAAGTGTATTAACACTTAATGAAAATAATTAATTCTCACTAATTAATTATTCAATTAATATAATAATTTCTATTTATTTAACTCTTTACATAACCTTATAATATTAATTCATTAAATAAATCCTTAATAAATTTAGAGACATTAATTTTCTCATTTTAGAACCCAATTATTAAATAAATTGGATTTTCTTAATTTCATACTTAGGCTTTAATTATTATAAACTTAAATTATTAATACTTAAGGGGTATATATCTTACTATCCCTTCTTTAACATTTAATATTTCTAATTGATGTAACTCCATCTTAACTAAATCTTATCTTATTAAAATGTTTAAACTAGTCCATTTAATTTAATTAAGTGAGCTCACTAATTAATTTAATTAGTTAAGTATTAATTATCTAAATTTTAATAAACTGGGCCCATTAGATTTAAATAATTCGGCCCAACATTTCCCTTTTATTTAGGCCCAGTATCCAATTAAATTCCTAACCTAATAGAATTTATCCTTTCGGCCCAATACCTTAATGACCCGGTCCAGAATTTAATCCAACCCGGCCCATCACTTAACTAAGTTGTCAGCCCATGATTTTGTTCTAACCCGGCCCATTACCCGGCCCACGACCCGGCTCAGTTCTAAAATAACCTAATTTATCCTAACCCTAACTCATTCCCCTTCACCGACATAACACTCTTTCTTTCTCTCCCTCGCCGCTTCTCTTTGTTTTCTACCTCCTTCCCTCCTTCCATCTCTCTTCTCTACTTTCTGCCTTCGTTTCCTTTCTACCCTTTACTGCTTTCGGATGGAAACTCACCAGAGTCCCCTTTCTGGCGACCTCAAGGTAAGCTTCTTCTTTCTCTCACCTTCTTCCAGCTCTCTGCCTCTTCTCACTTTATCCCTCTCGGTTTCTCTTCCTTAGATCACACTCCTAGCTTTCTCTCTCGCTTATCTCTATTTCCATCTCTGATTTTTAACGAAGGTAAATGGTTGTTTTGATTCCTATTTAATTTCTGTTTTGCATTTTTTTTTAAACCCTAACCCTTTCTGCATGTTAGAGATTTAACATAAGATTTAATTTGGGAAAGGTTTGGGTTGTGTTCTGTATTTTCTGAATTAATTTCCTTCCATTCTGATTATGTTCATTCCCTTACTGTAATAAGATGATTAGTTCAGTCAATTGGGTTTTGCAAGGGTTCAATGGTGAAGCGTGGCTTCTGGTTCGGGAACTGCCGTGGGATTTCAGATAGGTAAAGCTTTGAACTCTCTTCCTTCTGCTCTTTTTAGCTACTTTTTCAATCTTTCATTACTGCATGTTCAAGTTGTTAGATTCTGTACAACTTCTGGTATGAATGTTCTTCTTTACTCACTATTTCACTCTGTTTCTCCTAGGGAATGATTCTGTGGTGACTGTATAACATTACTTCTATTTGCCCTTACTGCATGTTTTCATTTATTTGTCTTCTGTGCTTGTTGACTAATTAAAATTGGGATAGGATATTAGTTGTTAAAATCTCTCAGTTTTGTGTAGTGCTCTGAAATCTTATTTTGGAAAGACTTATATTTGTTTTGATTTCTGCCGGATTTGATTTAGGGTGGGAGTTAAGGAATAATTCTTAACTTGGAATCTTCATCCTTATTTATAAATTTTGGGTTTCTGATTCCTTCTTTGTTATTCTGTTTTTAACCGAGGGAGAGGGATATAGTATGGATTCAGCTATGCATTGGATAGGTTTTTAAAACCAGGTACTTGATTTGTTCTAACTTTCCTATTTGGTATGCTCTGTATGTTATGGAATCATAATATATATATATGTTCTAAATTCTGGAATTTGGCCTAGTTTATAGCTGATTTTAATTTAACCGAACTGTATATTCAAAGTCAGTTTCTGGTGTTCTAATGAAGCATGGTATATATATATATACTCTGGCTATTCACTGAATATTTTTTTAAAGCATAAATATATAAATACTGAACTCTGCACTTCATTAAGTTAACTGCATGTGTATATATGTATCTGTTTTCATGACATTAATAGAAAGAGAAAGCAGTTTGATGTTTCTGTTATATTGCTTGGTGTTTAGTCTCATTTTGTTCGTCTAAACTTAGGTTTTTCGTAGCTTTATTCGTAGTATTTTCCCTCGTTCCGTGATGTTTTGGCCCGAGTTATGTTTCATTTTATGTTTTAGGATCATTGGCCTAAACGAGCGTCAAAAGTGGAAAAGAAACGAGAAAAGACGAGAAAACGAAGAAGTGTGCCGAAAGGGCATGTCAGCGACCGAGCCAGCGCCGCGCCAGCGGCCGTGCCAGGCCGTGGCACACGGGTCAACGGTCCCTGAGCCTTGGTCAGCGGTCCCTGACTTGCCAGACCGCGCCAGCTGCGCGCCAGAGGCCGTGCCAGGCCGCGGCACACGGGTCAGTGGTCCCTGGCTTGCCAGACCACGCCAGCTGCGCGCCAGAGGCCGTGCCAGGCCGCGGCATACGAGTCAGTGCAGCTGACCTGTCTAAGCGGTCGCTGACTCCCCATTTTTCGTGCGGGCCGTTGCAACGAACCCTAGCGCCACTCGGAACAACCCTAGTCAGCGGTCGGTGACTTCCAGAGACCGCTGAGTTACCTCTCGCTATAAAGAGACACGTCGTGCCATTCAGTCGAAAAATCACAATGCTCCATACTTCATCCCGACTCCTTTTGGGACGAATTTCTAGACTAGTTTTCCAGCATATTTTCATTATTTCTAGTTCGTCTCGATCCCGCATTCAAGGGTCGAGACTTAGCATTCTAGATAGGATTTTTCGTTCCGTTCTTCGTTTTGGAGTTAGCCGTTTACAACATTCGAACACCGTTATTTCCAGATTTTCATTGTCGTTCCAGACGTACTTCAAGTATTAATTCAAGTTCGTTTCTTTCCTTTTTAATTATTGCTTGTTTATTTACTTTTATCGTTTATTTCGCTTTATGCTTTCAATTCCTTTCGTCGCCTTTAATTTCCAGATTTCTTTTCGTTCTACTTTCGTTTTCAAACTTCAAGTTCTTTACTTTCTTAGATTAGATTTAATTTTCGTTCTTAGTTTAAACTTTAATTGTTTCCTTATTTACTTTCTTCGCCTAGCTATAGAAATCCAAATCAAACTCTTTTTAATTGCTTTCCGTTTTTACGAACAAAGAATATAATCGCCCTGTTAAGCCTTCCTTGAGAATACGACTAGGGTCAGCTTATTAATCTATAACGAACTCGTTTTAAATTGCGAGTGACTTAATATAATTGGAAGTATATCGGCTGGAAATATTCCTCGTGCCCGATACTGAGTCCCTTTATCGGACAGTGGGTCTGGTCTAAACAATGCCACGTACTGACAGTTAAAAATAAGTTGAAACACTTGGGTTTCAGAGTGTATATGTTACATACTGGTTCATCATCCTATTTTAACTGAATAATAACATGTTCATAGTTATATGTTTTTAAAAGTTTAAAGACTGCAGTTGTTACTTCTGTTTTCCTGAATTGAATTAGGAGGAATAAAACAGTTTTATAGTTTATATATAATTGTAAGTTAAAAATATAAGAGATATAAACTGAAGGTATAGCTTAGAGCTTAGTTTCATTACCTTAACTTGAACTACTTCTTCTTCTTGTGTGTAAATGAGATTGATTGTACTGTGATAATATTTATGTGTTCTTGGGGTGTTAAACGTTTAAGGGCAGCCCCCTTATGCTCCTTTTATAGTTATGTTGCAGGGTTTGTGATGTTAACTTAGTGTTTAAGTTTTGGATAGTTCTATTAATAGACTTGTTGCTATCTCCTAATCTGTCTAATCATCTCTGTAGGTAAGCAAGGCATGGAATGAAGTATGTATCAACCTTGGGACTCCTCCCTTCTCATCCTAAATTACAGCCACTTTGCAGCAGCATGGCTGCTGTTCCTTCCCTTAACTGTCCTTTCAATGTTTTATAATATCATTACTTATAGCAATATTTTCTCTTAAACATGCTGTTGTGCAGCTTTATGTAAATATCTAGGTCTTAGATATTTTGTTTTAATGTGATGTATTATATGTTTTGGTGTTAGCAGGATCTATACCAACACATATGTATGTAATATAACTTATACTCAAGTGTTTTCATTTATTAGCTTTCCTCACTTACTAATATCTATCCATGCATGCACTTTACTTTACCATATAGAGTTGGCAGGGATTACTTTATATATGTACACCATGCGTGTGGTTCTTATTGTTTGTATAATCTATTTTAGCAACATAAATATATATAAAGCAACCGTGTGGTTCCTTGTGACATATTCAGATTTCAACAACATATATATATATACTTAAGTGTAGCATGCTTCATTAGATATATATATATATCTTAACCATACAACTTATTGTTATAAGTATCCCATGTATGTCATATATAAGTTCTTCAAACTTTAAAACATATTTCTACACTTAATATTTATATATGTCCAAAGTAAATCATACACCTTAATATTAATCCCTTAAGATATTAATTCAAGATTTCTTTTATAACTTATTATCCTAATCACAACCCCTCGATTAAATTCTCGATATTTAAATAAACTACTCAATATATAATTAATAATCGCATTCGAATATCGTTTATTCAAATAATTAAAATACGGGGTATTACACACAAATTACTCAATTGTTTAATTAAAATCATGTTATTATTTTTTATTTATATTTATTCGTGTTTAAATTTGTTTTTACAAATATAAAATTTTACTCTTTTCGTCTTTAAAGCAATTTGTTTCTTTTGCACGTTAAATAATAAGTAGTTTAAATATGAAAAGATAATGGAGTTTATGTACAACAGAAGTTTCTTTTTACTATTTTGAAAATAAGTCAATATTATTTGACAAACTAAATATAAAATTAAACATATCCCATTTAGCAAAACGGAAATAATACATAATATAAGTATGTGCTAAAAATATTATAGATATTTAGTCCGATTGACAGACGAGCTAGCCCGAAAATTAAAAATTTAGGATTATAATTTAAATTTTCAACTCCAAAAAAATTCAACATGATTTAGCTTAACCGAATAAATCGAAAAATTGATAGGGTTTGCCATATTGGCATATCTATATGTGATTGTAGTTTATTACTCTCTCCGTCCCATTAAATTTGACACACTTTATTTATTGAGACGTGTTAGACTTAAAATGTGTACTCTAGGTTCTTGCAAATATACGAGGTCAATTGTATGTGGCAAGTCAACCCCGGTCGAATCTCAACGGAAAGCTTAGCAGGGAGATTCTAATCCTAAGTGTTATCAATAACAAATAAATATAAATCCTAAACACTCTAATCAATAATAAGAATGATAAAATAAGAAATAAAATAAGCGAACGAAAATAATAAAAAAGTGGAATTCCGGATTTAAGGGCCTAGAGTGAGAAAATCTAAAATCAATCAAATCATGCTCCTAAACTCATGCTATTGTTCGTTCATTAAGGGCTTTTTAATAGTTAGTCTAATTAATTACTTAAGTATTCATAATTAGACAGTAATCACGACTACCGTATTAGATTACCATAAGAAGAATTCATCAATTAAGAACAGTGATTCGTAATTAATAAATCAATTCTTAGAGTTGCTTAACCATCTAACTCGCGTATTCGATAATTAAGCAGTGACTCTAACTGTTAACACAGAGGCTGCTAATCTCCCTGCTGCTACGGGAACATCGGGAAGTCGGTGTATCTCTCTCCCTGCGGCTAACCGGTCAACCAACATCTTGAACACCCGAGGCTTTTCTGTTTCATCACCAATGCTTTCCTCACGATCGCTAGGAGAACAAGCCGACCTTGCCGTGATCAAGTGAATACCGATGCTTGAGGCATGGTTTCTACATGCTTGAGTTAATTGACCTAACCGGGCTTTCCGATCAAACCATGCAATTGGTACCCCAACTTCAAGGGAAAGAGCATCCAACTTCACACAAGGTATCCCCTCTTCGACCTTGCCGAGACAAATACACTTGAGGAAGCTAAGCTGACAAGTCAAATCAAGCTACAAAGTAGTAGCCTCTCTCTTCTTTTGGTGACAAGAAGCATTGTATTAAAGTATAGACGGAATTCAGTAAGAAAATAACGCAACTTTTAACAAAAGTTTGATCGAGAAATCAATGTTTTCTTGAAGTTCACGTATTTGAATTACACAATAGGAAAATCACAATTAACAACGAATATAATTCCTACGTTTCCGATTTGGAATTATTGATGATTAAACCTTAGGTCAAATTCTAGAATTATTTCTCAATCTCATCTAGAATACAAAGGGAATTAAATGGTGATCAAGCATTCAATTCTATTACGCACAAGTTTAATCAATAAAACATGGATCAAGAACAATCAATAATTAATCAAGAAATCCATAAAACTAAGTAGAGAAAAATAAATCAATTCATTCAATATTCAAAAATAAGAGACACTTACTAAGAATAAATCTTAGATTGAGCGTTGATTTCACCCTCAATCCTTCACCCCGATGCGAAATTACAAAGAAATCAACTAATAATAATATATCTAGGGTTTGGAAAAGAGAAAATATGAATTGGGGATGGAAAATACGCCCAAAACGGGCTTTAAATAACAATATTCGCAACCCAAAATCGCGCTCAGCGACCGCTAAGTAGCCAGGGGCCGCTGCTAGCTATCAACTGTTGTCCTCATGCGCGCAACGATTTTGTTTCCGCCCGTTCTCCCTCGTTTGAAATCCAATTTTGGATCCGTTTGCAGCTACGGACTCCTATCGAGATGAACTTTAATCCTATGCTATTCATGCTTCATCGTTATATCTTCATTTCGCACCAATTTCCAGATCAAAAAACTTACATGCAATTACGGAGACCCGACGTAAAAACAAACCAAAATGTAACAAAAAATGAACCTAAAGCAATTAAAAGATACTCGAAAAGTCGTGTAAAAACATGAGAAAAACATACCAAACAAGACGTCCCACTAAACTTGACACACTCTAAAAATAGCAAAAGTCATCTCTTACAAAGGGTGTGGAATCTACCACATTTTATAACTTTTACACTAGTTTATGCATTATCCTTAATAACCATGTCGAAAAAAAGTGTCAAGTTTAGTGAGACGCATGGAGTATAAATTTGTAGAAGAGATATGAGAATTTTTTTTCGCTAGAGTCTCTAAACTTGATGTGTTTAAAGAAATCGAAATTGTCGGAATTGAATTTTAATTGATAGTTTTGGGAATCGTAAAATATGTTTGATGGTTCAATTCCAAATTGTAACTGTGTAAAGAACTATTTAATTACGATTTAAAAAATACGAGACTATGAACTGGAAGTTCGGATTGTAACTGTCGATTTGGAACTATATCATCAACTTTGTTTACCTACATTAATTTATTTCTCATATTATAAATAGTACTTTCTTTTTATGATTTATTATACGTTAAAATTTATAAATACATTAATAAATAAATAAAATAAAAATTACTTTAAAATTCGAAGTTGAAAATTAATGATACTTTATATGTTCATATAATGATAAAATAATATTTTGTTTTTATGTTGTACACTACAAAAAAGAATTATTTTAGCAACGGAATTTTTCCGTTACTAAAACAATAAATTTCGTTACTAAAACGTTTAGTAACGGATTTGTAACGGATTTATCCGTAGTAATATTAATGGTTGCTAAAAAATTTAACAACGGAATATATTCCGTTACTATATATAACAACGGAATTGTAACGGAATTTTCGTTTCTAAAATGATTTATTCTATTTTAGTAACATAATTGTAACGGAAAATTCCGTTACTAAATTTTTAATAACGGATAATTTCGTCATTAATTCCGTTACTAAAATTTTACAAAAATTCCGTAACAATTCCGTTGTCGATCCGTTAAAATTTAGAAACGGAAAATTTTTCCGTCACTATTCCGTTGCTATATAATGCATTTTTTGTAGTGGTAATCGTTATAGTTTTAAAATTAACAAATGAAATGACATTGCAAATCTCAAAAACTAAATGATGGCATGCACTAATATGTAATAAAAATAATTCAAAATATAAAAATTTCAAATATATTACTCCCTCCGTTCACCAAAATGGTTTACATTTTGCCCATTTATAGCAATGGGACCCACCACTCACTATACACAACTCAATTTAAAATAATATTTGAAGTGAGACTCAAGCTCCACTAACTACATATTTCTATTAAAGTCAAAACAAGTTATTAAAATCTGTACCCGGTCAAATTGTAAACCAATTTGGTGGACCGTGGTAGTACTATATATTGATGTTTAGATGATTCAAAATTGTAAGTGACGATTTGGAATCGTAATCAGAATTTTGATAATACTCTTTGTATTTGATGATACTGATATACAATATGATACATTTGATATTGTTTGATACATTTTATGTATTTGTATGATATTCGATTTATATTACATACGGATTCGAATTTTAATTTGATTTATTGTTGATTTAAAATCATCATTGAATGTGAATTAGAATTGAAATGATTGTTGTGACGGGTTACATGTTACAGATAATATAAATACAAAAAAAAAATAAAAAAAAATAAAAATCTAACGACAGATTCACAATCCGTTGTTAGGTCAACGATTAACGACGGAATGATGTCCGTCGTCAAGCCATCGTCGTTCCTCCGGCGACATTGACGGCCGCAAGGAGAATTTGATGACATAATTTAAAGTTCGTCGTTATAATATAACGATGGACTTTAAATTCCATCGTGGGATGGACTAACGATGAACGAAATATAGACAAAAAATATTCATCGTCTGTCTGTCGTTAGCCTTCACAAACTTCGGATTTTCATGGTCTAATGACGGAAAAATCTATGCCAGTTTCAATTTTTTTTGTTGTGTATACCCGATTCAGTTTCAACTATCGTGACTATGATTCGGTTTCGATCTTAATTTGCGTGAGGTACATATTAAGGGTACGTGCACTTTGTTTCAGTTTCAATGGATTGATTGGCTTAACGCAGACTCATACAAATAGGTGGGAGTATATCTAAGCGTTAAGTTAAGCCATCAGAAAGCCGGAAGGCATTTGGTGGCCCGTCAGGAAGAAAGGTTGGTTGCCCGGCTACTAAGTCGCAACCCCTGCTCTCTTTCTTCTCTTAGCAAAGTAGGTTCAAATTTTGAAATTGTGAATACCTCTACTCTAAACACAAATGACAGAGAATATATATTTTTTTCTCTTTCAATATAAAAACATTATTTTAAGATATAAATAAATCGAAGGACTATACAACTAAAAATGTATATGGTACTAATGAGAATAGATTTAAGTTAAGATTGACTGGTAGTCTTAGATATAACTTCCTTTAATGGTTAGATCATGAGTACTTAAAATCAATCAATAAAATTAAAACTCATACTCCATTCGTCTTAATATTCTTAGCACCGTTTAATCAAAACTATGAGTGTTTTATTAACTTTTGAGGCAAAGAATAGTAAGACAAAAGAAGTATATGTTATGATAGTTTGAGTAAGTCTAACAAAAACTTATAATGTTGTTTCAACCATAGTTGTTGGGATTCACTTTTTTCTAACATTTTATAATATTTCAATCGATGCATTTAATCAAGAATGGATTGGTGCAATTGTTGGGGTCCCTGTTAGAGTAGGTGTGGTGTATAAGAGGGGGGGGGGGGGGGGGGGGGGAAACAACACAACACTACAATTTTTTCACGCATTCTGTTAGAACATAAGGTTGAGACAACTTATGTGTTGGACAGAAGACTGTGAAGTGTGACATATGATTTGTCCAAGTTGGGTTCTCGACATAGAGTGTAAGTGATCTATCTATGGAGCAGAAAGACTAGCAGCTAGCTTGGAGCACACTAGACGATCTGTCCAAACACAAATCGTGTGCGGAAGCTGTGTGTATGTTGTTCTGCTCTACACTTAGAAAATATTTTTTTAACACCGAGTATTCTTTAAGAGATTGATTCAAATGCACAGCTCGCAGATTGTGATCTGCTCGTTGGTGAGTGATAAACAGAGAATCAAAACAATGCAATGCAAAATATAAAAGAACACATAATATTTAACGTGGTTCGGGAAACTCACTTACGTCCACGATCGATCAAGCTAAACCTTGGATTCATTCCTCACTTATTTATCCTCGTTGAGTACGAGCTCACTCTCGCTTATTTATACTCGTTGAATACGAGATTACAACTCACTAATTTAAACTCGCTGAGTACGAGATCAGGTTCGAGTTAATATTCATATTTCCTTCAAAGTTTTGGGGATATGAAGGATATTAGAACTATGGTTATGAAAGCTCTAAGCTATTGTAAGTTCTAATGGGTTACTCCAGATAGGTGTTTAAATCTCTCTAAATTACAACATTTATGGATATGTATGAGAACTAATCTAGTGTTGAATATCTTTGAAAAACTGGAGAGATTTTGTGTAATTACATGAATGTTCGAACACCTTCTTGGTAGAGTTGGCTGAAGTATATATAGGCTAATTTGAATTCTAGACGTTGAGAGTCATTGCAGCTTTTGCAGATAGCATTAAATTCTCTTTTGACAGGCTGCTAACTGTACTTCTGGCTGTTAGAGTTTGTCCTTCGTGTCATCTGACGTGACATTGACTTGTTAGCTTTGATCCATTTAGGTAGACCTGTAGCTTCCTCCAAGCTGTCTTAAGCAGCTTGTGTGATGGTCTGTTGGTGGGCATAAGGTCTTTAATAAACCTTGAGATGTCTCCTCGCGATACTCTCGTGTTCTGCTTTTAGATAGCCTTTTGAGCTGTGGGCTGCTGGTCTTCTGTTGAAATCACGTTCTGCTCTTCTATCCTTCGTTCAGTCCGTGGGTCTCTTGTGAAATGGCCTAGTCTTCTAGGTGTGCATGATCTGTTCTAGTAGAGAACTATTTTGCTTCATCTCGTTCTGTGTAGATCATGTGTTCTCTCCATTTGTGCTTCCGTGCTGTGAATGCTCCTAAAACTAAGTTTAGATATAACACAGATTAAGTCTTATAGACAGATCATTACTTGCATTATATCTTTACATTTTGACTTAGTCTTTTACAGCATCATGATCATATGGCATATATCGTGACTCACGATCTATCTTTATAAATTGATCATATGCTCTAATACATAAATTAAATAAGATCAAGCTCTATATGATATGTTATTATATCATTAACCTATCTTTACATGTTAGCTGATCTGCTATGAAGAACACAAAAGACTACTTATGGACACGATCTGTGCCTTTTACATTTAGTCTTCTGCAAAGTCTAACTATACTAGACACTAAAATAGTAAATCCTAAGCATCACATAACAATGAATACGCACACAGAATGAATCAAACATCTCAACACAATAATGGTTTCGCAAGCATCATCAAAACCAAACTAACAACTTTAGCAACATCAAAAAGGTTTCTAACAACAATATATAATTTTTTTGTCGTACTTATACCATTATAAGAATTTTTTGGTATGCAGTTTTTTCAGATCATTACCGTATTGAATATTTCAATATATCAAAAATTCGATATCTAAAAATTAATATCGATACCGCACCGACTTTTTAATATATCGTACTAAAATTGAATATACTGATATACAAAAATTCGATATAGTATACCAAAATACCACAATTCATAACAAAAATTATACCGAACAATCATGAATAAATTTATGTTTTTAATAATTACATACAAATTAAAATTATACCGAACAATCATAAATAAATTTATGTTTTTAATAATTACATACAAATTAAACAATTACAAAAATATTATGAAAATCTCGACATTTTAACTTTTACCCCTGGTTTGGAAGAGGTTAGTTGGAATAATTTGTTTGGTGTTTTTATAATTAGGGAAAAAACAAATATACAATGAAAGATACATATAACTTGCAATATGCATGTATTTAGCAGCTATAATTAATTGTCATCGTTCTTAAGAAATAGGGTTAATTTCTTTACGATTTACATACTTTTAATAAATTTTGATTTCGTCATGAATTTTTAATTTAGTTAATATATATATATATATTTTTTAAAAAATTGATTTTTTTCATGAATTTTCAATTTGACTATGAATACATAAATTTGCAGTTTTTTTCTTATTTTTCTCATAAGGAACTTATTCTATCAAAATTAAACTGATTCAAAATATAATATTTTCATTTTTACACTATCACCTAATAATTTTATTTATTTATATTTTCACTCACACTTTATTTAATTACAAAATTATATAAATAATGTGATTTAAAAAAAATAGGTATCTTATTTACGGATTCGGAAAGTAGCACATAAGCTCATAATATAGACACTACTATGACGGATAATTCTATATGACAATATTTTGTTAAAATTACTCCTCAACGTTTATAGGTTAATGCAATTAGGCCCTCAATTTCTAACGGCCGACCATCTCCGTTAAAGGCTTTCATAGGTATTTTGTCGAACATCTTGCAAACATTACTTTGTATGTAAGATGCATTTCATATTTATAATTTTGAGAATTAAATTAATTAAACTACATTATGGCATACTTCAACTATCTAGTTCGAGCTGAGAGGAGGAAAATGAATAAAGTAATACATAGAAATGGATGGCGAACTAGAAAGCAACCCGTGAACAAGGAGTAATCGACTTTTGTGGAAATTAGCAGAGTAGAACAAAAGTCAATAATAATTATAGCAAAATAGGTTGGTTATCTAATGTATGAGGCACATATTCATCAACAATACTATTTCTATATTAGTTTGCATATATTATATTAATCATTCAAAAATTCTTAGTAGACTCCAAAATGATATTAGATTAGTAAAGTAAGATAAAGTAAACCACCATATTTTCATTGATATGAATTATATTGTTTTAGCACCTAAGAATTGGTTGCTAAATGTAACGCGTGCCTCAAATTGCCGTTGTTGCGTTAGTGCATTAATGCAATAACAACCCTATAATTATTTATTACTACTCTTATCACTTTTTATCGCCATTAAATATGTTATCTGAATTTTTTCTTGTAAAACATATTAACGCTGCAAGATGTTTGATAAAATACTTGTGAGATGAAGTATAACAAATGAGAGATCTGATTACAATAATTTATAAAATTACCGGCGGTAAGAGTGTATGCCATAGGGTTTACTTGCTACTTTTTCAGAATTAAGAAAGCAGTACCAAATATAAATATAAATCCAAAGGTAATAGACAAATGTTAATGATATCATCTTCAAAAACTCCGAGCATCCAATGCAAAATTTCCAGTTACTCTTGATTTACGAGTTCCCCAAAACGCCCTCAGTCAACATCAGAAGTCAACTTTCACGAAAACGAACACTGTGACCTACCTACAAACCCATTTATGTCATTTTCTTAATTAGCAGAGCGACCCACCCCACCTCCATCCTCCAACAAAATTCCAGTCACTACCTTTCCGAATAGGAATTTCACCACCCTCAGCGCACGTTAGCTGTTCCCCGCAATCATTACGCCTGCCTCAAACCCATGCATTTATACCTCTCTGCTTAACCTACGCATCCTTTACCACTCCCATTAATTGGATCTGCAGCTATACTTCTACCTATACATACACCACTCCTATATATCTCTCCCCCTGATCCGCCATTGCTACTTTGTCACTTTCTCGCTTTCTCTACACTCCTTCTGGAATTCGTCGTATGTCATATTACCGGAATCTTCGCCCGATCGATCTCCGGTTGGGTACGGCGGAGCTCCGGCAATCCAAAGAATTACTGTTCCGGCGATCGAAACCGATTCTCGCGGTTTTGCTGATTGAAGCATGAATCCTCTGTGCTGCATTGCGCCAGTGTCGGTCCAGAAGGATACAGCTGTGGTGAAGTCCCAAACCCTAAGTCAGGAGCTAGTGGTTGATGGAAACTGCGGTGACGAGAGTGTTGGTTTGAACAACACCAGCAACAATGTAATTCTGCGCCCGGTCAGTTTCAACTCGAGGAGGAGCTTGTCTAACAATGGCGGCGCTGCGGTAGGCGATCTGCAGGCGGAGAAGGGCGATGAGAGTGACGAGATTAAGAGCGTGACTGGCATTCTGTACAAATGGGTGAATTACGGCAAGGGATGGAGGGAGAGGTGGTTTATGTTGGAGGATGGGGTGCTCTCCTATTACAAGGTGCACGGGCCCGATAAAATTATCGTGGGCTCGGGCCGGGAGAAAGGGGTGAGAGTGATTGGGCAGGAAAGTTGGAGGTATATGAGGAAGGGTAGTAGTGGAAATGGGAGTGGAAGCGGGAATGCCAGTGGGAATGCTCTTAGAGTTAATGCGTTTGGGTCGGGGAAGCAGTGGAAGCCATTTGGGGAGATACATTTGAAGGTCAGTTTATTTCTTTGTTTTTTTCTTTCAATGATTTTACCGTAATTGCTTTGATTTAGTCATTGTAATGCCGTTGAAGTAATGTATGTTCTTCTAGCAAAGAGATATATCAAATGAAGGTTAACGCTCTAACCTGCATTTGGGAACAACTTGTTATATAGTAGGTTATAGGTGGATACGGTTTGATTGTTAATTACAGCTATTGGTTTTGGTTAAGAAAAAGCAGGATCTATCGACTAAAATGTGGTCACTGACGATTAATGGTTAATGCAATTGATGTACTAAAGCTAAGTAGGAAAATGAAGATTTTATTGTCAGATTCTGCTATTTTGCTCTCTCTGCTTTAATAAGTTTTGAAGTAACAGATTGGGAGTTTGGGACAAATTCTTTCATGCTCTGTCAGCTTTTAGTGGAACTTGTTGAAAATTTTGGGATGAAGAAGTGCTGAATTGAAATTTATGGTTCCTTTTTTTATATGTAACTAATAAATATATTAATGCAACCTCAGTAAATTATCCAAAGTATGAATATACTGGAAAAATGGGAACGGATTCATGAACTGAGGGATAATAATAAGCATTTGTGATCTGTTATTTTAGTAACGCAGACTATGTTTTCCTTCATTGTTTTTATCGACAATGGAAATGTCGGCAGTAGAGCTTAATACCACTTTTTTTTGTCTTCAGAGTTGTTGCTTTCTAAGCTTATTATGATATGAACTTGTCATATGAAGATATTTGAATCCTTAGGGGCATTAATGCTTGAAACATTAAAGCTTCCCTAATATTGTACTTCAACTTTTTGACCATTTAACACCAAACAAATATGTCGAACAGGTGTCTTCTGTTCGGGCTAGCAAGTCAGATGACAAAAGACTTTCAATATTCACTGGAACAAAAACTCTCCACTTGCGTTGCCAATCCAAAGAGGACAGAGCTTCATGGATTGAAGCTCTTCTGGTTGCTAAAGATAAATTCCCCAGGCTATTGACAAGCAACGACTTGGCACCTTCTGAGGATTTTGTTGTTACAACGGAGAAGTTAAGATCACGTTTATTGCAGGAGGGCATTGTTGAGAATGTGATAAAGGATTGTGAATCGATAATGCTAGGTGAACTTGCTGAGATGCAGAATCAATTGAAGAGTCTTCAACTTAAGCACATTTTGCTGCTTGACACATTAAGAAGACTGGAGGTTTACATTTCATATTTTTTTCTTCTGAAGAAATTCTGCTTGGTATTGAGATTGTAATATCCTATGCTAGTCATTGGGTTCGTCCCTACTTTCGTGTAGATAACTCCTATAATATTGTGTCAGAAGGCACTTTAATGTGATGTAGATTATGTGTGCTTTGAATCTCCAAACACTAAAAGTGGAGAATGAAAAGTACTATAGGGAAAGTATACCCCTAACCCAATCAACCATGTTTATTTTCATGCCCAATCCCCGTCTCGGAAGCCATTCTGCCAAGCATCCTCCTCACTTTCTTCCTCATTAGATCTCATGGATCATCTAAGAATTTTGATCAGTTATTTTGTTCTGCAGACAGAGAAGATTGAACTGGAAACAACTGTAGTTGATGAAACAAAGGGGCGAGACTCTTGCTGTGAACGAGGAAATAGAAGATTTAGTGGTCAGTGTAATTTTCTGCTTATATAATTGTTTAATTAAAAGATAATGAACCTTATGTGTTCTTTTTCCAATCAATAGTATTTGTGGAATACTTAATTCACCTAATTTTTTTTTTGAAACTCTTATAGATTTCTATTCAGTCATGTCTGAAGGCAGTGCTAGCGACTCAGATGGAGATAATGAGAGTCAATATGGAGTAGACATTGAAACAGATGATGATGATGGGACTTTTTTTGACACAAATGACTTTTTGTCTGCCGAGTCACTGAGGAGTGCTTCCTATCGTAGTAGAGATAATCCAATATACAATCAGAGCCCCTGGGCTTGTGAAAATGATTCTTCCTTTTCTGGTCATTTAAGAGAAACTGGTATTGGAGTAAAGGCAATTGAGTTTCCTTTTGTCAAAAGAAGGAGTAGTTTACCAGAACCAAAGGAGAAAGAGAAGCCGGTTGGCCTATGGTCGATCATTAAGGATAACATTGGCAAGGATTTGTCTGGTGTTTGCCTTCCTGTGTACTTTAATGAGCCTCTGTCTTCGCTGCAAAAATGCTTTGAAGATTTGGAGTACTCGTATCTTGTTGATCGAGCTCTGGAATGGGGGAAACAGGTATGCTCTTTATATTCTTACTTCAAATTGAAAGAGGGGGGGATTCTCTCTGTATTGTCTCATATTGTGCTACCTTCTATTGCGTCTTGGACCATCTTAGTAATTTATGGTCTTCGGATATTGTAAAAGTTTTCATAATTTGTGACTAAGATTTGTAGAATCAATGAAGTTGTGTATTGTTTTTTCTTAATATCTTAAGATATTTGATGGAACAATCAAGAAACATTGTAAACTAATTACATCCAAGTCAGTTGTATAGCAATATTTTGTGATGATAGAACTTGCTGCTTAATATTCACAAACCTACTGAGCAATATGTTAGGACCTGACATCATATATCCTGCACCAGTTTTGTCATTTCTCATCATTATTTTGTAATTAAAAGTCATGTCTATCTGGTTCCTATAGTTGACCACACTAGACTTGATTTGTTTAAGTTAGAATCCACTTTATTCAAACGATAGATGCTTCGAGTTATATTGAATTTGCATTTTGCTTCTGCAGGGAAATGATTTGATGAGAATTCTAAACGTAGCAGCTTTTGCAGTGTCTGGTTATGCATCGACAGAAGGCCGCCAATGCAAACCCTTTAATCCTCTCCTCGGAGAAACCTATGAAGCCGACTATCCGGATAAGGGTCTACGATTCTTCTCTGAAAAGGTTAAACTTCATATAAATAATTTTCTTTTAGACTTCTGCTATCTCCTATTAACTCAAATCTCCTAAATGAGGCTAAGTTGCATTTTCTATGCTTTCATTTATATTACTCCCTCCGTCCCACCTCAATTGTCCCATTTGCTTTTGGCTCGCATACCAATACTCACTTTATTTCTTTCTCAACTACTTCCCATTACTTTCCACCTACTTTATTACTCTCACAACTTTTATCCAAAAAAGGAAATGAGACAATTCAAATGGGACACCCCAAAATGGAAAACGGGACAATTGAGCCGGGACGGAGGGAGTATTAAACAATAAAGGGTATTGTATTTGGAGTTTAGGCCAATGCTTTCTTTTCATTTTTTCAGGTTAGCCATCATCCAATGATTGTTGCATGTCACTGTGAAGGTAGAGGGTGGAAATTTTGGGCAGATTCTAATCTCAAAGGCAAGTTCTGGGGCCGTTCCATCCAGCTCGATCCTGTGGGAGTTCTCACCCTTCAGTTTGAAGATGGAGAGACATTTCAGTGGAGCAAGGTCACTACTTCTATATATAACATTATTATTGGTAAGATTTATTGTGATCACTATGGCACCATGCGCATAAAAGGCAGTGGTACTTACTCTTGCAAACTCAAATTCAAGGAGCAGTCTATCATAGACCGGAACCCGCATCAGGTGATTTTCTATTTATTTCAAACCAATTTAGATAAACTTTTGAAGCCAAATCATTGAATCCCCATCATCCACAATCAATTGAAATAGGAGAAACAAAATTATATTTCGATTCTAGAAATATCATAATTTACCATTTATTGGTCAAAAGATGGTGTTATTATTTTATTGACCATCTTGCATGATATTGTGACCAAAGTCAATATATCAGGTCTTGGACCATTTATATCTTTGTATTTGTTTTACCACATTATAGTTTTTGACTTTTTGGTATATCTATCTCTGATTGCCTGTAAAAGATGTTACATCAGAAATATTATATTGTCAAATATAGGTCCATGGGATTGTGCAAGATAATAGGACTGGGGAGAAAGTCGCAGTTCTAATAGGGAAATGGGACGAAGCAATGTATTATGTGATGGGAGACCCAAGTACAAAGCCAAAGGGATATGACCCTATGACAGAAGCTGTTTTACTATGGGAAAGAGATAAATCCATTACCACGACGAGATATAATCTCACACCATTTGCAATATCTTTAAATGAATTGACACCTGGTTTAAGGGACAAGCTTCCACCAACAGACTCTAGATTGAGACCCGACCAAAGGCATTTGGAAAATGGAGAATATGAATTGGCAAATGCTGAGAAGCTGAGGCTTGAACAGTTGCAGAGACAGGTATGTACATTTTTCTGTTCTGGCATTATTGGACGATTGGACACGTACTTGCAGTGTCTTTTTCATTCAAGAACTGAGCCAAATAGTTGTACTTTCTGGTGACACATGTTGCTTTTACTTTTTACTTTCTCCCCTGTTAAGCAAATCAATTCTCTACATCAATCTGAATGGGTCCACTTGCTGAATCCACAACTTATTCAATCACATAATGAAGTCTCTATATGCACATCTCTCATGACTACATGCCTTTTGAGCTTCTGTAGATGTGATGCAAGAGTAGACTTGTTTATGGTGCAGGCAAGGAAGTTGCAGGATAGAGGGTGGCAACCACGATGGTTCGGGAAGGACGAGGATGGTTGTTATGTTTACACAGGAGGATACTGGGAAGCTAGGGAGAAACACGAGTGGGCTGGAATCCCCGATGTATTTGCGCAGCCATGTGATATTCATATACCAGTTGGTGGAGCGGAGTTAGCTGATTTTCAGCCCTAGACGGGTGATATCCCCAATTTTACGGGGTCATGAATCATATTATCCTGCCACAAATTTTGAATATGCCCAATTGAGGTAGGAATCGGTTTGGCTGTTTAATAAGGCAGCCCATATGTATCTTCTGTAAATGTTTGCTAGCAAAAGACACGGGATGGTGAAATTTGTATATGTACGTCTTGATACAATGACTGTACCCACTTCAGAGTGAGCAAAACCATAGGCCAATTTGGTCATGCATCTTAAAGGCTATTGCTGTTAGACACAACAAATAGTTTTGTATCTCGTGTCCAAAATCAGATTTCGACATGAACTCGTGGATTTTAAGGCAATCTGTCCTATTTGCATAGTACAAATCCGATATGCAACCAGATTCTAATGTGCTTGAGAGATGAATGAAGTATCAGGATTCTAGAAATCAATTTTAACAAAGTCTAATCGTCGTCCAGGAAATTCATTTATAAACTATTAAGAGTACACTCGTTATGGATGACATAATCTTCGCACTAACCTTGTGCTGGCCAGACCTCAAATCAAATCCCATTTCATGGTTGGATTGATAACCTTCGTTACAAAAGTGAATTGCCTTGAGTTCATACTGGAATCTAAAGGCAGTTTGCTTTGCCTTTCTTTGTTTCTGGCAATAGGAATTTTACTTTCTACCTTTTCATCGTCCTGCTCTTTAAACTCGAAATAAAGCATGGAGAGAAGAGAAAGGTAATCAGCAACGAAGTAGCCTCGACATCGTGAAGTGTGAATTTCTCAAAATGTATACAACTTTTAGGCTTAATTCTTCTTCTAATGATTGATTTAACCTCTAATAAAAAAGATACACCTCTCCCCTTCTTCAAACTCCGATATCTATGACCAATAGAACAAGATATGTGTTGTCAGACAATGAAATAACGATTGAAGGAACTTTTTGTGAGACTTTATTTACACTCAGGACAAGGCGATTAACAATTGTTTAGCAATGAGAAGCTCAGAAACAAGCTCTATTTGGTTTGTCGAGAGGACGGGGTGTAAGAAGTCATCCTCAAAGACGAACCCGTGCATGTGCGAAGTGGGCCTAGTCCAGCCAATGTAATAAGAGTACACTTTTCATATAGACATAATATTAGTATGATTTAGAAGATGTTTTTTCTAAATTCGAATTAAAGTAAGTTGGTGCTCCTAACAAAAATGTGTTTTCCTAAAATACCTAAAGTAGTTGAATCATATATCTTGAAAAAAAACAGAACTTAATAAATATTTAATTTAATCCTCTTAACCCCAAAACATGTAAGAATTGAAAGATGAAAAAAAGCAAAGAACGGAATATGTAAAACAGTACCATTCATACTCTAATTTGATCCAACCAAAAAAGTAGAAAAATTGGTTATGATACATAAAAGGATCTCAACAAATAAAAAATTCCAAGAAACTTTCCATTGGGCAACCTCTACTTCTAGTCTAGATCTGGAAGAAAATGTAATAATACATAAAACACAAACCAAGAATGTAGGAGTCCACATCATTTCCATGCTTTCCTTCCACGGAATTGTTTGCCAGCACTTTTTTGTTTTATCTTCTTCATTTGGCGATTTCTTGCTATCTTTGCCTTTTTTGCAGCAATCGGCATAATCTTTTTGTGTTCCTTCTGCTGATTACTTGAACCACCAGTCTGTCCAACAACGAAGTGTAAGAATGTAAATAACACTGGAACCATATATAATACCAAATGCAATGCCATATTGAGACATTACTATTCGTACAAAGCAAACCCAACTCGTACTCTACTCTACATGGTTCGAACCAAGCATAGTAGAGGCCTACCTTTTTCTTTTTTATAGAGGCCCTGGCCTGATATTTCCCTCTACTTTCCCTTTCTTCTCTCATCACTGCACGTTTTTCTTCCTTCGTTAGCTTCACCTTTATGTGTGCCTGGCGTGCAGTAGCAAAATGCATTAGATTGTATTCATTAAATAAAACAAGACCAATCAAGAACTGACAATATAAAGCTGACACTACATTAAAAGAAACATTAATTGTGTTTGAATTTCATTTGACTTGGAGATTCTAACCAGACTGCCATTTCTCATTGCACTTCTCTTTTCTTATCAAGGCACTTGAATTAAAGATCATGTGCCAACAATGATGGCAAGGAAAAATACTGAATAGGACTAGGAGAGCTCACCTCAAGTGTAACAGCATCTACCCTCTTGTTGGTAAGTTGATCTGAACTTGGAAGCTTAAAACCGTGCTGGGTCAACATATTCCTCGCATCCTTCTTAGCCTAATAATCAAAGTCAATGACATGTCACTTACGTGTAGAAAAGGATGATCCGTTGGAACAAATCCAGAAAAATAGACAATCAATGTTTAATGCCTCCATTCAGCATTAAGAAGCACACACCTTCAGCTCTTTAATTCTTTGGAAGTCCTCATTAGAAAGAATTCCATCATTTGTAGCTAAAGTGATGTCCTCAGTTGTTCCTGCTAATTTCTTCAAAGCACGAAGACTATTATTGGCAGCATTAATCTGTCCCTCAAAATCAGAGAACTTCCTTTTCTTTTCTTTTGATTTATTGTTAACAACATCAGCATCTTTGCCATTACTATTATCAGTTTCAGGTAAATTGGCTTCCATGTAATCATCATCAGAATTTTCTTCACTCTCATCTTCATCACCTATTTCATCTCCATCCGAGATTTCATCTTCTTCTCCACTTCCATCACTACCATCATCCAATTCGTGATCAGAATCGCTCGACCCCCCACTGCCACTGTCTCCTCTTCCATGCTCTTCAACAAGATCATCTTCTTGACTTTCATGTGCTGTAGACTGATCATCGGTCTCCTCATTGATGTCCTCATCACTACTCCCGTGGTCTTCTTGTTCTAATAGCTCAACGCCTGGGATATTGCTCTCCACATGGACCTCACCAAAGGCTTTAGGTCTGGCCTTTATTTCAGTAGGCCTTCCTCTGTCCTTCTTGACTAACAATGATGGGCAAATCTGCAATAAATCCCAACAGAGTGTAAGTAATTTTCTAATAAGGTGCTTACTTGCATAAATACAAACAACAGAGAAAAAGACCTCTCTGAACAGCGAAAGAAGTGAACGAGCAGCAGAAGAAACTGCTTTCTCATGCGACTTTCTATATAAAACAAGGTCCTGGAGTAGTTCTTCAGTCATCAACTAAAAAGAGAAGACAAAACAGATACATATTCAATCTCTGTGAATAACAAGGGAAGAAAAGGTCAAGAACAAAGTTTAAAAATATATTGGAATTTACCAAAGGCATGCGGAGACATATTTCGCGAACTGTATTCAACCCAACAGTGATGGACTGGAAACAGAAAAAATAAATATATTTTAAGATGATCATGATACAACAATAAGACGAAACTTTTAGAAAGGCACAATAGTACCTCGGGACGTGATTTATCATGTACAAATTGGTTCACTATTTGCTTAAACAATGGTTCAACTGCATCAGGTGGAACCTAGTTTAAAAAATCCAAAATGCATCAACAAGAATATCAATCAAAAACAAGAAACATAATCATATCCCAAGAACATAAACCACAGAAAGTTGTATAACATGAACATGACCAAATAAAGGTTACCATATCGTGGCAGGCTTGGACAGCTGTTGCAAGTAAAGTTGTGACATCTCGTTGATGTGGCTACAATGTATACAAGTAGTCTTGGATAAATATTGGGACGAATAGCCTCCTCAAGTTAGTACTTAGTAGAGCCGCTAGCATTAGTATTACCTGGACATATCTTTGAATATATGGGTAGAAATTCAGCAAAATCAGGTGGTAGAGTCCAACTGTTCGGGAAATTACTTTAAGCATCATCACTTTAACCTGTGAGAAAACAAACAGAATATTGAACAGATGAGTAAAGGCTGTAAGCACATACTTTTCAAAAAGAAAGATGTGAAAGTAACACAATGAATAGCAATTACCTCAAACCTTTCATTGCTAGACTGCAAGCGAGAAAATAGCTTCTCGGCAAATCCCTGTAAGCAACGTTTGAGTCTCCCAATCACATCAAGCACAATATATTGAATAAGAAACAAAACAAATTATTAGCCAAACCTGTGCATCTTTCAAATGGTTTAGTGGTGAGCAGTAATTTGAATTACTTTTCTCAGATGATAAACGCTGCTGCTTCTTCATACTTCGAGCAATACGCTGCAGTTTCGCCTTCTTCTTCTTTTTGCTTGATGTTGTGCCTTTATGGTTTGCCTAAATTGTTTAAAGTAAATCTAAACCATAATATTTGGAATATATATACATAAATGCAGAAATAGTACGGATGGCCGACCCCTTAACAAATTATTCTAGAGAGTTAATTAAAAACTCAAGCACCTACCATATATATTACATTAAACAAATTTTGTAAAAAGCTATGAAGCTAAAAATGAAAATCAACAAAACATAGTCAAGTGCTATAGGATGAATCTCTAATACTATATATAATGTTATGATAACAGTAAGTTCTAGTAAACACCTGAAGCAATATGCCAAGACAAGAATATTGAAAGAATGAAATCCACCTTGTACATAGCTTCCTTGTTCAGTACGACTTGAGGCTGTGGGGTTAATGGGTCGTTGTCGCTGTCAGAATCATCAGAATTGTCATCCGCAATCTTCTCAAAATCAAGAAGAAATGACAAGGAAGCAATCATAATCCTGTGAAATTCAATAATATCCAACACAATTTAGATATCAACCATATTACAAACTTATGAAGCAGAAGAAAAAAAATCTAAATAACTACAACCTTGACGAAGGATGAAAACATGCCATACATATAGCATTTGCTGTCCTCTCATCAAACCAAACTTTCCTTCGATGGAGATCACACAGAGAAATTAGCGCTCGCTTAGCTTTTGCTTCTTCCTCTTGCTGATTTTCCAAAAAAATCCCATTTACAGTACATTTCAAAATTGAAAAGCAAAGGTTAGACTGTGAGAGAGTCAAACGTGTAAGAATATACCTGCAGCATTCCGAATAAAATGTTCTGGAGTGCCCTATTCTTGGGATCATTTTTATGTTTCTGGTTCATGCGTCTAATGCTTTGAATAACATGGGAAAATGCCAACTGTTGTAATGTTTTATCCCCCACTGTCTGGAGCTCCATGAATACCACGAGTGTCTCTGTTATATCTATGATCTGGAGGGCAAGAAACCAACACCAAAACGATTATGGGGCGAAAGATAAAGGAACTTAGAGAATGCTAGTTCTTCCTGGGAATACACACATAGAACCTTACCACATTTTTAGATTTTGCTGATCAACCAATTAAAATTTTCGACACTCCATACCAAAAAGGAAAACCGTAACTTCTACTATGCCCTGTATTTCATGGTACACACTGAAATTCACTACCTTGCCGTGTTATCAACAAATAAGGGTATGGTGAAGCTGGATCTGAATCATATGGTAAATGATTATGAGCGCTACAGGACATATTCTATGACTATAATCACATGTTAATGCTCTGAACTACATTTACCAAGTATCAGTTACAATTCTACAAGAGTTAAACTTGGAGCCTAATAATACATCTTCTCTCAGCCGAGCTTCAAAATCCTCTAAATCATTGTCATTTTGTCTTTCTAATTTGAATATTGGTGTTTTGTATCATACTGTAGAAGTTCAATCATTTTATGAATACAACCCTTGTTATTTGAAACAAACTCCACAGCTATCCACCATTCTACAAGTTTCTGTGATATCAATTAGGTATAAGATCAAATGATTATAAAAGTAAAACTGTAAAAGTAATGACCTATCAAACATAACAATACATTTTGACTCATTTCTGTAACTCTATAAATACCACTTCCCCTGCCTAAGCTTTTTGCTTCCAAATTTTTTTACTGGCAAATGGGTAGTTACTTGTTGTCCTCTTTTGCATATTCCATCGCTCATAAATTCATCAAAGAAATGAAAAGTGATAACCTCGAGTAGGTACCTCTGAGATAGATTGATGAAATGCAGAAACTATGGCAATTCAAATCATCGACTTAAATGAGTAGCACTGCTGATTCTAAGAATGTGTGGAGGCAAAGGTTCTACACTACACGTATGAGTATGATATGATCCAAGAAAAAAAATTATACCACAAAGTAACAGAAAACATCCCTCCAGAACAAAAATTGTACTGGGTAATGTTTACAATTGGCATGGCCGCAGGTGATAGGAAGAAATGTCTACAAGTGAAGCCTGAGAGTATGGATGAATCAAATTACGAGCAACAGAAATGCATGGGAGCATATGAATCAAAGTAAACCTTAAAAGGGTTCTTCAAAGTTCAAGAAAAACAAGTAAATGGACAGTGTATTCACTGTAATTTCACAAGAGGCATAAGAAAAACCTTCCCACAAAAAGTCTGGAAACACAACAAATCTTCTAGAACGTCTAGTTATAATAACAATCTTCAAAAGCCAAAACATGCATGGCTCATACTGTCTCTCGTATACTGAATGATAATATCCCTTATTCGAATATGCATTTCAACTATCATAAACTTAATACTTATGCAGAATGAAGAATGAAGAAACAGTGGAAACCATTACCTTTCGATTGACCAAAAGAATCAGCGCTTGCGTCACTTGCACCCTCAGGCCCGAAAGCAAATTCCTGGCTGAAGATTCCAGAAACCGTACCAATTCAGTAGGAAATTGAGCCAGCTCTTCTGGGTAGAAAGGTGTAACATGGGCCAAAAACATAGTCCTATCACCCAAGTCCTTGGCGACGGTGGTGTCGGAGGCGATTCCATTCGTAGAAGTGAAATTCAATGCGGATTGCCGCTGAAAGAGCGCGAGAGAAGTTTTAAATTGATTGTAAACATGCAACAGCTCCGAAGTATACCCTTCAGGATCAACTTTCATAATGGATTGTAGGGTAGTGAGGTTGAGGTTTTCTGAGGTCCGACCGGAAGCAGATATGTGTAGCGACGCCATGGCAGACTTCGGAGTGATAGGGCGACAGAGAAAGAGCGAAAGAACGAGAACGGAGACTGCAGTGATATTTTTCAAGTTTTAATTTCATATTTAATACATTAATTATTTATTAGGGTTCAACCAACTAATGAAAGCCCACTTCACATTTAAGGCCCATCACTTTTCCACAACTAAAGCCCAAACAAAAACACTAAATAATCTCCCAATTGCTTTGCCACTAATTGCTCTATATCAACTTTGCTTGTATTTATTTTATTTGCTTTCTGGCTAAATTGAATTCTAGCTTGCCTACTATTTTCTTCTTCCTTTTCAATATTGTTTTTAAATTAATGGCAACATATAAATCATAAGAATTATGTCACGTTTTATTTTGCATGCTATAATTCTATGTTTAATGTGGTGTGACGTTGTCAAATAAGAGTTTACCTATCAAACAAAAAATGAAGCCACAAAATTTAAATATGAATGATATCATATCATAATAACAAGTAGCTGAAATTTATATATCGCTATTGTAAAAAATTATCTTCCATTACAATTTTTGGCTATTTCCCTTTCCCTTGTAAAATTGAGAAAAAAGGTTTGGGCTCTAAGATTTAAGAAAGAGCCATCGTTTCGTTTCAGCAGAAAAGTTGAAATACAGTAACTCAGCATCTTCTTCATGTTTGGAAGCAAAAAAGCATGGGACTTCAAATCTTTCCCCCAAATTCTGTAATTTCAACTCTCAAAAATGGGTTTATCCCATTCCCGAATACGTACCAGGTCGGTCTATTTCTCTTAACTCCCCTTATTCCTCGTATCTTGTTAATCTTCTCAGAGAATGCTAATTTGGTTTTTGTTGAGCTTTGCTTTATTCATATTTGAGGTTCCTCATAATACATCTTTAAACAGAGAACCAGAGAGATAACAAAAAGAAAAAGAGACTTCGATGCCATAAACCCTTTTTCTTTAAGAAATGTTGTTGAGCAATTTCGTGTTCCTTCTAAAATTTAGTTACCATGATTCAGATCCCTCTTAAGAAACTGCATCAACTCAATAATGTGTTTGTGCTTGCGTGTGAGGTAGGGAGAGATAGAGAAAGAGAGATGGTGGGTGGGGATAAGTGAAAATAGCACCAAGTGAGTTTCAAGATTCAAGCTTTGAACGTTCAATCCCACCTAATGTATCTGATGATGTATGTGTGCGTGTGGATTAGTTTTTTGGTCACCTGATCCTAATCAATTGTTTTAGGGCGTGTTGAAGAAATATCTGGTAAATGATGAATCAATGTCAAAATTACTTGACAGAAGGTGGGCATTGAGCTGCCCCGATGCCAAAATCAACCAGATAATGGTTTCGAATCGAAAGGGAGGCGGTGCCGAAACCATTTCCTACCAAAACTACACCGTACCATGCCTTGGTGAAGGCATTATTGAAAAAAAGAATCCTTTTCCATCGTTCTATGTTGTGAGAGATGACTTGTTGCATCCCCTGGTAAATGGTAACAAATCAAGAAAATTGGATGCTCTGCTTCCCGTTCTTGAAGATAATGCTGTCACTGATGTGGTGAGTTGCATGAGCACACCTTTTCTCATTGTACTGACCACGGTTTATATAATTCATGTCCGTTAGGATAAAATTCACTGTTGAATTTATAGGTTTCACACGTTTCTTTTGCTTTGAAGCACTGATCTTGTAACCAATTACATAAAAGAAGGAACACAATTCCATGATGAGTTGTGCTTTTCCTTTACTTCTCATTTTTGATATCTATGCATTTATATGTTAACACGTCGGGATATATCTAGGTTACCTGTGGAGGCTGCCAAAGTGCACATGCTGCTGCAGTTGGTAGGCGTCGAAAGAAGAAACTTTTTGCACTAGTTCAGCACAAGTATAATGCAGTTCTAACTATCTATCTTCATGTGATGGCAGCCGTATCGTGTGCAGAGAGAGGATTGAAGGCACACCTACTCCTTCGAGGAGAAGAGCCGGAGACTCTAACAGGCTACAATCTTGTTTCAAGATTGTATGGAGATGTGGTTTATGTTCCAAGATCTATATACGCCAAAAGAGAAGAAATGCTTGCAAAACATGCGCAGTCAATTGTAGGCGCTGACGGATCAGTTATATTGCTCAATGATGTAGTGGAGACTTCTTTCAAACTTAATGAATCGAGGGTGCAAAACTTTCCACAAGCAGATCCTGTTACCCATCAGGAAAAACCTAAGAAAGTTGTTATCATAAACGAAGGAGCCGGAGACGCAGTAGCCTTGCTAGGTATGAAAGTGTCGGAAGTTGAAATTTTGATTCCTTTCTTCTTAAAATATAATAGAGAATAACACAAGCCACTTTTCTTCTCAATGTTTTCTAATCTTGTATGTTACGGGGCTCCTTAAGTATGTGATATGTTTTTGTGTGTGTGTTCTATTAACACAATAGTCAAGAAAATGTATTTATGCCTAATCTAGGAGTTATCTTTCAAAGTATATCATCCTTGTGTATTCTTTCTTTTGATGCTTCGTAGTTTATCCATTTTTTCTTTGAATTTTCGTGTTATTTTGTTTGGCTTGTTAGCTTGATGTGCTATTGCTACATTATCGTTTTCGGTTCTTCCTTCCACTTCCATCTTTGCAATAAATAAAAGAAGTTCCAAAGTCACATTCCAATTTTCGCCTTTGTTTTAGAAGATCTGATCCGTTTATTCTTTCTTATGCATGTCAGATGCTTCACTGAGAAGTGATTAACATGTTCCTCCCGACAGGTGTGATGCGATTGATAAAATACTTATCCCAGGAGCATTTGCTTGGCCAAAAGCAGCCCATGAAAATCGTTGTAGATGCTGGCACTGGGACGACAGCTGTTGGTCTTGCTCTTGGAGCTCTCTCTTTAGGGTAATTACCATCTACTTCTGTTTTCTTGATGTACCATCTACTTCTGTTTTCTTGATGTGCTACTCGCAGTTTCTTTTCTTGAGCTATACCGGAAACTTCCTTCTCTCTTATTTCTCCATATCCAACTTGCAAGATCAGGCTCCCATGGGAGGTGACTGCGGTGATGCTGGCTGACCAAATCGACGGTTACAAAAGAAAAGAGCAGAGTTTGATAACCGAGTTTCTTACAAGTTACACATCATGTCCTCGTGAGCTAGCTCCGTGCGAAGGAAATGCTGGAATCGTGCAATGGGTAGAGCGCCGTGCACCTAGAAAGTAAATGATAACTTTAGTTCAACTATATATATACGCAGAGCATTAACATGTGACATAGCATATCTATCTTTCTTGAACTGACAATTCTTGAATCTTAGGTTTGGCAATATATTAAAAGGCGAGGTCGAAGAATGTCGAAGAATAGCACAACAGACTGGTATCCTCGTAGATCCAATATACACTATGGCTGCCTGGGATGCTGCAACTCAGCTCAGTGTGAACGAGGAAGACGAAGACACCAAAATCGTGATGCTTCACACCGGAGGGACATTAGGATTGTTTGGACTTGCACAACGTTATAAACCTTACTTTCGAATACCCAATGATGCCAACTCCAGTCTCCAACAACAGTGATTTTTTGTTGAAACCAAACCTGTAATCTTGAGATCAAATGTAGTTCTATAACATAGTTACTTGATTTATCAAGATGTGAGTTTATGTGTGTATATATGCTGCATAAGTATTTGAAAAATTATGCTGTCTCTTAATCTTATATAATTATACTCAAATAAATTATCAAGATATGATGCATTTATATTTGGTTTGCTGCCCAAAAATGTTAATATATACTCTACCATTTGTTTTTTAATGTTCCTGTTTAGTATGTTTTTGTCGTGTTTTGGTCGTATTTTAGTATATTGTTTTGTCATGTTTTGTGTGTTGGTTCTTTGTTTAGTGTTGTGTTATTGTTCGTTTTTACATCGGGTTCTTTGTTTCGTGTTTTGGATGTAGGAGGTGGAAAAGAGGTGGAATAGAAGCTTAAATGATGTCGTAAATGTTGAAGATACTAAGACGAACAAAGCCGAGGAAAGCGGATGAGAGCTTACTAGGAGATATGGGCGAAAAACGAGAGGAGAAAGAACGAGGGTGCATGGCCATATGCGAAATTGTTGCGCAATGCGCAACAATTTTGTTTTGGCTCGTTCTCCTTCGTTACAACTCCGAATTCAGATCCGTCTGCGGCTACGGATTCCTATCGAGACAAGCTTCAAGTTGGTGTTTTCAAAAATTTCGCATTTTACACAGGCCAGCGGTTGCTGGGCCTGTGCTGCAGCAGCGGGCAGAAGGTGGTAGCCAGCGACCGCTGGCGGGCAGTTTCAGATGTCTTTTAAATGGTTTTTGGGCATCATTTTCTAGGAGATATCATCCCTAACACACCTATAACTTGTAAAAAACTTTCCAAACACTCTTTTTACTGTTTTCTTAGTTTAGATCTTTGGGGTATCCAAGGATTGAAGGAATTTGGCTACTAAACGGTGAATTCTTAGTAAGTTTATGAAGATAACTCTTTCTATGGATTTGCTTTTCAATTTGGTTGGCTAAATTCTTATCTAGGGTGTGATTGTTTCTATTCTATGGTTTGATGTTTTAATCTGATTTTCTTTATGGTTGTTTGATCTGTGCTTAAGAGTTTTTCATGCTTGATCACCATGTGCAACTCTATGATGTACAATGGATTGATATGAATTATTCTATGTCTCGTTTATAATCAAACAACCTAACCTATAAATCGGAAACGTAAATAGGTAATCACTTCTTGATTAGAGTTACTCTAAGTGTGTTCTATACACGAAAGTGCTAGACACGGATTAGCTTAAGAATACGGAAGTCATTAGAGTGTGATCTATACACGAAAATGCTAGTCACGGATTAGTTTAGGAATACTGAAGTTATTGGCTAATCAACTTAGGGGAAATCTATTAAAGATTTGGTTTGATCGGATAAGCATTAACCTAGATTGGAGGCGATCTTTACCCTAGACTTCAATCGCTTGTGGACCCCTTGTTTATTGCTTTTTCGTCTTAGTTTAGAATTATTCTATCTTACCTTTATTAGAATGTTTAGGATTACATTATCTGCATGTTAGTACTAATAATTGATAGCCCTGCATAGCTTTCCGTTGAGATACGACATTCGGGTCGACTTAAATATAATAACTGGAAGTATATTGGCTGGAAACATTCCTCGTGCCCGATACTGATTCCCTTTATAAGACAGTGGGTCTGGACTTAACAACGCCACGTACTACAGTTTAACACACGTTTAAGGTCGAACAATTCCATCCTACTAATTCCTAATCATACAACTAATATCAAATTTCGAAATGTATTAAATAATGATAAAATTTGAAGTTTGTCATAATTAACTATACATTTTAAAATAGGATAATTATTTAGAAACGAAAATAAAATAAACTAGATGGAGTAGATGATTAATTATGTTCATCAAAATTATTATTGCTAACAAAATGGTGTATATGATTAATCTTTATCAAGATTCTTTAAATTTCTCCATCAATTATTCAATATCATTAAGCATCCTGTTTGTTTTCAGCATTTAATCTTCTTTACTATTACGCCTTCGAAATAATAAATTAATTAGCAGAAGAATTGTTTAATTAATAAATCTTGGAAGTAAGAAAAGTAGGTATGACCGCATTGGGTTTACCATTTACCCCTCCAAAAGATTAATAAATTTTACTAATATATATGATTTATATAAAAATATCACCATTTCTAACAAGACCAGATTAATATTCGCATGATGTAAAATAACATGTTTATAAGTAATATATTTTTTATAAAAATTTATTAGTTCTTACTTTTATAATTTATTTAATATGCCGCACATTTTTTTTAGGACGTCCGACTAAAAATATCACACTCCAAAGATAGTATAAAAGTTATGTCTTCGAAAAAAAGTGTAAATCATACAAATTTTATAACTTTTTATACATTCTTCTTAATAAAATCAAAAAAAAAATTGTCAAACTTATTAAAATTAAAGTACAAACTTATAAAAATAATAATAAATAAACAAAAGTAATATTAACCTGTATAGTTAGCTAACATCTTACAATAACTGTAAATATATTAACAAATGCTGGTCACAAAATCACATTTATTATATTAATAAATGTCTGCAGTAGCGAAGTATATAATTATATATGCATGAACATTCTTGGCCACTGTGAATTCAAACTTGTAATTAAGAAAACAAACAATTAAATTAAAAAAAGAAAAGAATGATAAAAATATAAGCATGCATGTCCGTCTCTCTCCACAAACACTAAATATATATATGTTCCATATTTGTAGACGATTCGCCACAACACGACATGACATGAGTCCCGAGATTCAGCTGCTCAAACACTAGTTAGTGGGGGGCACTCGGAAACTTTGGTGGTGGTTGTGGTGGTGGTTTTGGCCACTACTTGGCGGTGGAGGTGGTGGTGGTGGTGGTGGTGGCAGCAACCCTGGTAACAAGGATGGATGGTTGTTCTGATTAATGTTTATTTATTTTCATTGGGTTTTGTTGCTACCTAAGCTAAGCTAATGCATTAATTCCTTTGAGTTATGGGACAAAATGGAATCAATTACTGCCACTGCACTACTTTAGTTTCTTTAAAACAACTAAACAAGAGAGATGGTCATGCCCCTTTTATGTCCTTCTTCCTCATTCCACACATGCTAAACCTTATTATTATATATTTATTTGGGAAGACAATTGTATTAATCATATATAATATTTATGTATATATTATATCTTAAATTAGATAATATTTTATATTTAAGTATCATTTTTATAAATATGGAAATATATATTTAATGATACGTATGTTTTAATAATTTATACTACAAAATATATATAATCTTATCAACTTTAATGAAAATATATAAATTGTATAAAAATTACTATTACCTAATAAAAATGAATCCAAAAAGAAATAGTCATTTCATTTGTTATGTATTTTTTATATCTTTACCAAGAGAAATAGATTATGATTTTCATTTCATTCCCTACTTCATTCCATTCATATCTTATTTTATTCCAATCAACCATTCATCTCTCACCGATATTACAAAGTTAGGGATTGATTAATTTTCAGTTTAGACTGGCCGAATGAAAATGCACCTTCAATTCCAAAGTAGAAACAATTTTATATCAATTCAATTACTTAGGAGGTGATTTGTTGGATATAATATAAATCGAATAATAATTCATTCCTTTCATTTTATTCATTTGCTTTTTTGGTTATTTGAAATTGTAACTATATAATTTGTTCAATAATAAATTTATTATAATTTGTATTCAAAAATTGATGTTAAAATTATTTTAATAAAAAAATGTGCTAAATCTTGTTATGATAATTTGTAACCAACATTCAGAAAATTAATTTAGTAAACACTTTTAATTTTGAAGTTACTTATTCCTATTTGTATGATTTGTTTACTTTCTATATATATGTTTTAGTTTTATGTTCATTCTTAAATTGCGGAACTTATGATTACGTTATAAATAAAATTTTGTAATCAATAATTGTTAAATTTAAATACTTTATTATAGTTTATAGTACATTAATTAATACAATAAAAATTCATTTCAGTTGAAAATCGAATCGTTTTACTAAAAATCGATCCAAACCGAAATAAATTGATTTCTAAATTGATCAAAACTATGGTTTTTAAGTTTGGTTCGGTCTTTGTTCACATCTGCCTATAAGCGATCAATTGTTTCCTAATCACCCATATTATAACCAAAGTTCGATCGAATTTGATTCTAGGGGTGAGAATCGGTTCGGTTCTGGGTAACCGAATCGAAAATCATCAAATTGTAAGAACTGGTTTCAGAACCAATCGAGTAATCGGGTACCCGAAGAACCAGATCGGTTCCTCGGTTCGGTTGCGGTTAGTACCAGTTCGAACCATTTTTTTTAAATATTCTTTTTTTTTATTAATTATTTCATGTTCTGGGTTCTCCAACTAGTTCAAATTAAATTAAGAATATTAATTTTATAAAAATATACATTTTTTATTTATATCATAAAATTTTAATTTAACATAAAAATATTTAAATTTTGATTTCTTTAATAAATTTTCTACAATCAAATTCTCAATTTTATCTAAATAAGACTTGAGCTAGCAAATTAGGAATCAAAAATTTCGACATGTCTATATTTTCAAAGGACATATTTTTATATTTAATTAAATAATTAAATATATGAAATATTTAACCAAATAAATTTAATTTAAATTGAACATAAAATATTTTATTTAATTAAAAAACAAAACTATTTTTTATTTTATGTTGAAGTAAATAAACTATATCTAATACTATCAAACATAATAACATACTCACGTCTAATATAACTTAAATATAGAGAATAGTCATAAGCAAACACAACAAAAAAAAACGCCTATTGGCGACGGAATATTTCGTCGTCCAGCCGAGAAATCCGTCGTCCGTCGGGCTTAACGACGGACTGGCGACGGAATTTTCCGTCTGTATTTCGATCGTCGTTAGGCTCACGGACGACGGAAAAAAAAATTCAGTCGTTAGCTAACAACGGACTGACGACTGATAATTCCATCGTTAGCTTGATTCCGGCGACCATCGACGGCGCCAGAGAGCTAACGACGGATTCATGTCCGTCATTAGGTTTAAATATTTTTTTTTTAATTTTTTGTAATGCCGGTAATCTATAACCTGTCACAGCAAACAATACAAATGAAATAAAATATCGAACGATAATTTAAAATTTACGAAATCGATTGAAATTCGAAATTTAATATAATTAACCAAATATGTTATAAATGTAGAAATACAAAAAAATAGTATCAATGTGTGTAACAACCGTACAAATAGTCTAGGAATCATAATCGGGAGGGGGAAACGGGGGAAATGAGGGACCACCTACTCCTCTCTGGGACTGAGACTGCATCCACTGCATCATCTAAGCGTACTGAGTCTGCACCATCGCCGCCTGGTCAGCCAATCTCCGCTGCTCGGCAATGTACTCCTGTCGCTCGCGCTCCTGCTCCTCGACTCGGCGCCGCAGCTCCTCAACCTCGTTCCTGTTGGCTCGTGAGGCGGACGACGAGCCACTGAACCTGGAGGCTCTCAACGTCTTCCCTGCGCCTCCCGTACCGAACAACCTCTTCTTCTTGTCTGGGGCGCCAAGTCCTCCAAGTATATCTCATTGGTGTCCACCGCATCGTGGTCACCCTCAAGCAGCTGGGCCCGTTCCGTGTCAGCACGGGCAAACACCTCAGTCTGCATGTAAACAAGAAATAAACATTTGTTAATAACATATTATATATAAAGGTTGCAATTATAAACTATATATATTACTTTGAAATTAAGACTTACCGCTATCGCCTCCAATTTTACATCGGTGTACGTCCCGTCTGGGTACCGATACTCATCGAGGAAGGAGTCGAACATGCAGTCTATCGGCTGTACTCCCCTCTCAACAGCCTGTGCATGACATACCAATGGGGTTGTGTTATTGAAACATGTGTATATGAATTAAAACTATAAAACATGTTTGAAATTATGATTTGAAATTACCTTTTCCTCAGCTCGTTGCATGACGGACTTCGACCCTCCCCTATGCTTGATAGGACCAGTCCCCGGTCCCTGTGGCTCAGACAGCCGGTTGCGCCTCGCTGCCTGGGATTTAGCAACAACATCATCCATAAACTAGTAAGCGAGCCAACCCATCCAGACATCATCACTCCACCATCCAGGCTTCTCACCTCTGGGTGGCGGATCATTCCTCCTCCTCTTGATCCCGCAGATATAATCCTTGTACCTCTCCCGGCACTTATTGTACCACAACTCTCGAATCTTGGCATCGAGAGACGGTGCCCAAGTAAATTTTTTCTAACATCCAAAATGTATGTTAGAAATTGTAGTTAACTTCAATATATGTTATAAGTCATAATTTAGAAATAATTTGAAAGTTGTAGAAATTTTTCGAACCTTAAACTCCTCCCAGTATCTCTGCCTCACGTCCTCAGGCGTCAGCTTCCAACTGTATCCAGTCGGATTGGGAACTATTTTAAATAGTTCACAAATGTAATCAGTCGGGGCGCCGTGAGGGTAAAATCCCCTACATAGATCATTTTAATTTGATTTATATTAGTCTTCTGAATTACTTATTAAATATTTGTTAAAATTGAATATGTAATTGTATTTACGTACCCCAGCTCACTCACTGCGAGAACAAAGTCCCCCGTGGGTCTCTGCTCCCCATGATGATCTGTATCGGAGTCAGACGACGGACCACCTAAATGTATGCCACCAATGTGGTGGCTCAGACCCCCTGTCCCGGAGTCATATCTGGATGATGAGCCCGGAGAACTACCCCGGCCGATAGAAAGAGGAGAACGTCGTGAACCCCTTCCTCGAGGAGTAGATACATCATCTCAAGGTGAGGATCTCCGACTGGAAGACATCTATTATGTTGAAAATTAATAAATAAGTTGCATTAATTATAACAAGAAACGTATAAGTTGAAGTTTTATATTAAACATACAATGAATGCGTTGCATTTATAATTATTAATTAGACTGAAATTCAAATAGGGTAAGTTTATTAAATTAGTGGTCTATTAAATTTGGTCATTTAAATGAAGATTGCACATGTGTAAACAGAGACTCACTTAGGAAAGTGTTTTATGAGAGTTGAATTATTTGAAGTTGAATAGAGGGAAATAATTATAAGTTGATTTGCAGATGAATAGAGGACGACAATAGATGGCCAGAATTATGGAAATTATGGTTAGAGGTTGAGAATTATGGTTTGAGGGCGAAAATTATAAGTTGATTTGTAGTTCATTGCATTTGGTTATTTTTGGTCATTTAATTTTGTCATTTTTAGTTGAGAATTATAAGTTGATTTGCATTTGGTCATTTTTTGTCATTTTGGGAAATGTTATGTATGTTGAGTTATATTATACCTAATTGCATCCAAATAACATATATCACTAAATCTAATCAAAACAGGCAGACATAATCATGAAAACATCTCAACATACATTTCATGATCAAAACATCCGAACATAATAATCAAAATATCCCAACATACATCTCATCACCAAAACATCACAACACATGCATCTCATCAAACCACCACAACATAATATTATTTTTTCGTTCTTGGGAGAAGATCCTTAAGAAATTAATTACGTCTATCCCAATGTCATAAATATACGCAAATCGTTATACTAAATTACCAAAATTAAGAAATTAGAAACAATAAACTAAACTAATTAACCTACATTTCTTCAAGGGGTAAATTAAAATAATAATTTAAATTAAACAGGTAATTCAATTGCTAACTCATTAAGAAATTAATTAGACTTAAAGAAAATATGAACAAAGTATTCGATTATTAAATGCAGTACCAATTATTAATCTAAATTAGTCTAAATTATGTATAAATAGTCTAAATTGGTTGTAAATTAGTATAATTAACCTACACAATTAAATTTATCTAACTAACAAGATTAATCGAATTAACTACAAAAATTAACTAATTATTTAATTATAAATGCTAAATAATCTAAAAATTATCAAATTAATTATATTAATTAAATTATTATACCTACTAATTAACCTAATTAACTAATTAATTACAAAAATTAACTAAATATAATTATAATAAATTATTAAAATTATTTACCTTTCACTGGATGAGGCGACAACGGAGCGGCGAAAGGCGGCTCCGGGAGCAGGCGGGAGCAGTCGGGAAAGACGAAATGCGACTCCTAAACAAATTTATTATTAAGTTAATTAACAAAAATAAACAATTTAATTAAACTAATAAAATTAAGTAAACCTATACTAATTAATAATTAAATTAATTAAATCTATAATATTAATTAACAATAGAAACTATTAAAATAATTAAACTAATTAAATTAAAAACTACTTAAACAATTAAACTATTTAAACAATTCAACTAATTAAGTAAACTTATACTAATTAACAATCAATTAACACTAATGTAAATAACTAAACTAATTAACTTAAAAACTACTTAAATAATTAAACTAATTAAACAATTAAACTATTTAAATAAACCTATACTAATTAACAATCAATTAACACTAATTTAATTAAACACTAAAACCACAAGTATCAAACACATATTACACACTAAATAAACTATTTAACAATTATAAAACAATAATCAACTTATTTAACAATTAACTTATTTAAACAACAATTAACAATTAACAATAATCAACTTATTTAATCTACTTATTTAACAATTAACAATAATCAATTTATTTAACTAAATCAACAATAATCAACTTATTTAAGCAAATTAACTAAACATATAATCTTCATTAACAATTAACAATTAAATTATAGTAATTAAAGATATAGTATTAATTAACAATCTAAACTAATTAATTAAATAATTAATAATTAAATTAGGTAATTAAATCCTAAATAAATTAATTCATCTAATTAAACCCTAAATTAATTAAATAATTAAACTAATTAAGTAAAACTATACATACTAATTAACAATCTAATTTAATTAATTAAATAATTAACAATTAAATTAGCTAATTTAAAATATTATCAATTAAACTAATTAATACAAATTAACAATAATTAATCTAATTAACAATAATTAACACTAATTAACATAAATTATCAATATTTCAAACTAATTAAACTAATTATCACAAAATTAGAAAATTTTAAAAAATATATATACAAACCTTCGTCGGAGGAGCGGCGGCGGTGGCGGGGAGAGGCGGACGGAGGCGGCAGTCTGTGCTCGGTGGCTGGAAACGTCTGGAATGCTCCGAAGATAGCTACGGGCGACGGGCGGTGGCAGAGATGGGGAAGAACAACTTGGGTGGAAAAAAAGGGAAAAAAACTTAGAAATTGCATAGAGGGAGAGATGGTGAACAAAATAGGGTAGAAATCATACCTGGACGCCGGTGGAGGGTGGAAGATGCCGGTGGAATGTGTTTTAAGCTTCTGAATCGCATCTGGGAAGAACACCCGATTTATTAGAGCTTAACGACGGACTGGACGACGGACTGTATGCCGGTGGAATGGCCTAACGACGGACGTATCCGTCGTCAAGTCCGTCGTTAACTATGGCGCCAACTCTCCCGCCAAAAAAATAGTCGCCAGTCCGTCGTCAAGTATTTCGCGGCGATCCGTCGCCAGTCTGTCGCCAGCTGACGACGAATTTGTTATCCGTCGTCAGTTTCATGTTTTTTTGTAGTGAAATAAATTTATATTTAAATGCATACAAAAAATAATGTCTAATATGAAATAAATATAATATGTATATCAAATCAATATAATATTTTTAAATAAATATGCAAAAATTTAAGATTTTCAAAAATATTTAAATGTTTAAATAGTTAAACTATATTTAAAAAGCAGATAATAATCAATGGTTTAAATGAATAAATTAAATTTTAAAAGAAAAAAAACTATTATACTTAATTAAAAAATTAAATTAAATTTGGGAGTAAAAAATTTCAGTTCTTTTGGTTCTACCCGATCGGTTCCGGGTAGAATCAATATCCGAATATTTGGTGGAGTAGGGAACCAGTACGAGTACCAAAATAAAAAAGAAATGGCTCTCAATTCCAAAAGAACCGAGAACCGGTACTACTTTGTTCACCCCTATGTGATTCAATGTCCTACTTTTGTATTTTACACTCTATATCTCATAAATTTTTTTTATCATTTGGGAAGTGGAATCCAGCACCACCTGGAGGGTGGATTATCCGTGTATCGTACCCGAGAGAGCTTATGGGAGTGTGGTCTGCCTCAGTCGAAAAGGGCATGCATTACCGTTGTTGACGGGAGTTTAAAGGAATTGATTATGACTACTCATACCAATATGGTGCATCATCTTTTCAGGTGACCCATTAGTAGAATTTTGAAGGTTAAGCGTGTTTGGCTTGAAGCAATACTATGATGGGTGACCTATCAAGAAATTTGAAGGGCGCTCCCGATCCAACATAAATATTTATTAAAAATAAAAAATTGTTATGATATAACAAATCATAATCAACATTTATTTGGAAAAAAAAAAGTAATTCTTAAAAAATTATATTTTATATCTTTTTTTTTGTCAGAGAAAAAATTTTATTCATAGAAGCTAGTTTTAGAAAGAAAATATAAGGTACCAGAAGTACCTCAAAAGACCAAAACATTACAAATAAAAAGAAAAAATTACATCCTAAAAACAGTAGATTGATCGTTCATCCTGGTATTGCTTCTGATCTTGATCTAGTAGCATGTATCTAGCAACGCCTTTGAATTAAACCAGCTATTAAAATTAGATATAAATACATGAGAGTTGTATGCCATTTTCCAACCACACATCCTCGATTTAATTTCCGCTAAAACTCTGTCCTCATCCCAAGCATCATTATCAAATTTACACTCGTTACGTCCTTTACAAATGGACCAAATGATACAAATCCAAACAGTGACCATAAATGAATTTAGTGAATATTCTCTTACAACATGGACTCTATGTAATTTTGAGCAAAATTTATGAAGTGAACTGCAATTACAACTGTACATACAATATGAACAAATCTTAAAGTGTTATCATCATCTTCCATTGCAACGACCGAGAATATTGTGTAACAAAATAACTATTGCGTTTGCGAACAATTACATAAACTGTTTTCGTTGAGTATACATTCAGATTACTTGTGAGTTTAACTCATGAGACTTGAGCCGTCAACGTAGCATGCCCGTAGTCTACAACCTCAGTCCGTTCAGCCACATTTCTTTCATTTCATTATTTTGTTTTATTTGTGGGAAGAGGTTTATAAATTGGATGCTTTCTCTTCTCTTGTATTGATTTCCACATAATTATTAATTAAAGGTGAGTGAATGGATTGGTGGCTGTGACAACAATTAGAAAACGCATTGTTAAGCAGTTGGGCATAATACATATAACGATACTATGTATGTCCCCAATTATTTAAATAATCATCAGAATATGGTATCTGTAAGAAAGAACTAATTTACTATTCACTAATATCAAAGAAAATAATAAAATGGTACAAACTCCTCCAATTGTTAAAAGTAGTGATTATTAATTATATAATACATACATAAACAAACTATGGACTATTGTTCTAGACTTCTAGTACATTAATTAAGAACTCGGCTTTCATCAAAAAAATTAACAACTCGGACTCTGATTTTATTTTTCTTACTTTTTTAGAATAAACCCCTTAATTATAGTAAGAAAGCAAGTCATCATGCACAACGTGGATAAGCTAGGTTTTCAAACCATAACCCAAATCTAAATCATAGTAAATCAATAATAAAATAGTGTATTTTTTACTTTCATTCATTAAAAGTATTTTTTTCTTGTAGTGAAGCTCGAAGCTTCAATGTTTACTAGTAGGCAACAAACACTTTAACTGACACGTTTTATATTTAACTGAGTGTATTATAATAATAAAATGTGTCAATTAAAGTGGGTCGGAGAAAGTAGTAAGCTAGGGACTTGTATTGTATTGTATGTACGTGTAATTTTTTAAGAAGTTTATAAATTTAAAAATAAAAATAGGCAATAATAAATGAATGCGTTAGAAGAGAAGGACATAAGTTGGACGACAACAGCATGCAAAGCAACAATGACAAACTTGGAATTTGGTTTGAATTAATTAGTTAAATAGATTAACTAGGATATATATGCAAATGCATTGGAAACCTCATGTTTTGGTCTCTCTGGTCAATATAATCTCTGGTGCACGTGCACCACTATTTAATTACTCCAATTATTGTTTATTTTACTCTAATACTATTAAATTAATCAATTAATCTCCAATATGTTTTATGTATGTTCAGATTAATAATAGCTACTTTGTTTGGGGATAAAATCTCTATAAAGTAACAATGCCCAAAAGGGCAAAGGGAATTCACGTTGAGAACAAACTACTTTTGGAAACGTGACAAAGTGCTATAAACTATTTATAGCATCAAAAATCGACTTTACATATTATTAGTAGCAAAAATATATATGCTTTAGGTTATAGAATCAAGGGAATTTTTTGAATATACTGAAACCTTAATTTAAAAATATTTTGATATGCTTATATCATGTTAGATTCTTTCGAGTTGTAATAAAATTATTTTGATATGGTTAGATAGTAGATTTTGAATGCTAGATTAGGTCTTTAACACGCATGCATGCAGTGACTGCTCCTTATTCTTATGCCGTTTTTACCCATTGGTCCGTCCACTAACGTTATTACATATTTTTTGGCTATCCATCAATGTTGTTTACATTTTAAACTTTTCATTTATATTACACACATTTCAATTAAATAATAATAACAAGTGGGACCCAAACTCCACTAACTACACTCTTCTCTCTAAAGTCAAAATACTAAAAAAACGTGTCGGGTCAAAATGTAACAAATATTCGTGGACGGATAATAGTAAGTAGTGATTATATGTAGGAAATAGATGAAAGAGAATAAATATAAACAAAAAGGTCCATTGTAAAGTGTGATTCATGTATTGTCTTGTCATTCGATGCTGGCATACCTGACCTATTTTGAAAGTATGTGGGAAATATGTTGCAAATTGTTGGTTTGGTTTGGTTTGACAATATCTTTCTCTCTCACACAGACGCAATTTCTCTTTAAATGATCAAATGTAGGCTTGTAGGAGTATGAGTGACAAATGAGATGACAAAAGGCTACTAAAAAAGATTTACTAATTCTGTCTGTATTTTGGACATGAAGTGCCAGAGACTAACATCAAATTATCAAACTTGATTCTCATTAAGACTATCCACAGGTTGGGGTCTCTCTAAACTAGACTCTCAGGTCAAATTTGTAAATAAAATCAACTTTACGTGTGGGGTCACAGTTTCTCTGTTTGGGAATTCTTTACCTAAATTATTTTAGAATGATTTGATATATATTTAATTTGGAAAAAATGTTATTAATTTAATTTATTAATTTAAATTTGTAATATAAAATAAATAAATATGAAAATAAATTAAATATTTATTTTTTGCTTAATTTATTAATTTATTAAATAAATAATATTAAATTTATAATAACATATTTTAGAAATTAAAATTTCATTAATTTTAATTTCAAATACAAAATATAAGAAATTGAAATACGAGAAATTGAAATACGAGGAATTGAAATACAAGAAATTGAAATACAAGAAATTTAAATAGGAATTTAAAACACACGGAATTAAAATATAAGAAAGGAAACTAAAAAACACATTTAATCTAAAGAACCGAATCGAGCATAGATTTCTTCGATTAAATAATGCTCGAACATCTCGTGAGCACGCCTATCTCGGAAGTTTTCCGAACGCTCCATGTACTCCTTGAATCTATCGTTGACGCCGCGAGTAGCTTTTCAGGTGGAGTCGATGAGGAGCTTGCTTCAGTTTCTGGTACCCAATTCGTCGCATATGGACCTTCGTCTTCAACAATCATGTTGTGCAAAATAATGCAAGCATACATGATGTTGGTTAAATTGTAACGAAACCAAAGACGTGTCGAACCTCTAATGATAGCTCATCGAGATTGGAGTACTCCAAATGCTCGTTCGACGTCCTTGCGTGCCGCTTCTTGCATAACCTTGAAACGAGTTCGTTTCTCGTCGGTGAGCATCGACATTGATTTCATGAAAGTCGGCCAAGTTGGATAAGCATCGTCGGCTAAATAATACTTCATGTTGTATTGCTTGTTGTTAACCTTGAACGTCACACGAGATGCTTTTCCTTTGAGGACTTCGTTGAAAACCGGAGGTTGGTTGAGCATGCAAATATCGTTCGTCGATCCGGCGACGTCGAAGAAAGCGTATCATATCCATAGATCTTGGGAGATGACGACTTCGAGCATGACAGTTGGGTGGGCTTTGTCAGTACGTGTATAAGCCCCGCGCCATGCTACCGGACAATTATTCCATGCCCAATGCATGCAGTCGATGCTACCGAGCATGTCGGGGAAGCCGCGCTTCTCTTCGTGAAGCTCCATTAGACGTTGGATATCTTGTTGGTTGGTTCGCCTCAAATATTAAGACCCAAAAGTCTCAACAACAACACGACAAAATATTTTTAGGTATTCGATGCCCGTTGACTCTGCGATTCAGAGATACTCGTCGTATTGATTGGCGGAACCTCCATTTGCAAGTTGTCGGATTGCAACCGTGCATTTTTGTAGTGGCGTGAACCCTTGACGGCCCGTGACATCCGGCCGTTGTCGAAGGTACTCTTCACAATTCTCCAATGTCATGACGATGCAGAGAAATAATTCTTTCTGCATACGAAACCGACGTCGGAAAAAATTATCTCCGAATGTTAGATTTTCGGAGAAGTAGTCGTTGTATAGACGTTGTTCTCCGGCCTCTCGATCCCTCTTGATATAGCTTTTCTTTTCTTTTTTTTTTCGGACGTTGGGAGTCGGATGTGTTGATGGATGCTAGATATTGACTACCCACCTCCATAAAATTTGATGCTAGTTGCAAAATTGGACATTAACTTCGTCATCGAAATCGGAAGAAGAAGACATTTTGGAGATAAATATGAGAGATAATATAGATGAAGAGTGGATGAGGATGTATGAAGAATGAAATGAAGTGTGGTATTTATAGATGTAGATAATTTAAATAATTAATATTTAAAAAAAATAATTTTACTAAAAACGAAAAATAAATAAATAATAAAATATGGTGGAGGCTCAGGACCCCCCACCCGCAACGTCTTACTCGCTCCAACCTTGGAGGCCAACGCTTGTCTCCTAAACGTGAGGCCGACCTCCCGCGCCTCCAAGCCGCAGGAGCAGCCTCCCGCAGAGACTCCCGAGGTTGGCTGCCCCAACCCCTGCCCGGCGGACTCCCGAGCTCTCCCGTTGGGGATGCTCTAACAATGTTAGAAAAAAATCTAAACAATATTTGCTATATGCAAGATCATAGTGTTTAGAATTCAACTCTTATTCCACGTTTTCCATTAAAATTTGTCGGGAAAAACTTGTTTTTAAAATATCAATTCACTTTTTAAAAGCATAACGAATGACGGACACACAAAAAATTATTGGTATGAACTAACTTTCAATATATCTAAGTTAAAACAACAAACTTTTCTATAAATCAAATTGATGGTAGAAATTCATGATTACTAATATTGATAATTTTATGAGTTTATAACCATACAAAATACTATATAAAAAAATTGGTAGGAACCCTCTCTGGGGCTTTACTAGATCTGCTTCTGATTGTAACTGCCAGAAGTTAACCATATATATAATTGACGGTTTCGGAAACCGTAATAGACGGTTCAGTTCCGAATTGTATATAATCGTGTTTGGAACAGTTTGGTTCCACACCTAAATGATCGAAATCGTGAACCGGCAGTTTCAAATCATCAGTTGCTCAACAATTTTCTACTAATATGTTTTTATCCCTAATTTAATTTTTTATCTTATATTATATAAAAATAACATTATAACTTATAAATTCATTTAAAAATATTCATTATTTTTAAGAGAGTTCTACAATAATAGCCTTGGACGAGGGCGTACTTGTGATACTTCGGCATGAGACGCTTTTTATTTAGCAATTTTTTAGATGTTAAATACTATTGAACGTGTTACTTTTTATTGACATTGGAACCATAATAACCTCGATTCAATTACGATTTTGAAATAATAAAAGCGTAAATTAGATTTTCGGTTATAATTTGTATAGTAATAGTTAGCATCTCTATTCCCATCACAAGAGAAGCTGCTTTTATGTATTAAGTGCTACACGAAAAGAACGAATAATTCAAATTTAATTCGTGCCGAAGCTCAACTGGTTAAATGTATATAGTTGTCAGTTTCAGGGGTAAGTTTTTTAGAGTGAAATTATGAGCATTTCTTGTTTGTGTAACTTTTGCCTTGAATCATAATATACTTTGTTGTTTGTGTTATATATACGTACATATACTTCAATCAATATACATAATGATCTTCATTAAGGGTTAAATAACCATAACGATCGAAATTAGATCGTAATCAAATCGTAACTAGTAGTTTCGTAAATTGTAATTATTCTCAACAGTTCAGTTTCAAATCCTAACTATTTTAAGAATAATTCAATTTTAGTTACAAATATTAGGAACTGTGAATCGATAGTTTCCACCTATTAATTTATCAACTATTTTTTAATATATTTTTCTCTATTTATAACTCAATTTTATTTTTATATTATATATAATTATTATTTACAATTTACAAAATTATATTTTAACTTATAAATTAAAATAAAACACACATTTTTAAATTAGTGGTTTTAAAAAAACTGCAATTCAAAATGAGAACCACATTAGACGGTGCTGATTTTGAATTGTAAATCGTAATAATAATAAAATCTTAAAACATCAATTCAATTACATTTAGAATCATAAATATAACCTCAAACACCCCTAGAAGCAGAGCTAGAAAACAATATTGGCAGATTATGAGCCTTCTAATTTTTTATTCCGGTAATTTGAAGACAAATTTTATACAAATTCAAATTTTTCCCAAGTAGCAATTAATAATGGTGTTTTAAAAGTATTACTCCCTCCATCTTCCCCCTCCATCTCATTAAGTTTGACACATTTTTTTTCGGCACGATTATTAAAAATAATGTATAAAGTAGTGTGTAATAATGATAAATATGGTATGATCCATATTTAGTGGGACGGAAGAAGTACAAATCAACTTTAATCTATGATTTAATATTTGTATTTAATTATTTAATATACAACAATAAGTGAAGAAATCGTTAAAATCAATCCCACCTCATCTTTTACAACTGCATATTGCATAGTAGAACTTCCTTATTTCTATTTATTGTATATTTTTTTTTAGGGATAATAGCCTTAAAATTCACCACCTTTTCATTTAGTTGGAAACATAATATGACTTTTCAATTTAGCCTAAAAATACACCACTTTTTAATTTGTTGCAATCTTCCCCAAATTTTGGAATGACCTTGAATTAAGATGATGTGGCACACATGTGGCAATAGATTTTAATGATTAATTTAATATATCCAATGTGACATTGCAATTATCCAATGTGTCATTTCAATGATTCAATATGACATTTTATTTATAAAATATAGCAATATATTATACTCATATTAATTTTATTCCACTAAAAATTAATTTTATAAATATGATGTGTTATTTTATACATAACAATATAAATTATACATTTTAATTTTTTAAAATATAAATCATTAGATCATAAATATTAAACATAACAATGTAAATGTTATATTTTTTTTTATTTTTTAAAATATAAATCATAAATTTTAAGCTTAAAATACCCACACATATTATTCTTATATATATAAACTTCTTGTTTTAAAATTATACTAATAAAATAGAAATAAAAAGTAAAAAAATATGTAAGAGAGACTTGAACGCCATCGTGTTCAGGTACAACTACTCCACGGAGTTGTCCACGATGATCTTGTTTGATGACGGTTAGGCTAATTGTTTTGCTTTACCCGATCCGGATCCCTACTTTTGCCAGCTTCGTGGCTGACCGCAGGAACATGCCGCCGCCGCGGTGGCTGGGTGTTTTTAATCTTTATCTTTCCTTCCTGTAATGCAGCAGGAGATGGTAATCGCACAACATGATTTTCCGACACAAGTCTAATATGTAGACGCACTTTCTGTACGCTTGGACTTGGTACGACGGTGCACCGAAAAAACTAGAGAATGAGCTTTGTAACTACCTCTTCCGCTGAATACAAATAATATTATCGTTAACAATTCAATTTTCTCGAATATCATTAATTTTATAAATTATTAAATTTTAATATTAAATTCAATATTTTTAAAATTAGAACTGATGTAGCACAAATCAATGTGTCCGTAACTTATATGACAGGTTGCATAGATAAATAATAAAAAAAAATAAAAAAATTATTAATTTACAATTTACAACTAGGATTTAGTAATTATGGTACAATTTAATATATTTTTACATAAAAATAATATAAATAATGAAAAACATAAAATATGATATTAGCATACTTACATGACATTACGTTGTATTATAAGATCAATTACGGATACGTTAAGTTGTGTTTGATGTGGATAGAGGAATATTCCTATTATGCACTTATGCGTCACAATGAAATATTTTATAGTGTATTAACAAGCATTTAAACATTTTTGTAGAGATATCGATATAATTTTAATTAATATCCTTCAGTACCTAATTAATCTTCGGATGTGAATTCCAATTTGAACATAAATTGACCATTAAATATAAAAATACATTTTGAATCATATACTATAATTACAACAACACATTTAAAGGAAAATCTCACAATTAAAAAGGGACAAGTCTCACAACCACATGGAGTTGATAGAGTCGATACTCTCTTACAAATTTTTTTTTTTTTTATCTTTTTCTATTTCATTAGTATAATTTTAAAACAAGACGCTTATATATATAATAATCAAATTTGAAAAAGAGTCAAAAGAAGCGGTTCAATCCTCTTATCTTAATTTCTCGAACCGACGAGAGATTCATGAATCGAGATCTAACGATTTATATTTAAAAAATAAGTGTATAATTTATATTGTTATGTATAAAATAACACATCATATTTATAAAATTAATTTTTAGTAGAATAAAATCAATATAAGTACAATATATAGATATATTGTATAAATAAAATGCCACATTGGATAATTGCAATGCCACATTGGATATATCAAAATAATCATTAAAATCTATTGCCACATGTGTGCCACATCATCTTAATTCAAGGTCATTCCAAAATTTGGGGAAGATTGCAACAAATTAAAAAGTGGTGTATTTTTAGACTAAATTGAAAAGTCATGTTATATTTCCAACTAGATGAAAAAGTGATGAATTTTAAGACTATTATCCCTATTTTTTATGATCATTTTAAATAAAATATGTTACGCTTTTAAAAAATTTAAGTAAAGAAAATGCATGTAAATAATTAAGATAGCCTAATAAAAAAAATGTTTGAATAAGCGAGACGGAAAATATATTTTTAACGTGCTTAGCCAAAAATTGAATCATATTGTAGATTTGAGAAGAACAAAAGATACACTAGTTAGGACTTAAATGATCACCCGTCCATCACGGATGAGAGTTAATAAGCCCATATCATGTGATATGCTTCGTAGAGAAATATAAAATTTTGATAAATTTTTTATTAACTCACACATTTATGATTGAGTTTAATGATTATAATATAATTTAATATTATTAAATATAAAATAATTTAAAGATCACAAACTTGCCTCCGACTATGTCTATTGCACAGATCATGAACCTTCTTAACCCTGAGCCGACTCCTACTTTCATAGATACTTCTATTTCTCCGACAAAAATTATATTTGATGTGATTGAATCACAATGGCTTCACAAGTTGGTCACTCTTAGACCAAAGAACCTGTATCTAGAATAGGTGGTCCAGTTCTATATGAAACTAGGCTATGAGGGCACAAACCTTAGGATCATCATCCCTATCCACTCTATTAAGCGCATCTCCGACGCCAGAAGGACTGAAATTATGAAACTGAATGTCACTGAGAGATTGCATACGATTTTTGGGTTGAAGGATCACGATCCCAACCCTAACCAGTTCCTGAAGTACAGAACTCAGATTCAAGACTTCTTTTCTGAAATCCAGGTGGACCCTAAGAATCCGAAGAATTTCACCACTGCCAACAACAACAAGAACTTGATTCGGCCTGAGTTCAGAATTTTGTTGGATGTCGTTCAGATGTGCATCCTTGGAAAGAAATCATCCCATGAGCAACTCAACTGGCAAAAATTGAGTTTCATGAAGAGTAACTACAACAATGAAGGAGCCACGAAGGAGCCAATTAGATAGCTGTGATGAAGGAACTTTTCATGGCTGAGAAAGCCAAACTGAAGGAAGTCAATCGAGGTTCTTATAATATGAGTGGTTCAGACACTAGGAACCTTGCCACCAAGGTCTTAGTGATTAGTTTAGAATTGTACGAGCACGCGGAGACTGCGTTCCCGCACTGCAAGATATTTGATGGTCAATTACTGTTTGGGAACGATTTTGAAGTGCAACTATGTATGGTTGGGAAAGCTCAAGCTCTTCAGATTGAGCTTCCCAAGGTCGGGAAGATGAAGCAAACCACCAAGAAAGGCAAAGCTGGAGTCACCATGACTCAGCTTGAAGGAGGACAAATTTTCCATGTTCTAGTGGAATATGATGACTTAGATGACGAAGGAGAGGTCGATCCTCTTAATGTTGTTTATGAATACGATGAGGCAGAAGTCGAGGCCACTGAACCTCCCCCTCATGTCAAAATTGTGAAACAGCAGTGCAAGTCCAGGCGCAACCCTGGGAGAAAGAACAACCTCACCATGACCCTCAACCTTTAATCAAAAACATTCCTCTCGAGGAAGTCCTTGGTTAATCTTCTGATGAAGACACTCATGACTATACTCTCTCCAAACGCCTTCGCTTTTCTGAACCTTCCTCTACCCAACCTCCTCTCACCCCTCAACCCATCACCATATAGAGCTCTCCACTGGCCTTCGTTCCATCACATCCTGAGTAAACCCTCAACCATCACCTTCCAAACCCGCTTCCAATCCTAAACCCACTTCAAATCCTACACCATCACCCTCTAAACCCATTTCACAACCTGAACCTACCCCTGAAACCAACCCCCTTCTTGATCATGAAACCAACCCAACTGATTCCCAAGCCCTTATTCCTTCAGATTCCACAGCTCAAGCCATCACCACACATTTTCCACCCATGTCCAGCTTTATTTAAACAACTTTGAGTTTCAATCCATTCAGTTTTTGGGATCAGCTTTCCCCGCCCTTTTCCACCATCAATCTATCTCTACCTTCTGTCAAAAATTCTGGACATGTCGTGCATATCGATTCACTGATACAACAACATAAACTACAATATTGAAGCTTTAAGCATGAGTGCCATTTTTTTCGAGGAAGCTGAGCTTCAGGATGCTTTTCAATTCAAAGATGCCACAAATGCATTCCTTAATGTTGAGGCATATATCGAGGAGCAACTTGCAAAGGCCAAGGAAACAACTAGTTGTTCTTACAGTCGCAGAGTTTTCACATCATCTGGAACTCTTGCTTTTTCACCTCCTCATTCTATTGAGATCACTTCAGTGCAACCTGAAGTTTCTGTTCCTGAAATTTTATCCTTTGATGGTGCACTGGTTCAAGCCCATCGCTATCTTTTTCTCGCCACTCAGTCTGAATCGGCGAAGTACACTGATGCCGCAATTTAGAAGCTAACTAACACAACTACATCATGGTCAACGCTTTGCAAGCTACCTATATCAAAGAACTTGAGAAGAAGATATCCACAATACAAGAATCTATCACCAACCTGTCTACTGAGAATAAGTCTCTTCAGACTTCACTTACTAATGCTGTTTGTTATATTTTTATCGTTGTTTTAGTTGTGTTTCGCGTCTCGAGTCGTGTCTTTTCGGTTATTTTAGTTCTTGTTTTTGTGCGTTTTTATGTCGGGGTGTGTTCGGTTGTGAATTTGATGTAGGTGGTGGAATCGTGCCCAAATGAAGTGCCAAAGTAGTGCGAATGGACCGAAGGAGCTTTTCGGGTGAGTCGGGGTCGAACCAAGCGAGCCACGGGCAACCAAGGCCACCCCGCGGGCGCTGGGCATGCCACGCCCGCTGGGTGGCGAAACTGAATTGGGCAGAAGGCTGAGTCCAGCGCGCGCTGGACCCCAGCCAGCGCTGGCACTCATCCATGGATCGGGCAGAACACCGCGTCCAGCGGGCGCTGGCCCCCAGCCAGCGCTGGGCGCGGCAGAATGGAATGAGCAGAACGCCAGGTCCAGCGCGCGGTGGACCTCCAGCGGGCGCTGGCCCGGCGTCACTTATCGGGCAGAGTCAAGCGCGCAGCGCGCGCTGGCACCCCAGCCACCGCTGCGCGCGGGTTAATAACGAGCGTAGTGGCTTAAAATAGGGGTTTTTATCAGTTATTAAAGACACTTTTTTCATTTTTCTCTTTTGGGGAGACGCAACTTCTTACTGCTTTTGCTTAGTTTAGAGATTCAATTTCCTTGCGGATTGAAGTGTGGACTTGCATTCGGAGATTGATTTTAATTTAGTAAGTATCTATTTTATGGATTCTTCTCTTGATTTCTCTCTTATCTCCATGAGTAGCTAAATTCCATCTAGGGTTTAGATGTTTTAATTCTTCGATTGATTCCATATCCGTACATGCTTGTGATTAATTCTCGTGCATAAATTGAATTAAATGCTTGATCACCGTTTGATTCGCCCTAAACACTAGATTTAATTGAGAGATTACTCTTGTGTTGGATCTAGAATTAATCAACCCCTTTTCTAATCGGAAACGTGAGAATTGGGATTTGTTATTGCAATTGTGGAATTCCCTCTTGTGTGATTCGTATACGCGAGTTAGGATCACCGTTTGATAATCAACACGTAAGTTAGGTATCAAACCAGCTTTTGGGAATCTTAATTGGATACAAATGCATAATTGGATGTGGAATTAATTGTTGAACAATGAATGTCTAAACCTTAGGCTTTAGTCTTTCGAGTTTATTACCCCTTTAATCGCTGAAGTAGATTAGATAAATCTTACCCAATTTGATAGCGTGTTTAGAAGTTTTTCCTATTCCTGTCACATAGTAGTATTAACTGATAGCCTTGTTTAGCTTTCCGTTGAGATTCGACCGGGGTTAGCTTGCTACGTGCAATCGACCTCGTAATAATTTGCGAGAATCTAGAACATAATAACTGGGAGTATATTGGCTGGAAACATTCCTCGTGCCCGATACTGATTCTTTTTAGAACAGTGGGTCTGGACTTAACAACGCCACGTACTACGGTTAAAAGTCTAGCTTAACAAATTTTGTAAAAAAAAAAAAATAAAAAAAAATAATAATAAATAATAATAAATAATAAATAATAAAAAAAAAAAAAAAAACTTAACAACCCCCACACTTGAGTCGAGAAACAGGTCCTCCTCTCGACCGTCTATTATCTCCAACTCATCTTGACGGTCAGCTCCTTGTGGTTCCACGTTCACCGCACCTTTTTATTTTTTTATTATTACTTTTTCTTTTACTTTATTTTTTCATTTTTTTTTTATTATTTTCAAATTTGTTTGACCTAAAATGTGTACACTCTAGGTTCTCGCAAATA